>CAKJTD010000082.1:0-90236 GCA_917499995.1 Ichneumon xanthorius | reverse complement strand
AACACCATGGTAGACCCCGATCGACCAGTAAAATTCCTGGTACTGCTCGACGTCGAAGGAAGTACGAGAAGAAAAGCTGCGTCATACTTGATAGAAAACTGGGACCATATGCTGAAGAGAACCGATGAAGGTTTCAGAAAGCTGTACGAGGAAGACTTGAATATGGACGATACAAAGAACATCGAAGATAGAGAAATAATTACCATGTGTCATTATACTCATATGAAGGATAGAAAAAAATGGTTAAAAGTCAAGGTCGAGGGGAAATTCGGTAAATAAAAAAAAAGTATCATGCAAAAAAAAAAGAAAATTAATGCTCGCTAATGAGACGGATACTTATAAATGTTGTATTTTTTATTTTCAGACACCGCAGAAGAATGCAGGTCGCACGTAAAGAATCTATCGAACCCGGTGAAAGATCCTACGGGGAAAAAAAAGAAAAAAACAAAACCTACAAGAGAAACTAATACTGCTTCCATTAAACAAAAAGAAAATCAAAAGAGTGCAGCTAATATGAAAAGTTGCATAGTTAGCATCGAGAAATTATCGAAAGCAGAAATTATCAAGTAAGTGCCGGTTAACCGGTCGAATAACCGAGCCGATGCTAAGTCGCCGGACAAGCCGACCGAGCCGACGCTGAAGCCAATCGAGTCGACGATGGAAGGACCATCGAACTCGGCCAACCGTCGTCGAGATCATCTATTGGACCTTCCGATCGTGTCGAGCGAGCGAGCAGTAGAGTCACAATTTAAATTCGAGTCAGTGATAATGGATGTGATGAGCGAGGCGTCGTCCAATGAGATGAACCATCGAAGCCTGGAGGAGTCACTCGATCCATTTGGTACATCATCAAACTCGACCAACATGCAAGATCCATTGGACGTTACGATCATGATAACAAAGCGAGACTCGCTCGTGGAAAGGAAGCGTAGACGACAGCAGCAGCAGCAGGAGGAGGACAAGGACGAGGACCAGCAGGAGTACCAGCTGGAGGAAATCAACTTATACGACCGAGTAAAACTGCCGAAACTGAAGGGTCCTATAGGAGGTTCAGGCACCGCAGAAACGAAGGTACCACAACAACGGTACCACGAACAGGAGAAACAAAAGAAGAAGAAACAAAAGAAAAACAATGATATGGAGAAAAACAACGATGAAAGTGTCGAAATCACAACAACGCCAAAAGACACAAAAAAAAAATGAAAAGATATTGTCCACCATGGCTGAAACGATTGCTCGCATTGATAAGAATATAATCGCCGGTCATAAGAAACTTGTCAACAATCAAGAAAATATGATAAAAAAAAAAAACAAAATCATGGAACAAGCTCGACTGATGGCGGCACCTTCGAGAGAGTCGCTGCAAGATTATAAAGAAAATGACAAGGACGGAAAAGAAATAGTAAACATCGCAATTTATTATTACAAATTGATGATACATTCGCATTAAAAAATAATTGTTTCCGTTTTCCTTTCAAGCTCAACTACAATGGACTGATCATAGACTTCAACGAAGCTCGAAGAATTGCTGGGGCGAGAAACATGCACCAACGGCTGGTAATGTTGCTCAACGCTATGATGACGAAGGAGCAACTCGCGAAACAATATTTGAACGAAAAAAAAATGAAGACAACACCAGACGGAGAGTTGTTCGATAGAATACATGAAGTAACTGGTAATTAGAAATTTGTAACGACACATTACTTTATCACAAAATTGTATGCCTCTATACATATTTAATGTTGTTTTCTTTCTGTTTGCAAACAGATACTTGCCGCATGTTTCGACGCATAACCAATGTACCAACCGAAATCGAAGTGACTCAGCAACAATTTCGAAATTGGATGTCTAAACACTTCTCGGAAATTCGTGAACAAGCAGATCCCGTTAAAAGTGCGAAGCGGCTTGAATCAATGAAGCTTTACAGCGCCAAGAGAGCTGGAGAAAACAAACAGCAAAAAACAGCAGCAGCAGCAGCAGCAGCAGGAGCAACAACTACAACAACAGCGCATGGTACCACCGGCTCCGATTAAGAAACAAAGTACAAGTCCACAAGGTAAATTATAAAATCATACTTATCAGTTATTGTTGCATTAAGGTAGTATGAGCACGAACTTGATTATTAGATGGAATGCAATTTTTTTTTACATGTTACAATGTGTAAAGTATAACGTCTAAAAAAATTGAAGCAAGATTACCGGCCATTTACATTAAATAAATAAATAAAAAGTCGACGGATTTAGCATGTGGTTGCTTGCGCGGAAAAGGCTCACGATCGCGCTTTTGTTTAGTTGTATTTGTACTTCGTGATTAGATATGGTTATAGAAACGATATAACCGTTACGTTATCCGAAGATTTCGAGGATTAAAATGATATTGTAAAATATTGGTCTTACCGAATGTTTCAATGATAATTCTTTATTTAATATCGACTATTATAGTCTGCCGCGACGGTGGTTTCACTCTATACCAATATATGGCGACACTGTGTACTGTGAATTGGGGGCCACTGGTTTATCAGATGAGCCAAGCCGTTAGAGGTTAAACCGGTAGCCCCCTCATAAGCATATATATATAAATACGTCAAATTTGTGTAAGAATCAATAATTTGCAAAATTCTTATCGATCGTAAAATTGTTGCTTTAAAGTTTCTGTTTAAATACGTATATATATTGTAGGTTATGTTCGAGTGACAAATTTTTCTGACGATCAAACGGTGTGAACCAAAATTCGATCTATCTGAATATTTGAAAGTTCTATCTTAATATTTAAAAGTTTATTTTTTCACAACGTAAATAGTGATACTTAAACATTTTCGTAATACAACTCTCATTTGACTAGCTAACGCGCTAAAGTATTACCTTAAGAAGGTTGGAACACTTCACGCTAGTGTATAGTTATACACTATAATCGGTAGATACGTAAAAATTTGTATAAATACGACTTTGAAAACGTAACACTCATTTGACTAGTGCGAAGAGCGTTCCAACCTCCTTAATTCCGAATAAGACAATGACATTTTCATAATCAAGTATAAATGTATTATGTTCACAGGTACGACGCACGGAAAAATGAAGCAAGCAATAGTCGTCAACAAGCAGCGATTATCATCACGATAATATGCACACGGTACCAAATAAAACGAACATTATATGATATTATTAATTGTAAAAGAGTATATTTTGATAATATATTGAGTAGCCTCGAGTGCTCTCTTGATGACAGTACTCATCGAAAATACCAATAGTTTGTAATACAAAAAAAAAGTATTATTTGTGTCACAGCACACACACACATGCCTACAACCTACAAAGAGATTTCGAGAAATATATTTATTGGTTTTTGTTAATTTTCGAAATTGCTGATTATTCTTCCAAGAAACAAACAACGATATTTTACGAAAATTAACAAAAAACAATAAATATTTTTGCCAGGTTGAACGAGCAACATTTCTTTTTTCTTTCTTTTATAATACATTAATATACTTTCTTTCATTGTATAATACATTTCACCGAACAACAATACTGTAAACCATTTACAAAAATAAATATCATTATTTGTATTACCCATATAATATTGTTGTTTTATTTGTAAGATAATAAATAATATATATATATGTAATATAAACCGAAAAACTGGTACGAAAGTCGAGAAACTGTCCACGGTACGAATCCGAGAAAATGCTAGAAAAGTCGAGAAACTGTCCACAGTACGAACCCGAAAAATTGCTAGAAAAGTCGAGAAACTGTCCACAGTACGAACTGAGAGTACGGTAGAAAGTCGATTGTCAGTCGACAAGACACGAAAAACTACTTTAATGTTGGGACGATACAACGTCGAATTCCACTAATTTTAGGACGTTAAAAGTGGCCGATTAGGACAGTTGACGTTAGAACAGTCGACCGCGACTGTCGACCGGTTCGCCAGGGGACAGAAGGCTGATTGGCCTATAGCTAACTGGAGCTGACGGGTTTTTACCTGGCTTTAGAATAGGGATGACTAAGGCTAGTTTTCACGCCGAAGGAAATTATTGTAAAGTGAGGACAGCGTTTATAATATTGAGAAGAAAAACTAGGGATTTTATTGAAACATTTTTGACAAGTTTATTGGAAAGAGAGTCGATACCCGGTGCTGAGCGGTTTTTAAGCTTCCTAATTTGTTTTTTTTAATTCGTTAAGAGAGCAAAGTTTTGGAGGCAGTTGAGGGGTGGGGCAATTGGGTTGAGAGCCTTGTTTACCATAGAAGCTACATGTTGTTTAAATGAGGGGTTACCACGGGCGAGCGCAGCTGCATGGATGTTCGCGTAATGAGTGTAAAGGAGATCCGCTTTTTGCTTATCCGAGTGAGCTGAGGTAGTTGGTGTTTTGAGTGCAGGGATGGAGCTCTTTTTAGCTTGAGTGAAGGCACGAACTAAGTTCCAGACTGAATTTGAATTTATAGAGACAGATGCAAGACTCTCATCCCAAGCTGCAAAACGCCAGGTTTGAATGGCGGACTTTAGCCTTTTCGAAAGAAAGTTATAAACAGTTTTGTCACGACGATCATGCGACCCTTGCCATATTTTTCGGGCTTGATTTTTTAGTTTAACTAATGTTAGAACGTTGGGCGGAGGAGAGTCCTTGGGGTAGAAAACTCTTGGTAGAGATTGGGGAATTGCAAGTTCAGCTGCATTAGTGATAGCGCGCGTAAAATCCGAGACACTACGGTCAAGAGACTGTGGGGAATCTAAGACGGGGTTTGGAGTGGGGATAGCGTCATCAAGTGAGGATCTAAAGAGCACCCAGTTGGCTTTTCTAAAGTTGAAGCGAGGTAATCGTTGGGAGAGAGTTAGGGAGCCGTCGAGGTCAAAGTAGACAGCGAAATGGTCAGAGGGAGAGTCCGGAAGAGTAGAGAGGTTGCGTATTAAGGAGGGTCTGTTTGTAAGAATTAGGTCAAGGGTGCTAGGAGCATGGCCAGCTACAGGCGGGAGAAAAGTGGGAGAGTCAGGGGCAAGAATAGAGCAGCGAGAGGAAAACTGTAGATTGATAAGAGCAGAACCAGAAGGGTTTGTGCTATTTCTAGATATACGTGAATCAATTATGAAGTCACAAGCAATAGAGTATTGTAAAGAATTTGCCATATATTGGTGGAGTCCAAACGCAAATTTTCTGTGAATATTTTTTTAAAAATATTATGCTTTTGTTTACTTCCGAATCGCTCCACTGTTATCGAGTGATACTCCAATTTCTCTTGAACTTTTCGTTCGAGCACCATTTCTTTGTAGCCAGGATAATTTTTCGCCTCTCGAATCGTTGACTCTGTTCCTGACATCACGAACTCTCCACTTTCGTTACGCAGTAGTACTTTGTTTGGCATATACACGACACGTGTACCCTCGGACTCGAAACGAGCAATGCAGAATTTATTTTCTTCCATTTTCGCTCATCATTGATTTCTGAAAAACGAAAATCAAAACACCACAAGAATAAATCATAATTGCAGAATTAATTTGGAACCAGAAACCAGTTTCCAGAAAAAAACTATATCAATACGACATTAATTTTTTTTTGTAATTGTAGAACGGAAAAAGAAATATTTTTTGAAGTATTCAACAATGTTTCAATGCTGCACAATATTCAATGTTTTTTGAATTAGCGATATTTTTTTAGTCGTAATATGTGAAGATTATCTATTGTAATGACGCATCAAAATTGTATATGTATATACCAACCTCATTAAATTACGGTTTTCTGACATGCTTCATAAGCTTCACAATTGTACAAGTCACGTGTAAGATGGACACGATCGAGCCTGAATCCTCTTGGAAGTAACGAACAGAGTGTATAACCTACGCGTTATTTCCTATACTGGTTTTTACGATTGTTCACACACGTGCACTTGCATATACGTTAGTGTCACGTTCCGCGCAGCGTTCGTTTTTATTTCTAAATTTTTCTGCGCAATTCGCGACAGAACTCGCGAAAGGGCACGTTCGGGCTCGTCAGCGCGGGATTGACTGTCAAGGTATCGGCATACACAGGATGTATTCCGTTGCCTTTTCAGTATTTAATTTCTCGTGTTAATTCTTTCTATATCGCGCCAACCGCGGCGTTATTCTATGCGATGCGGGTCGCGCGATATTTTTCTCGAGAGTCGAGGGCTCGAGGGGACATGCAAATGTCTCCTCTCGCCTCCGCTCAAGCGAGTTACAATTTCGCGATCTTGCAGAAATCCTCCCCGGCGCGTCACCCGTCGGTCGAGAGATCGGCGGATGTACGAGCCAGGAAGGACAGTCCCATTTAGATACTGAAAGCGCGAGCTTGATCTTCGGATAAACTCCTCGATTAGCACCCGCAATTGTAGTGTAAATCTCCAGGGAACACCCCGGTCTAATAGAACGCGTGAAATTCGCGAAGGCCGAAAGGAGCCTAAACAGTGTTGCATCCCGCGGTGGTGAGCCTGATCGTGCTAGGTCATAGTAGCTTCAACTAACGCCACGAACAATACTGTCGTGTAGCTTTAAGTGCGAGCGTATGCGTCTGTGAGTGATAGCGTGCGAGAGCTTGCCGGCTAAACCTTATAATTTTTTATTATAGCGTATAATCACTATAAAATAATTAAACCTCAATCATAATCAAAATTATCGCGTAATTTATTTGGCGACCTGCACGAAACAACGGGAAACGTCCTGTAAAGGACGAACCGGGAACGATCCCGAAAAATAAATATAAACTCGTCGCGCTTCCCGCGACGAGGTCATTTTCGACGTACCAAACGCCCGTAGGTCACAAATAACTGGTGTCAGAAGTGGAATACCGGTTGTATCCCGCGATTTCGCTTTTATTTTCAAAATTTTTTATAATCAATTTTTTCTTTTTTTTTTGGAAATAGACAATCGAACTTCAAATTTCGAAAATTTAATAATTAAAATTAATCATGCCGGACAACGTGCCGGATCCAGCGATCGCACGTGCCCTCGACATGTCTGCCACCTCGGTGCAGAACATGACGACCATGATGCAGGGCATGACCCTGCAAAATCGTTATAACAATTTGCCTCTATATGACGGTCAGGGAATCTCCTTAAGAGATTTCCTACAGGATGTGGAGAATTTGGCGGTAAGTGTGCTGGAAGCGGAAGAAAGCGAATACGTCGCGATAGTCATAAGTAAATTGCGCGGCGCCGTGCGTAATTGCCTCCAGGGTCTTCAGATAAATACCATAAAGGACCTGGTGAAGATTCTAAAGAAACGGCATATTGCCGGCAAAACTTATGACTATTATAATTCTAAGCTTTCATCGATGCGCATGTCGAAAGACGAATCGGTCGGCGACTTTTACGATAGAGTTCGAACAGTCATCGCTTGCGGTAGGAACGCGTATCGAACTGAATACGGCGCCGAACCGCCGGCGGAAGACAAAGATCCGCTGTACGGTATAGGTCGTGGTACCTTCATCAGAGGTTTGCCATCACAGATGAGCGCGGGAGTGCTCCTCCAAAGGCCCAAAACCCTCGAAGAGGCTTATGAGCTCGCGGAATATTTAGACGCGAATCTTCCTTCGCAACGGCAGGAAGAGCGTACAGAAGCGTTAGTTTTTTATTCGCGCGACGGAGAACGACGAGAATTTGTGCCGCGTACGAATCAGTCGGAAGCGCGTGCGAATTCCCCGCGACCGGAGGGATATAGAAACTTCGGCTCGAATCAGCCTGCAAGACGAGATGCGTCTCTGTCTCCTCGGATGAACCGTCGATCCGAATTTAATCCTCGGACGGAGGGTTGCGGTGACCGTTATTGCTGGTACGGTCGGGGTTGTCCGTGTTGTCCGTGGAATCGGGCATATGTACAGCCACAGCCGAGCAATGACGCTCATTTAAACTCGCAGGAGGCCCGTCTCGGAGCACCGACGGTGGGCCAGAACAGACCACCTTCACCGAGGTTGTCGGCTCGATCGCCCGAACGCCGACCAGCAGTGAAGTTCCAGGAGAACAATGCCTCGTCCTCTGGACCCCAAACCCCGTCGAGGACCCAGCAGTAGAGATGACAGCTCCGGAGCTACGTCATAAGACGGGTAAATTCTTCCTGGATACGGGCTCCGCAACTAGTCTAATCAAACTGAGCGCACTTCACGAAGAACTAACAGTTAATACCGATGATGTAATTTGGATAACCGGTTTAGAGGAAATTCAGATTCCTACGATAGGGTCGGTTTTCCTCCATTTTTCAGAAAGACCGACGAAGTTTTACGTCTTGCGACATTTGCCGCTAAAAAGCGATGCCCTTATCGGTAAACCATATTTTTATGAAGGAGCCGAAATATCCTTCCACCATAAAGCTCTAGTCATGCGAGATGATCCGATTCGACCTAAACCATTTCTCGAAAATCCTGCAGTCGAACACGGGAACGCGGAAAAAGTATTAATCACGCATGAAAAGCCCGCGAATAGGAAATTCAAATTACGCGCGCGCATGCGTGAACAGATCGCACTACCCGTCGCGAACAATGTCTTGAACGAGGGGTACTTGCCGCGGATAGCTACACTCGCGGGGGTCTACATCGATCGTGAATAATCAAGAGGGGACTTGCCACGTCTTGGCAATTAATACGCGATTCGAAGACGTAGATACCGATCAGGACGTTGCTCCTCCCACCGATAGGGTAGGCGCGATAATGAAAATATTAGGACTAGATCACCTCAGCGGTACCGAACGTACACACGTTTGTAACGTTCACGAGGAATTTCCGTATAGATTTAAACTTCCGGGACACAAATTGCAACGAACCGATCTCGTTTATCATTGAATCCCGACAATCGACGATTTACCGGTAAACGCGAAGCAGTATCGATTTCCCGTAGTTTACCGTAGCGAGCTCGAAAATCAGGTACAGAAGAAACTCGGCGATGGAGTAATAACCCATTCTCGGTCTCCGTACAATTCACCGGTGTGGATTGTGCCGAAGAAGCCTGATTCGCAAAGACGACCCCGGATGCGCATGGTCATCGATTTCAGAAAATTGAACGAGAAGACGATCTCAGATGCGTATCCGTTACCAAATATGATTGAAATCTTGGCGTTGGGAATAAACATATTCTTACCATGCAGGACAATCTCTCAAAATATTGTCTCGCCGAAGCAATACCGGACCTCAAGGCCACGACTATCGCCGAGACCATGGCGCGACGATTAATCGCGCAGTTCGGTGCACCGCGCGCGATTCTCACGGATCGAGGCTCAGCTTTCACTAGCAGCCTCTTCGCAGAGATCGCTAAAATATTTCGCATAAAACATTTGACTACTTCCGGGTATCGTCCGCAAACAAACGGAGCACTCGAGAGAAGCCATATAATGTTAGTCGAGTATATAAAAAATTATGCTACGACATATGATGATTGGGATCGCTTGTTGCCGTATTCAGAATTATGTTATAATTCTAGCGTACACGAGGCGACAAATTTTACGCCATATGAAATTGTTTATGGGAAATTACCTCGACTACCGAGTGAATTTCCGGTGGGCAATAAATTAGAGACGTATAATTCTTTCACCATCGCGCTGATTAAGCGATTGTCGGAATTACGCGCGATCGCTGGAGAAAATCTCAACAAGGCAAAAGAACGAACGAAATTTTATTACGATCAAAAGGTCCGTCCTTTCGAAGGCAAAGTAGGCGACAGTGTCTACGTATTACACGAGCCGCGAAAGGGTAAGTTCGATTGTCAATACCACGGGCCGTATAAAATAATAGAAATTTCAGAACAAAGTAACGTCATATTAGAAGCCCCTAACGGAGTTAAAATTCGTAAACATTTTGACAAGGTTAAGCTGGCATATGAATGATGTGTGAAGAAATGAGTAAACAATAAAAATAAAAAATATTGTGAGCCATAGAGATTCGAACGTCGCGCGGCACGTAGAGGCATGACGCGTGGCGCGAAGCTTACGACAGAAAAAGACAGACAATAGTGTAACTCCATGCTCGCTTCGAATCTCTACGGCAAGGAAAAATAAATAGTGCTGTGTGAGGTATGAATTCGAGCGCACGAGAGTCAGGAACAATATTATTATATGCCCGGCGAATCGCTAAATATTTCTATAATGATGCCAGTGTTGTCGAGCATTATTTAGGGAAACTCAAGACGCTGATAAATCTTTGAAAGGATCGAGGTCTTGGAAAATTTAAGAGGCCGGAGAGCCGCTCTTCGAAATCGATATACGGGTCCGCGAAATCGGAGCACGTCAACGTGACCGGCAACAACAGCAAGCCTGTTCTTCGTTGGATTTTCCGTCCATGCCTTCCTCGCGGGAACGTTCGTGATGTATTTACTCCGTGCGAGAGTCGGAAATTTGGTCTCGGGCCTTTGTGCAGCGTGCAGGAAGAAACCGAAGCCCGAATAAATAAAATCGAAACGCAGAGCAAGTATCGTGTGTGGCCGAGGGACTCAATCATCACCACAGTCGAGACAAAGTTATAGCTCTCCCGGTACTTCGTGCCGAGGTGCCGACTCAGCATCGCCCGGCGCTTCGAGGAAAGGCGCCGTTATCACAAGCGGAGTCGAGCGTCAAGGCAAAACATCCTCGCGCTCGCTTCCGCCACACGGCCCAGTGGAGGATTAGGTGACTTGCTGCCATCATAGGGCCCTAGCCCCTCTCGACAGACTACGCTGCGGATGGTGTGAGGCCTAGCGGCGGTAATTACTGAATTTAGATTAGCTCCAGTCACCCGGGCGTGCACATGGTCTTGCGGGATTCGAACGTTTACGAGTGTTAGAGCATACCGTTCCACTGTCGGTGGATAATTTTAAAAAAATAATAATGAAAAAAAATCACAGTATGTATATAGTGTTTGCAGCTGATTCGTAGCGAAACGCATAAGGTTCGGGAGATCGTGCATTGAGCCACTGTGAAATTAGCTGCGATACACGGTGAAAAGGCAAAAGATGGCGGCATATCTCGCTGAAATTTCGATATGGACAAACACTATTTTTTCCGAAAAGTCTTTATCTCTGTGAAATCGCATCGCATCGTAACAAAACCTGAAAAAAGACACAGACCACGATTCAAAGAAACTACTTGCCAAATTTTGTCAAGACATTTTTGGTGGATTCGGAGAACACTGGATACCAAGGAAACGCGCAAAGTCCCGCGATCGCCGTGAAACGCATAACTCCCGTCTTTTTGCCCTAGCGGGCAGTCGGGAGTTAAAAACGATAAGACGAGTGCCAAATTGCCTAAGAATAATGTTGCGTCAGTGATAGCCACACGTAATTCATTAAAACGAGTAATTAACAATTATTAATGAAAGTGATGAATATAATACAGCATAGAATAATTTCTTCACTTTGTGCCACAGGTGATGAGACAGGAGGATGTAGGGAGCTTATCGACGAGCAATACGACAAGTCGACTTTCAATGGAAAATGACCCGAAGATAACGATCAAGTCAGCAACAAAAAGTGCCAAGGATCAGTTACTGTTAATGTTAGAGCTGAAACTGTTGGAGGATAGGGTATAATAAATCACACGTTGTCTACAATAAGCGCAACACAGCGCATAGAAAACTTATTTATTAGTAGGAACAGAAGAACTCTCGTACATGCTCTCTCAGCAGAGGTACCGACAAGACTAGCAAGCATGGCCGCTTCGCTTCCGTGCTAGAGACAGCACCCGAACACACCCGAGCAATCCCGACTCCGATCCCGAGACCACTCATGCGCGCGCATACCGACGCCTGCCTCCTGTACAGTCGTCGACACAAGTTTCCCCCGAGTATAGTCAACGCGCTAAACTCTTACTCTTAACAGTTACTGTTAATGGACCAGTACGAAAAAAGCTGTGATCATATTCCCGAATCGTCAAGCATTCGCAAGGAAAAACTGACGTTGGATCGCGAAAATTTGAACAATACACTACCGCCGTACACCAGGCAAGGTCTCTCCGATGATTATAATGATGACGATAACGATGGGTTTGCGTTTGTGAAGTTTCCATCGCAACGTAAGTTTTCGCAACAATGATGTCAAGTTATTAAAAGAACAAATGCAGGAAAAGAATAACGAAAATTCGCGAAGAAATCGATTTACCATCCATGATCTAAAAGTATGTATGTAAGCAGAATTTTGCAATAGTTCTACCGGAGTGGTTGAAATAAAAAAAGTTTATTATCAGAGTACGTTGTGAATTGTAGAAAATGTGCAGTTTATATAGAAATCAAGTATTGCCGTTACAAAAGTATGTAGTTCTACAGACAAAAATAACACTAATAATAAATTCTTTCGGGAAAGAAATGCACAAACGGTTATAGCTTCTAGAGGTAGCATGGAGAGAATAACAATATTTTACTAATAGGGATTCATAACACGTAATGTAATCATCTATTAATTGTGCGCGGTAGGTGTTGAACCGTGACAATAGGAAAGGTTCTCCGAAGACAGAAACTACACAAACACTTATGACTGCAGCACATAAGAATGTCCCAGTCACTGAGGTGAGCGAGAAAATTGATGTACCATCATCTTCTGATCCGCAAGATCTTTCAAAAAAATCAGAACGCTCAGATACACAGGTAAACGTAATATTGTAATTATTACTATCAATCACCTTGTGCTTAAATAAACAATCACTGGCAAAAACATTGGGATGTGTTGGAATTTTGTTACCACATTTTTCGCCAATTTTATATTGTTTGCCAAGCATCCGAATTAAATATGTCATGTATATTTGACTACAATCGTTGATTTTTGTATGTGTTTCAGATGGCGTCAAAGAAACGCCTGATCCCATTAATAACGAATACAGAGATTCTTCAAACTCCAGAGCGCGTGGTCCTTATTTGGAATCCGAATCCACCATCAATAGACAAACATGCACAAAGGGCTTTAAAACAACAGCACGAAAAAATCCATAATGTGAAGAAAGAAAAGCCATCATCAAGTACCTTATCACCAGGAGAAAGTTTGAATGTCAATGAATCGCGAGATGTTATCGATGACTGTACACACCCACAAACGGGGAAAAATCCATGGCCATTGCCGCTTGAAGAAGATTGGATTAAATCGGTGGATAAGAGAAACGATGACTTTGAATATGATGATTTTCTCGTGACCCAAAATAAACACGATATCGAGGTAAGCAAGAAACGAGATGCCGCGTCGTTATCGTCTGATGCGCAAGATCTACTCGCGAATTGTAACATGATAATTGCCATCGACCCCAATTTACTGTAATAGTGTGGTACGAAACAATTGAAAGATATTAATAAGATGTTGATTTCTTCAACAGGTGATTGGAGAGAATTGTCGAGGACAATCTGCATTGCTCGAAAATGATTTGTCGAGCAATCTAAGCGTCAAAAGTCGTGAAAATTCGAGTGACTCATTGACGCCGTACGGCTTGGATGAAAGTACACCGAATAAAACTGAATCATCTTTGCCGCAGCAAGGCATTTTCTGGAAAAGTGTACATCAGCTGTTGGAAACGAGCAACGAATCCGAAAGTGAGGACATAAATGAGCCCAAGGCAGCCTACATCGAAAATGAAACCAAAAGTAATACTGTTCAATTATTAGCATTTAATGAGGAATCGTTGACAGAAATAGCACAAACGACGACCTCGCAATACACGTTTAACACTTTCAACAGCGGAAGCATAAAGGTGAATAACTACTAATGTAGGTATTGAATAAAGTGGTTCGTGGCGAGTCTGCCATTACGGGCGTTGTAAGAGCGAGTCTCGAGTTCGGCCAATCAGCGGCAAGCGTCGGGATAGAACGTTCCAGAAGCGCGACAACCTGTCGCATGAAGAAGCCTTGGCGTCGAGCCAGGCGAAACGAACGAGGCACGCGGCAGTTCGCTCGGCGACGTCTAACAGGAAGCTAACCCGCGCTACGATTGTCGCTACAGTTTTTCTCTTGTCGCTTACGAGCATTATCGAAAGTTCCTATATAGAAGTAATAAATAAAGATAAAGTATTCGTACGGAAAATAGTGTTTACTTTGCATTCAAACAGACCGGACAATTTCTCTGTTCCCGACTTCCTTCCACGATCTCCACAGTTACCGCATTGAATAAATCTGGGATTGAAATATTCAATAGGTTATGGGCCCAGGCACGCCAGCTGCATAACTGTGAAAAGACGGTCGTGGAAGTCGAGTCTCGCGAGTGGCGCGAAAAAGTGATCGTGCCGAGAGTCGCGTGTTCGAGGCGCGTCGGAAGGCGAGCGGCGGCCATATTGGCCTCGTGTGAAATACAGGTGTTCGCGCGTGAACTTGTTGGAAAAGGAATCCGCAATGGCCGAAGCGATCTCTACGAGAAGTATAGCGAAATTCGAGGGTAGTGACTACCAGGGATGGAAGTTTGAGATGAAGGCCTTGTTTGTGGCGCACCATCTATGGACATTGGTGAACGGGACGAGACAGCAACCGGCGGCGGCCGATCCGCTGCTAGCCGCATGGGTGGAGGACAACGCTCGCGCGATGTTTCTGATGAGCACGTCGATCGAGCCTGCGCAGCGTAGACCTCTGCTAATCCTTGAAACGGCGGCTGAAATGTGGACGAAGCTGTCAACCATTCACGAGCAGAAGTCTGAGTCGAACAAACTCGGGCTGGCCATGAAGCTTCTCGAGTACCGGATGGGGCCGAACGATTCGATCATGGAACACCTGACGAAGCTGAACACTATGGCGGCGCAGTTGCGCGACGTTGGAGGGACCATACCGGAAGAGATGCTCATGGCGAAAATGCTGGGGAGTCTCGCCCCGAAATATAAGTTCTTCCGGACGACATGGGACAACGTAGGGGTGGCACAGCAAACGCGGGAGAATCTGGAAGAGAAGCTACTCCGGGAAGAAGAGCGACTGTCGGAGAACGACAACAGTGGAAGTGCGCTTGTGGCAACGAATCGGTCAAAGAAAGGGGAAAAAGGACAAAGTACCCGTGACGATAAGCAAAAGAAAAAGAAAGACAAGGAAAAAGTGAGGTGTTACAAGTGCCAAGAACTGGGACATTACGCGCGTGAGTGCAAGCAGGACAAGAACAAAAGTGCGGGAAAAGACCGAGCTGCCAACGAGGAGCGCGACTGTGCGTTTGTGGCTGAGAGTGGGGTGAAGGAGCCAGCATCGGGCGTCGGTAAAGACAGTTTCGCGATACCGGCGGATGTGGTCAACGAGATACTCGCAGCCGATAAAAACGACAGTTGGCTTACCGACAGCGGGGCCTCTCGGCACATTACCTACCGACGGGAGTGGCTACGGGACTATCGCCAGTTACCCTCGGGGAACATCGTGTCCCTCGGTGATGGGAAAGAGTGCAGAGTAGCGGGAGTCGGTACGGTCGAAATAGACAAGTTTGTGCACGGCGAGTGGCGGTCTTCCCGAATCGAAGGTGTTCTGCATGTTCCGGACATGACGAAAAATTTATTTTCTGTTCGCCAGTGCACAAGAAAAGGTCTCGATGTGATCTTCCATGGCGATTCAGTGCGGCTCGATAAAAACAATTTCGCGGTCGGTCACGGGGTGGCGCAAGGCAGCGAGATTTATCTGATGGCTTTCCGAACAAAGAATTCGGGTGTGACGTCCGAAGCGAACGTGAGCAGAGCAGATTCGAGAGTGTGGCACGAGCGACTCGGCCATGTAAATAGTCACGCGTTGAAGAAGCTTGTCAAGGACGAACTGATCCAGGGGGTCAAATGCAACGGTGACTGGGACGATTTCTGCGGTACGTGCCAGGAAGGAAAATCGCACCGGCTGCCATTTCGGAAGGAACGTATTCGTGCGATAACAACGCCAGGTGAAGTGTGTCACACAGATCTGTGTGGACCGATGTCGACGGAGTCTCAAGGAGGCGCGCGCTACATGCTGGTGTTCAAGGACGACGCTACAAGTTTTCGTCATGCTTTCTTTCTAAAGCACAAGAGCGACGTGCTTGAAAAATTCAAGGTCTACGAAAAGATGGTCGAAAACAAATTTGGGAGGCGGATGCAAGTGCTTCGATCGGATAACGGGCTGGAGTTCAAGAATCGCGGCATGGACGAGTACACGGAGGCTAGAGGGATTCGACGGGAGTACACGGCTCCATACACGCCGCAGCAGAATGGAAAGGCGGCGATCGAGTCCGAGCTGCAGTCTCATCGGAGCAACGGGACCTGGACGTTAGCGAAGAGGAAGCCAAACATGAAAGTTATCGATTCCAAGTGGGTTTTCCGCATCAAGGACGGCAAGGACGGAAATTCCCGACGCTTCAAGGCCCGACTCTGTGCCCGAGGGTTCATGCAGACGGAGGGCGTGGATTTCTCCGAGACTTTTTCACCTGTGGTGAGATACGACTCTCTGCGGGTTTTACTGGCCATCATTGCGTCCAAGGATTTGGAGATCGGGCAATTCGACGTGCAGACGGCTTTTCTGTACGGAGAATTGGAAGAGGAAATCTTCATGGCTCCGCCCAACGGTCTAAACGTCGGAGGTCGTGCGAAGGACGTCGTCTGTCAGCTGAGAAAGTCACTCTATGGTCTGAAACAGTCTCCTCGCTGTTGGAACAAGAAGTTCTCGTCGTTCCTGAAACAGTTCGATTTCCGGGAAACGAGTGCAGATCAATGTATTTTTACCGGCAGGGTAAAAGAAAAGATTGTTTATTTGGCTCTATTTGTAGACGATGGCCTAATTGCAGCGGAGGACATGGACGCTGTCGAAATCGTGCTCGAACATCTGGAGGAGGGTTTCGAGATCACCGTCGGCGATGCGAGGTCATTCGTCGGAATGGAAATTCGACGGAACAGAGCCGAAAAATCAGTTTTCGTTCATCAGCGCAAGTACGCGCTAAAAGTTCTCGAGCGATTCGGGATGACGGATGCCAAGCCGGTCAGCGTGCCGTGTGAACCTGGTTCCACACTGCATCCGCTGTCGGAAGAAGAGGAAGCTGAGGATGTGCCGTACAGGGAGGCCGTCGGCTCACTTATGTTCTTGTCGATAGTCTCTCGACCGGATATCGCATTCGCAGTGAACTTGGTGAGCAAGTTTCTCAACAACCATGGCAAGGACCACTGGCGGGCAGTGAAACTAATAATTTCGTACGTCAGAGGAACTCTCGAGTACTGAATTGAATATCGAGGCAAAGGGAGTACACCGGTGCTGGAAGGTTTTTCGGATGCCGACTTCGCAGGCGACGTGGAAACCAGAAGGTCTACAACGGGGTACATTTTCGAGTTCGCCGGAGGGCCGGTGACATGGGCGAGTCAACGACAGAGACTCGTAACATTGAGTACAACGGAAGCGGAGTACGTGGCAGCATCGATCACCTCGAGGGAAGCCGTTTGGCTGAGAAGATTGCTACAGGAGATGTCGTGTCCGTGCGAAAAAGCCACAACGATCTTTGTGGACAATCAAAGTGCGATTCGGCTCGCAAAGAATCCCGAGTTTCACAAAAGAACGAAACACATCGACGTACGATACCATTTCGTACGGGAGAAGATTCAGTCAGGAGAGCTGACTGCCGAATATCGTCGGACTGAAGAGCAGAAGGCCGATATTCTGACGAAGGCGCTTCCGAGGAATCGATTCTGCAAATTGAGGGAAGACATCGGAGTAAAGGATCTCGGACTCTGCACGAACGGCGGAAGTATTGAATAAAGTGGTTCGTGGCGAGTCTGCCATTACGGGCGTTGTAAGAGCGAGTCTCGAGTTCGGCCAATCAGCGGCAAGCGTCGGGATAGAACGTTCCAGAAGCGCGACAACCTGTCGCATGAAGAAGCCTTGGCGTCGAGCCAGGCGAAACGAACGAGGCACGCGGCAGTTCGCTCGGCGACGTCTAACAGGAAGCTAACCCGCGCTACGATTGTCGCTACAGTTTTTCTCTTGTCGCTTACGAGCATTATCGAAAGTTCCTATATAGAAGTAATAAATAAAGATAAAGTATTCGTACGGAAAATAGTGTTTACTTTGCATTCAAACAGACCGGACAATTTCTCTGTTCCCGACTTCCTTCCACGATCTCCACAGTTACCGCATTGAATAAATCTGGGATTGAAATATTCAATAGTAGGTAAATGTGCGAAAACATTTGGATTCGGTTCAAATGTAATGGCGCACATTGCTGAATTGTTGAATCCTCATTAACAATCGACATCATTGTTAAAATTCCTTCCGTAGGAGACTCCAGTAAGTGGTGCAGCTCGACAGAAATACACTGCGGTAAATAAATTATTGAATTTCTCAGATCTCCAAGATTCGGCCGAACCTCCAACGAATAATCGTGACATTTCTTGGGAGAACCCCAGCGCAGAAGAATTGGTCGAAGACCAATTTGGAAATGTAAATGTTTGTAACTTTGCGGGTTGACGTTTTTTTAGCACATCCAAATATGACGAATTATCACGTTTATAATGAATATATATAATCGAAGTGATGTTATTTTGTAATATTATTACGGATACAAAATGAACTATACTTCTCGTTATAGACTACGCACTGTTTTTAATTCTTATAGGGTACAAAAAGTGGGAAATCAGCGGAACCATACTGTAACGGGAGCGAAGCTTCCTACATTAATTCCCGTATTCGTGCGCGTCTTGTATAAGATCGACACTCAAACGGCAGGGATTTCTTGGACTCGAGTGTCTAGGAATTCTGGCTGGGGTGTCAGGCACGAGAGAATGGGTTAAATTGGCGTTTATTTCCCTTGTTACAGTTTTATTTCCTCTAACGCTCGCTCGTTTCCCCTTTCGTGTAGCGGACGGCCAGCCCTGATTGGCCCAGTCCGGTCCCTGTCGCCGCGTGTGGGGGCGCCTCTCTTGTCAGTCCGGGCCTTAGCCGGAGCTGTGGCAAGATGGCCGCCGCTCGCCGCTGGCCTTGCTGTGGCGTCCCGGCGCTCGGTACGTCGGTGGCAGCTGGGCCGCTTCGGATTTTCTTCGTTGTTTTTCTCGGTTCTGAGTGTTCCTTTTTCGTCGCCGTTTCGCAGGTGTTGTCTAGGGGCATGCACCTTGCCGTTTCCGTCTGGATTTCCGATTTTGTCGCGCTCCTTCGTCGCGCTGGAATTTCTCGGTCACTTCTGGTAATTTACCGGCGCGCACAGGTCTTTTATCCCGCGGTTCAAATTCTGTTATTGCTGCTCGCGGAGTTCCCGGGACGATCCTTTTCGGACGTTCGGGTCCGTTTTTCGTCGTATCTCCGCGCACTTGAACCGTTTTTTCGATATGTCACGCACACCGACTTCTTTTTATGTTTCTTGTCAGCACCGGGGGTATTTTATATGTAGTTCGCACGCAGCGTGTGTATTTGGTGACTGTTTCTTACGTACCGTGAATCCTTTATAAGTCTTTGCAGGCACCGTGAATGTTTTATTAGTATTAGCGAGCACAGTAAATGTTTTACAAGCGTTAGCGAGCACAGTGAATATTTTACAAGTTCTTTTTAAGAGCAGGCAGAGTATTTTACAAGTTCTTTTTTTAAAAGCAGGCAGAATATTTTACAAGTTCTTTTACTTCACTTTTTACTTTTTTCACTTGCCCGTTTGCTGGTGGTGGTCCTCTTGGTGTTGCTTCCGGTGATTGTTGTTATCGTTGACTGATGATTGATGGGCGATTTCCGGGGTTTTTATATGCAAATTTACACCTCCCTCCCTGTGTAATTTGCATATTTTTGGCGGTTTTGCGCCTGCGCTCTCGTATTTTTCGCGTCTAATTTTGCTATTGGTTCCTTGTGTTTTTCTCCCTTCGCCCTCCAATCCTTGCTCGATGGTCCTGTGACGTCTTCGTCCTTTTCTCTTT
The DNA here is from genome assembly GCA_917499995.1 of Ichneumon xanthorius. Taxonomy (NCBI): domain Eukaryota; kingdom Metazoa; phylum Arthropoda; class Insecta; order Hymenoptera; family Ichneumonidae; genus Ichneumon; species Ichneumon xanthorius. Next base: position 70,503 of record CAKJTD010000082.1, on the reverse strand, counting down.
TCGCAAATCGAATGCTTTTTGTGCTTTGGGTGTCGTCATTTCTGGCCAATGGGCGACGTTGCTTTTCCCTCATTTTTATTCTTGCTTGTCCCTGATCGTGGTTACGGTTGGTGGCCGCCGCACGTCGCTGTTGTTGGATGTATGAGTGGTTTTCGTACTCGTATCTCCCGCGCCTGCGAGCGCCAATCAGGGAGAAGGTCGCGAGCGCTACTGTGCGACGAATGAGAGAGCGAGTATGTCGAGGTAGAGCGGATGTTGCGCGTGATAGTTTAGTTTCCGGTAGGCAGCGAAAGAGAAAGCCACATGGTATTTTGTAGCCTAAAAGAGAAAGATTTATTCTTTGTTGTTTCATCGAAATAAATCGACTGATATTAATAATCTTTTGTTCGTGATCAACCTCTCCTCTCATTCCTGAAATAACCCAACAGGTTATGGGCCCAGGCGTTTTGAGAGAGAAGGTGGAACTGAGATTATTTTCGCGTCGAGGTGTTCGGCAACAGGTTGGTCGTACCGCGTGGCGCGTGGCAGCCATTGTGCGTGTGTTTTTCCGAAGACAATAATCGCTTCGTGCGGCTTATTAGAAAAAGTGTGCGCGGTGGAGACAAAGAACAATGTCGAACGACGTGTCGGTGAAACATGTTGAGAAACTGGACGGAACGAATTTCGTGACGTGGAAATTCGAGATGCTGTCGTTGTTCAGGGCAGCGCGGATGCATAATGTCGTGAACGGTACGGACGTGTTGGCGGCTGACGCTACGGCGGCCGTTAGGAACACGTGGGAGGAAAAGGATGCGAGTGCAAAAGTGCTTATCTCGACGACTCTCGAGAGGTCGCAGAAGATATCCTTAATCACGTGCCAAACCGCGAAAGAGATGTGGGACGCGCTGTGTAACCAGTACGAACAAAAATCGGGCTCGAGCAAGCTGCTTCTGTTGAAAAAGTTTCAGGCCTATAAAATGGAACCGGGAGACACGGTGGTGCAGTATGTGTCGAAAATTAAAAATTTGGCACTACAGCTGAAGGAAGTCGGTCGAGAAATGCCTGATGACATTGTGATGGCAACGATTCTTGCTGGGTTACCGCCGAGTTACAAGGATTTTCAGTCGTCGTGGGACAACGTCGACGAGGAAAAACAAACGGTCGGAAGACTAACGGAACGGCTTGTGAACGAGGAAGCGAGACACGGATCGAGCAGTGAAGCAATCGACGTGCTAGCAGTAGTGAAAGATCGTGGCGCGAAGAAAAAGACAGTGAACACGAAACAAAAAGGAAAAAAAGACCTAAAAGACATAAAGTGTTTCAAGTGTCACGAAAAAGGGCATTACGCGCGCGATTGTCCGGAAAAACGTGCGGCTGACAAAGACAAAGATGGAGGCAGTGCGAGTGGCTTTGTGCTTGTGGCCGCGGTAAAAGAGGGGGAGTCGACGACGCCGAAGAGGCGTGTCGGTATCTCAGCGGAACAAGTGAAGCGTCTACTCGAAGTCGATAAGGCAGATGCCTGGATTGGCGACAGTGGTGCCTCGCGTCATATCTCTCATCAGCGCGAGTGGTTCCAGTCTCTCCGCACGGGCGTTGGCGGCACGGTGGTGCTGGGTAACGACATTGAGTGCAAGATAGAGGGAGAGGGGAGCATCCAGCTCGAAGCGTTCGTTGACGGTCAGTGGAAGCACGTGCTCGTTGAAAACGTGCTTTATGTCCCGGAAATAAAGAAAAACTTGCTATCGATGGGTGCCTGTGCCAAGAAGGGGTGTTTCATCGGAATCGACAATGAGCGTGTAATTGTGTCGATGAAGAACGAGGTTGTGATGACCGGCGTAAATCAGGGCAACGCAATTTACCGGATGCTCGTTCGAGTGGTGACACCGAGGGAACCATCGGAGGTCAACGTGTCGTCGGCGGATTTAAAAACGTGGCACGAGCGCTTAGGTCATGTCGGGGCGCGTTCGCTCGAGGACATGGTGAAAAACGAACTCGTGGCAGGTGTGAAAGTGAAGAACGCGGAAAAGTTTTTCTGCGAGCCTTGCCAGCTTGGAAAAGCGCATCGGAAGCCGTTCAAAGAAAAATCTAGTCCACGAGAGTTGAAGCCGGGTGAGTGCGTGCATACCGACGTGTGCGGGCCGATTCAAGTGAAGTCACAGGGAGGCGCGAGTTACTTCGTGACGTTCATAGATGAAGCTTCGAGTTTCTGTCATGTTTATTTCCTCAAACACAAAGACGAAGTGTTGGAAAAATTCAAGATCTACGATAGACTCGTTGAGAACAAGTTCGGGTCGAGACTGAAGACGGTGAGATCGGACAACGGGGGCGAATACAAAAATAAAATTTTCGCGACGTATCTTGAAGGAAGAGGAATCAACATGGAGAATTCGGCGCCGTACACATCCGAACAGAACGGGAAGGCCGAGAGGGCGAATCGTACCATCTTCGAGAGTGCCAGGACGATGCTACGTGCGAAGGAACTTCCGAAACAGTTGTGGGCTGAAGCTGTCAACACCGCTGTGTACGTGCTGAATCGGACGACGCACTCAAGCAGAAAAGGTATTAAAACAGCGTTCGAGGAATGGACCGGAAGGAAGCCTGAGCTAGGCCATGTACGAGTCTTCGGATCGACGGCGTACGCGCATATTCCGAAACAATTTCGGAAGAAGCTTGACGATAAAGCTAAGAAGTTGATACTCGTGGGGTATCAAGGCGAATCCTCGAACTACCGGTTATACGATCCAGTGAAGAGGACGATGGTAGTCTCTCGGGATGTCGTGTTCAATGAAACGGAAGCTGACAAAGGTACGAGCAAGAGTGACTCCGAAGAAGAGGGGCCGATCATAAGACGAAAGCGCGATGTTGTCGTTGTGTCGGACGAATCGGACGAGGAAGCTGAGCAAGACGAAGCGGTACCACAACAGCAGGAAGAGAGAAACGGAGGACACGACGAGAGACGCGAGGAAGAAATCAACGAGCCGCGCGAGCAACCTGAAGGGCGACAACTTCGAGATCGTCGGCTGATTAATCGACCGGAAAGGTATCTGGAAGAGGTTGATTTTATTGAGTACAGGGCACCAGAAACGTTCCAGGAAGCTGTACGTGGACCTGATGGGGCAGCTGTACGTGGACCTGATGGGGAGTCGGAGGCCATTAATCAGGAACTTCAAGCACACGAGGAAAATGGAACGTGGACGATCGTTGACAAGAGACCAGGAGATAGACTGATAGACTCAAAATGGGTTTTCAAGGTCATTCAGGGGTCTTCAACGGACGACTGTCGGTACAAGGCGCGTCTCTATGCACGGGGCTTTCTACAGCAGAAGGGCGTGGACTACAACGAGACGTTCGCACCAGTGATTCGTTACGATTCTCTCCGGGCGTTCCTGGCTAAGACGACGCAAGAGGACTACGAGCTGGCGCAGTTCGATGTGCGTACGGCTTTCTTATACGGGGAACTCGAGGAGGAGATTCTGATGAAAGTGCCGGAAGGTCTCGTCGTCGAAAAAGAAACGGGTGTGAACGAGAACTACGTGTGCAAGCTAAACAAATCGTTGTACGGTTTGAAACAGTCACCTAGGTGCTGGAATCGTAAGTTTAGCGAGTTCTTGAAGAAGTTCGATTTTACTCAGGGCAATGCGGACCACTGTATATTCAAGGGGTGTGTTCGTGGGAAAGATGTTTTTCTTGCATTATTCGTGGACGATGGTCTTGTAGCTGCGGAGTCTAACCAAGTGTTGAATGCGGTGCTAGATCATCTAAAGAGTGCGTTCCGGATAACGGTAGGAGACGCGACGCGTTTTGTAGGCGTACAAATCGAGCGAGATCGCGTTGAGAAAACGATGTGTATTCATCAATCGGAATATGCCGAGAAAATTCTAACAAAATTCGGTATGATAAACGCGAAAAAGTTGTCTGTGCCGGCGGATCCGAACGTTGTGCTGTATCCAGCAGAAGACGAAGATGAGTGCGAGAACGTTCCGTATCGGGAAGCGGTCGGTTCCCTGATGTTTTTGGCCGTCGTCTCGCGACCGGACATTGTGTTTGCGGTTAATCAGGTGTCGAAGTATCTGAACAAACACAGTCGTGCGCACTGGATGGCGGTGAAGCGAATTTTCGCGTACCTGGTCGGAACACAGGACTTCGGAATACACTACAAGAGTGGGGACGACGAATCGAAGCTCGTTGGTTACTGTGATGCCGATTTTGCAGGAGACGTCGAAACACGTCGATCGACAACGGGGTACGCGTTCATGTTTGCGAGTGGGGTGATCTCATGGTCGAGCCAACGACAGAAGCTTGTCACGTTAAGCACGACGGAATCCGAGTACGTGGCTGCCGCGGCTGCGGCGCGTGAGGCTGTTTGGCTGCGAAGATTGTTCGAGGAGATCGGCGAGCGCTGTGATGAACCTACAGTATTATGCGTTGATAGTCAAAGTGCGATAAAGCTTGCGAAGAACCCGGAGTTCCATAAGCGCACTAAGCATATAGATGTTAAGTTTCACTACCTGCGTGAGAGAGTCGCCGATCGCGACATTATAGTACAATATGTATCTACGAAGTGTCAAAAAGCGGACATATTCACCAAATCGTTACCGAGAGTGCAGTTCAGCGTGCTGCGTGAGTTGTTGTCGATAGCGAGTGCTCAAACGGTGAGTGTGTTGGATGTATGAGTGGTTTTCGTACTCGTATCTCCCGCGCCTGCGAGCGCCAATCAGGGAGAAGGTCGCGAGCGCTACTGTGCGACGAATGAGAGAGCGAGTATGTCGAGGTAGAGCGGATGTTGCGCGTGATAGTTTAGTTTCCGGTAGGCAGCGAAAGAGAAAGCCACATGGTATTTTGTAGCCTAAAAGAGAAAGATTTATTCTTTGTTGTTTCATCGAAATAAATCGACTGATATTAATAATCTTTTGTTCGTGATCAACCTCTCCTCTCATTCCTGAAATAACCCAACAGCTGTCGGGCTCGGCCTTCTCTGGCCTTGTTCCACGCGTGCGCATGCGTTGCCTTCGTATTGACCGGGTTGGGGCTCGATCCCGACGGATGGCGCCACCGGTTCCTCTTGGGCTCGTCGTGCTGGCTTGCGTGATGGTGCTTACGCGCGCTCTTCGTTATCAGGGGGGGAGGTCTCATTCTCCTCCAAACTACTGGCCTCCGGGTTTACCCGGTTGCCAGTCGTTTCTTCCGTTCTTCCTTTTTCTTTTTCCTTTTTTCGGCTTTGGGGGCGGGAAGGGGATTTTATGCTTTTGTTTTTGTTTTTATTTTTATTTTTATTTTTATTCGGTCTTATAGTGGAGCCTCGTCGAAGGTGTTTCCGTCGTTGTCATCGCTGTCGGTCGCGGATTCTTCGGAATTCCCGATTCGGGTTCCATTGACGGTGGAACCCTCTTCGGCCATCTCGGTGGTGCAGAAATATTCCGGAGCGCTGTCATCCTCGTCCTTTTCGTCGCTCTCCCACTCTGAGGTAGGGACGTCGCGAGGGTCCCTCCACACCTCCTCCTCGCTTTCGCTCTCCTCGTGGCCGGCTCCTCGACTGGCCCGGTAGTGGTGGGGAAGCTGTGTTTGGTCGCAGTAGAATGCGGCGTCTTCCCCCCAGTCGAACCACCACGGGTTTCTCCCGGCAATGACCATGCCGGTGCCGAGGAGTTTTTCCCGTGGGCTCACTTCCGGGTCCTGTGGAGGCTGGAGGTCGACCCACACGGCGTCACTTCCGGTGTTCCGGTCTCGCACGATCATCGTCCATTTGCTGCCTTCCCCGAGAATGTCCTTTACCATTTCGATCGGTTCTTCTTCCCAGAACCCGGGTACTCGTGGCCGTGTCTCGTGCATGCCGCACGCGACCGCCTGGAAGGGCACGGACTTGTGCGCCCGCGGGACGGTATACATCTCCTCCATGTTTGTGATTAATGTTAAAGCCCAGTCCCCGAGCCACACGAGGATATCGCCGTCCTCGTCCCTTTCTTTTTCCACGACCCCGCGGTAGAAGCGGCCTCCGCACCTGACGTAGACGGGGGCCCCTTCTTACGTTTCCTCAAAAATCACCGGGTGTACCTCTGGATGTGTTAAGCTGGTCTGTGCGAAGTATTTGAGCAGCTTTGCTCGCATGCCTTCAGGGTCGTCCAGGTGGAGGTACACCCGGGATGGTGATTTGACGGCGAGGATCTCCACCTGGGGATATTCTCCTCTTAGACTTCGCGCCGGGAAGCACTTGAAGGTGTTCATCCCGAGTTCGTCTTCGCTTCTTTCCTTCTTTTCTCGTTCTTTCACGCGGGTTTTTCTTCTTTTTTTTTCTTTTATAATCACCGGGTGTTGTCGATTTTATTGTCTTTTCACTTTCGATTTTTGTCTATTGATATATTTTTTTTTCTTTTTCTTCACTCCGTTCTCCACTGTCTTTTCACTTCTTCGTTCACTTGATTTTTTTTCTACACGTCTTATCGCCTTGGTTCTCTCCTTTGTTTTACCGTGCCCATTGTCTTTGAAGGTGGGTTAGGGGTCCCTTATCCCTCCCCCTTTCTGTTTTTACATTTTTCGGGAGTCCGTGTGTTTTGTCATTTTTTTCCGTGGCCTTGAGCTTGCAATGTCTCCTTTTTTGTGATTGATTGGCAGATTCCTGGCTTTGCGTGGCTCTGATTGGTTCGCGGGCTTTATCTGCCCGGTCATCTTTCCATCTATCGACCGGCGCATCGATCGAGGATTTTGCGCGCGTGCCGGCCTTCCGCGTTAGCCTAGGTCGGAGTCTGTGGTGGGGGTTGGCGCCACGCTGTCTCGTCGCTTGCCTCCATGGCGCTCCCCTTGGTGGGCATCGCAATATTGTCGCTTCTCTTCTTTCGCGCCGGGCCTCGTTGGCACAGGTTCCGCCTATGCGGCCGCTGTCCTTGTCAGAAGCCTGGTGTGCCGCGTCGCCGTCCTACTCTGGCTGCTTGGGTCGTGTCTCCCTTCCTCCGCGTCCCGCTCTCGGCTCGTCCGCTTTGTGCGGCTATCCGTAGCTGGTAATGTGCTGTCGCTTGGTAGGGGGTCTTCTTTCGTTCTCGCAGCGCGTATCGGCAGTATGCCCGCGGCGGGCGTCGGGCTCGGTGCCTTCCCGTCGCGGTCGCTCCTGGCTGCGGTTAGCCCTTTCGTTCGTTGGCGGTTTCGGCCCTTCCTTTCCCTCAGTCGTTTTTATCTTTGGTTTTTCTTCTTGTTGTCATGTATGTCTTTCTCTTCCCTTTGATTTTCTTGTTCTTTATCCCGGATATGCGTGTTTTTTTTCTTCTTTTTTTTTCGAATGCCTATCCTTTTCTTCCTTTTTATGTTTCATCGTCCGATTCCTCGCGTTCTTTCCCCTTTTTCCTCTCTTTGTATTTCTTTAGGAGGCTTGTGTGGAATTTTCCGCGGATCTTCTTCGACTCTGGGTCTTCGAGGGTGTAGGTTGCTAACCCGACACAATTTCCAATCCGGTATGGTCCCTCGTACAGCGGCATAAATTTTGCCGCGACCTGGTCACTCTGGCTGGAGACGTTCAGGGCTTTGACGAGGACTAGTTCGCCCTCCTCGTACGTCGTCGTGCGGCATTCATCGAACTTCTCGGCCCGTCTTCTCCTTTTCCGTAAGATCCTGAGTTGCACTTGTTCGAGTTTTTCCGCGTAATCCACCATCTCCTCGGCTTTTTCCCGTAGTGCTGGGATCCAATTTTTCCATGGTCGATGTGGGCGTTTCTCGGTCTGTAGTTCTGTCGGGGTATACTCGGTGGTGTCGTGCGGAGAGTCGTTTATGCAGTCCTGTATGATGGGCACCCATCTCGCCCATGCCGTGTGTCGGTCCGTTAATAGAGTTCGGAAAAATCGTCCGAGCTCTCGATTTACCCGCTCCACAATGTTCCCTTGTGGGTGCCGGATGGACGAGAACACTCCTCGTATCCCTTCATCCTCTAGCCATTTCTTCCATGCTTTTGCCGTGAACTGTGTTCCGTGGTCGAATTGTATCCTCTTGGGCTTGCCGTGTTTTGGAATATAGTCCATGCTGAGTTTCTTGATTACCGTCTTCGTGTTCGCCTTCCGCATCGGGTATAGGGTGACGAACTTTGTGAAAGCATCTAGTGTGACTAGGATATGGCGGACTCCCCCGGTTGACATTGGTAAGGGACCGTAGAAATCTATTGACAGCAGGTCTCCCGGTCCTTCTGGTACTATAGTTTGCATATTTGCGTAGCTGTTTTATACAGCGCATTTCGTTCTTTGGCATGTGTCACACGTCGCGAGCTGGTGTCTAACGCTCTTGGCAAATCGAGGATACGCAAAATCTTCATTCAACATCTGGAACACCTTCGTAGCACCAATGTGGCCGAACATGATGTGGCACTCTTCGACCAGGCCCTCCTTTATTTCTTCCGGCAGTGCTACCTTCCATTGCCCCGTCTTTGCCGCTCTCTGCAGGACTCCTTCTCTAAGTCGGTAATTCTTCGGATGACTTTCTGCGTTCTTCTCATCTTCTAGCAGGGTGATGATGGCGTTCAGATCTTCCTGATTCCTTTGTAGCCTTCCGATTATCCTCATTTTTTGTGCCAGAGCTTTCGATGGCTTTTGTGCGAGGGCTGCGATGACAATCTTTCCCGGTGGTGTTCTCTCGGGCTCATACGTGTGGTCACGGAGTCGACTGAGCGTATCGGCCACCTGGTTATGTTTTCCCGGCCGGTGTTCGACCGTTATGTCGTATCCTTGCAGCAGGAGTGCCCATCTCAGCAGCCGGTCGCTCGTGAATCTGCATGTTTTCAGGAATATGAGCGCCTTGTAGTCGGTGATGATAGTGATTTTCGCTCCCGTGAGGTAGCTCTGGAATTTTTGTAGGGCCCACACGATCGCTAGTAATTCTTTTTCAGACGTGGTGTAACCGACCTCTGCTCCTTTCAACGTTCGGCTGGCGAATGAGATCACTCCGGTCTCGCCATCCTCGTCGACTTGTGACAACGTTGCGCCAAGCGCATAATCACTTGCGTCTGTCGTAACGGTATATGGTTTCGTCACATCGGGATGTTCGAGGATCACTGCCTCGCAGAATAATTGTTTCACCCTTCCGAATGCTGCTTCGTGGGTGTCCGTCCACTTCCAGCTTGTTCCTTTCTTCAGGAGTTCGAGTAATGGCACAGTTTCTTCTGCGTGTTTGCTTGTGAATTTTGTATAAAAATTGACTAACCCAAGGAAACCCCTCAGCTGTTTTACGTTCCGAGGGCGGGGAAATTCTTGAATTGATTTCACTTTATCCGGCTGTGGCATGATCCCCTCGGTCGTGACGCTATGTCCCAGGAACTTGACTTTCTCTCGAAAGAAGTGCGATTTCTCCATCTTTAGGGTCATCCCATGCTCTCGTATTTTTGAGAATAGGTGTCGGAGGTGCTCTAGGTGTTGTTGCGGGGCTGCCGAGACTACCAGCAGATCGTCCACGAAATTTATGATGTAGTCTCCCGTGTTTCGAAGGACGATGTCCAATCCTCGGACCAACGCTGCGGTGCTCGTTTTTAGCCCGAACGGTGTGACCGTAAATTCATAGCACTTGTTCTCGTGCCTGAATGCCGTGTATTTCCGTGAGTCGGGGTGTAACGGAATTTGCCAGAAGCTACTGGTTAAATCCAAAGTCGACATGACCTTCACGCCCCCACACTTCTGGAAGATCTCTTCGGTTGGTAACGCTGTGTCGTAATCCTCTTCTAAATGCTCGTTTAAGAGCCGCGCATCCGCACATAGCCTTACGTCCCCGTTGGTCTTGATCACCGTTACCAGTGGGTTGATATAGGTGCTTGTCGACCTCTGAATGACCCCTTGGGCGAGCATTTTATTTATTTCTTCCGTTACCTTTCCCCTGTATGCCATTGGGACGGGGTACGAACGGGATACGAACGGTTTTTTGTCTTTCAAAACGAGACGATGTTCGTATGCCTGCATCCTTCCAGGTCGCTTCCGAAATATGTCTCGGTATTCGTAGATCAATTTCTTAAAGTCTTGGCGGATCTCGATGTTGACGTCGGCACATTCTTGGAGCTTTGCGTCGACCTCAGCTTCTCGGAGACATTCTGATGCAGGATCCTGGATTTCTCCGCTCATGACGTGTCGAGTGATCGTGGCTTCGAATTCTCCTTCTTCCCTGGTATCTTCTGCTCGAGCGAGTATTGCTCGACTGTCCCCCATTTTGGTGTGCCCTTCCAGCGTGCCGTGCTGACCTTCCTCCATTTGCCAGTATCCTCCGATCAGGCGTCCGACAATTTTATCTCGTACTCGAATCATCTTCCTGTGTGAGTCGACACAAATTCCAAGCCGGTCCATCCCCTCGATGCCGAGAAGCACGGGTCTCTGGAGTTTAGGTACCACTAGTAGCGTCACGTCCCCTTCCGAGTCGTATACTTTTGCCGTGGCCATAATCTGCTGCCGGATCCGACCCGATCCGCCTCCGAACGCTCCCACCACATTTATCGAGGTTACCGGTAAGGTCGGACAGTGTTGAAAAGCTTCCCAATTTTGTGCATGGAATTCTTCTGATATGCAGGAGACCTCGCTCCCACTGTCGACGAGGGCACTGGCCAAGGCTCCCTCGAGACCAATCGGCACCTCGGGGCACATTGGTCGCGTTTCGTCGTAGATTGCGCCTTCCCCTGGCTGTGGCATCTCAAGGAGATAATCCTGTGGGCTCTCGAAGATCGTTTGAATTCTTTTCTCGATGCTCTTGGGAATTGCTCCAAGTTCGCTGACGCTGACTGGTTTGTCCTCCGTTGTCGATGGCACCGAAACCGATACGGGCGTGGCTCGGGTTTGACCCTTCTTCCTCTGTTCCCCCGCGGCACGGATCCTCTCCTGGTCCCGTCCGGCTTTCTCCTCTCCCTTCTCGAAGTTGGTCTCTCCCCCATCCATTTGTGGCCCTTCTCGTTCTTCCATCGATTGACAGGCTGTCATCGCCGCGGCGTTTGGCGCTTCCTCCCTTGAATTTCGCGCTGCCTCTCTCTCTTTTTCTCTCTTCTCCTGCCTTAGACGCCAGCACTCTTCCCTTCGCCGTTTCTTCTCCTCCGCCTTTTCGTTGCTTCCTTCCCTGCTCTTCTTGTCATTTGATCTCCTCTCTCTCCCTTCCTTCTCTTCTTCTTTCTTTTTCTCCTTCGGTTCTTTTTCCTTCTGTCCCGACATCACCGCCGTTGCGTCTCGTGGTTTTTTGTTCGACTCTACGGACGCAACGTTGACCCGTTTCCCTGGTTTACTCCCTGAGAGCTCGGCGTTGCCCCTGGCAACGGCTGCACTCCCGACAGCGGTGTCTGCGGCGGCGTCACCGGGAAGCATGGCGGTGGAACTGTGAAATTCGGTGCCGGTGTCGGCCCTGGAGGTCCTTGCCATGGACTGTTCAGTTGTTGGTGTCCTTGAAACTGGCCATATGAGGTCGATGGAGCCGGTGGAACCCCTCGCTGCTGCCACGGACGTTGCCCATTACTATTTCCTCTGTTATTTCGGTTCGGACTGTATCCCAGTCCGTTCTGTCGGTTCCCGTTCCGACTCGCATTGACTGTGCCACCCAGGTCGTTGCTCTCGAGTAACTCGATGATCTCGATGATCTCGATGGTCGGGTAAGCTCGCTCACCCGACTCACGTTACGGACCAGAATCGCCGTCCGAATGTTTTCATCGAAATGTTTGGCCAGTCGTCGGATCGTTTCGGCGTCGCTTATCGCGTCGCTTAAATCGCGCACGTTTCCGATCACCCGTGTTGCATATTCGGCCTTCGTCAGGCGTTGTCCTTCCACGAAGTACGTGCCATACTCGAGGTGACATTTCACTTTATCTTGTAACTCACGACCCCAGTACCGTGCTCGGAAAGCTCCCTCGAATTGTGTCATATTCGAGATCTCTGGCGCCACAAGGTGCCACCAATCCTTCGCGGTTTCGACCATAGCATCGCCCATCATGCACCGGAATTCTGCGCCTTCGAGTTCCATGGCGCTGAAATGGTCTCGGAGTGTCTTGAGGTATTGCATCGGCCGCTCGATCCCGTCGTCCTTGAACGTCGGGAGCCTCTTTGATGCCACGTATGCCTTGCTGGCGTTCACACCTCCAAGCGTCGTCGTCCCGAGCGTTGATTGCGACATCGAGCTTCTCGCCTGAGCCGCATATTCTCGAATCCGTCGTGCGTTTTCTTCCGCCGCCTGTAGGGCTTTTTTCGCGACGCTGGTGACTCCCTCCACCTGATCTATCAATTTTCCTACCGTCACATCCTGTGCCGCTAGCTGTGCCCGGGTGTGATCGTTGATCGGCCTCTGCTCGTCTCGGATTGATTCCCGTATCGTGCCCATTTTCCGCTGCATCTCCTCCTCGCTGTCGTTGACTGCGTGAGAGAGGGCCGTCAGCATCCTGTCCTAGACTTGTTTCGTCCGCTTGACACAGGCAGATTCCTGGCTTTCTTGTGTGTTCTGCAATTTCGTTACTTTAGCGTTCACCTCCATGAGGACCCGCATCAGGGCGTCGTTCGAGGTCTCCTTTGGCGCCGCCTCGCTGCGGGAGCCGTCGCACCGATTGTCTTCTTCAAGTCCCTTTTCGCCCTCCCCCCTGGGAGCCACCGGGTTTTCCAGTCCCCGCTGGGCGTCCGTGTCCTTCGGCGGAATGATCGACAGGCGATTCATCGCTGCCTGATCGCGGATGTTACTCCCGCGAATTAACCCGTCCGCTGTCGTCGACTCCCATGCCAGCGTCAGATTCGGCAGATTTTCATCGATAATGCTGTCGTCGATGGTCGTTTCCGATAACCCCGTGGTGTCGTTTGGGTTTCCTGCTTCTTCAGGTCTCCGTTGCTCGGCATCGTCGGCGACCTGCTGCGCTCGAAGCCGATCATTTCGTGCTCGGGCTGCTCGATGCGCTTTTTCCTCGGCCTCCATCAATTCGAGTTCGCGCCTCTCCTCGGCCACCGATTTTCCCGTCATCCCGTTCGTTCCGCCCTTCTCTTACCGGGTGGCGTGGCCTTCTCGACACTCTTGGGTCTTTTTTTTTCTTTACCGACCGGACACGTCCAATTCCTATTTCCTCGAGTCCCTGTTCGGGCGCCAAATGTAACGGGAGCGCAGCTTCCTGAATTAATTCCCGTATTCGTGCGCGTCTTGTATAAGATCAACACTCAAACGGCAGGGATTTCTTAGACTCGAGTGTCTAGGAATTCTGGCTGGGGTGTCAGGTACGAGAGAATGGGTTAAATTGGCGTTTATTTCCCTTGTTACAGTTTTATTTCCTCTAGCGCTCGCTCGTTTCCCCTTTCGTGTAGCGGACGGCCGGCCCTGATTGGCCCAGTCCGGTCCCTGTCGCCGCGTGTGGGGGCGCCTCTCTTGTGAGTCCGGGCCTTAGCCGGAGCTGTGGCAAGACGGCCGCCGCTCGCCGCTGGCCTTGCTGTGGCGTCCCGGCGCTCGGTACGTCGGTGACAGCTCGGCCGCTTCGGATTTTCTTCGTTGTTTTTCTCGGATCGGAGTGTTCCTTTTTCGTCGCCGTTTCGCAGGTGTTGTCTAGGGGCATGCACCTTGCCGTTTCCGTCTGGATTTCCGATTTTGTCGCGCTCCTTCGTCGCGCTGGAACTTCTCGGTCACTTCTGGTAATTTACCGGCGCGCACAGGTCTTTTATCCCGCGGTTCAAATTCTGTTATTGCCGCTCGCGGAGTTCCCGGGACGATCCTTTTCGGACGTTCGGGTCCGTTTTTCGTCGTATCTCCGCGCACTTGAACCGTTTTTTCGATATGTCACGCACACCGAGTTCTTTTTATGTTTCTTGTCAGCACCGGGGGTATTTTATATGTAGTTCGCACGCAGCGTGTGTACTTGGTGACTGTTTATTACGTAGCGTGAATCCTTTATAAGTCTTTGCAGGCACCGTGAATGTTTTATTACTATTAGCGAGCACAGTAAATGTTTTACAAGCGTTAGCGAGCAGAGTGAATATTTTATAAGTATTTAGGGAGCACAGTGAATATTTTCTTTTCTTAGTTCTTTTACAAGCAGGCACGATATTTTACAAGTTCTTTTTAAGAGCAGGCAGAGTTTTTTACAAGTTCTTTTTTTAAAAGCAGGCAGAATATTTTACAAGTTAAAAATCCTCTATCAGAATGTACGGGGCCTGCGCACGAAGCTGAACGATCTAAGGTTGTCTATACCGTTGCTTGTGGAGAATTACGACATCGTTGTCCTCACGGAAACTTGGCTGCACGAGGCAATAAAAATCGCCGAGCTCGGCTTCGACAAATTTAATACTTACAGGGCAGACAGATCTCCAGCATCGGTCTTTGGACAGCGGGGCGGAGGAGTCTAAATTGCCGTTAGTAGGGCGCTCCACAGCGAACAGCTCGAGGCCCAACATGGCTCAATCGAACAAATTTTTATCAGCGTCTTGAAGGGCAACCGGAGATTCTTGATCGGAGGGGCGTACCTGCCACCGTCGGCCACGCCAGCTATCTACATCGAACACACAAACTGTGTCACCGATCTGGTGGAAAGGCATCCAGGACACGAACTAATTCTGATGGGGGATTACAATCTCCCTCGGACCTCGTGGTTAGAGGAAAACGGGGGAACTTACTGTCTCTCCGTGAACGCCGACGCAGCGACTCGTGAAAAGGCGTCGGTACTCAGCGACAACTGCTCGTACTTGGGCATTAACCAGTACTCATCCGTGGTGAATGATCACAACAACTGCTTAGACCTAATATTCGCCTCCACATTGTTTAAGGTTACCCCATCGGTAGATCCGATCCTGGACGAAGACGCGCAATTTCATAAAGCTCTTACTATAGTAACAAAGTGTGTAGCAGCGACCAGTCAACCATTCAATATGTTCGAATTGGACTTCCGGAACGGGGACATGCAATCCCTCGAAAGGTTTCTCAAGGAGACGAACTGGGAGCTAACACTGAATCACGACACGATAGAGGAAATGGCTGAGGCCTTCTACGACCGAGTATACACAGGAATGGATCGCTTTACACCGAAGAAGAGGACGTTCGATGGAACGGCCCGGAACAGGATGTCCCCGGACCTTAAAATTAGCGTAGCACAGAAAAAAGCGGCGCATAAGAAGTTCAAAGAATCAAGACTCGAAGCAGACCTAGCCACCTTTCGTGTATTGAGAGCCCGGTGCATATATCTTGCCCGGACACAACATACACAGTATATGGAATCTATAGAGGACGAACCATTTCCATTTCCATTATCAGCACAATACCAAAAATTCTGGATGATCTGGTGACAGGTTTCCTATCATCCGCCCTCAGGAATTCCTTCATCGACGAACAGCACGGGTTTATCTCGGGTAGATCCACGGTAACGAATCTAATAATCTATGAGAACTACCTCTCTACGGAAGTCGAGTCCAGACACCAGGTAGATGCGGTCTACACAGACTTCGCCAAGGCATTCGACTCGGTTTGTCATACCACGCTCATTAAAAAACTATCGGCCATCGGAATATCCGGTACACTCCTCAGATGGGTATCGGACTACATATCGAACAGGACTCAAAGAGTTCGATACAAGAACCACCTCTCCCGAGCGGTGACTGTCAAGTCTGGGGTTCCTCAGGGATCGCACCTAGGGACCCTACTCTTCTTAGTCTTCATAAACGACATATCAGCGGCCCTGGTCTACACGAGATTCCAACTATTTGCCGATGATCTGAAGATCTACCTTGCAATCAAGTCCGCGGAAGATCAAGAACGAATCCAGAAAGACCTCGATAGTTTGTGGCAATGGTGCTCAAGGAACAGGCTTGCTCTAAACATTGGAAAGTGTAAGAGTATATCGTTCTCCAGAGGGAGAGCCCTAGAACCGACCGGCTACTCCATCGGCGGAAAGCTCCTGGAGAAAGTCGACAAGATAAGGGACCTAGGCGTCATGTTCGATTCGAAGTTGAGCTTTGTGGATCACATCGAAGAAGCATCTCGAAAAGCTTTCAGGACACTGGGTTTTATATCCAGGTTCTCTAGTGAATTTCGAAAGGTCGAGACGATCCGTTCACTGTATCTTACCCTAGTGCGGCCACTACTAATGTATGCGTCGGAAATATGGAACCCGGTATTCGCAGTACATGCAAAAAAACTGGAGCGAGTCCAGCACAAATTCTTTCGATACGCATCCTAGAAGGCGGGAAATCCCATGAGGCAGGAGGATCACGATTACGGAGAAATCGCAAAATTGCTGCGGATACCTAGTCTGCAGTCTCTGAGGATGTTTAACGACCAACGCCTTCTCTTCAAGGTCATGTCGGGGGTGGTGGACTGCCCATATCTGCTGGCCAAACTCCAGGAGGTTGTCCCAGATCGGCAAAGAAGAACGCGAATATTCTTTAGAACACCAAGAATAGCTTCCGGTCTCACAGAGAGGTCGGTTCACTACAGGGTCACGAGTGTCGCTAACAGGATCAATCTGTCCCACATGTTCGGTGGACCAATCTCGACCTATACAAGCGCGCTATCCACTCGGATCTTACTCTACGAATAAATCAAAATAACTATTAAATTCCCCTTCCACCCTAGCTTACCGGTGATACACTGTACCAAATGTATTTCAAATTATCTTTTATATGTATTTTCAAATTATATTTGTAAAAGGGCGTGTCCCGTGAATCAATAAATAAATAAATAAATAAATAAAAGTTCTTTTACTTCACTTTTTACTTTTTTCACTTGCCCGTTTGCTGCTGGTGGTCCTCTTGGTGTTGCTTCTGGTGATTGTTGTTATCGTTGACTGATGATTGATGGGCGATTTCCGGGGTTTTTATATGCAAATTTACACCTCCCTCCCTGTGTAATTTGCATATTTTTGGCGGTTTTGCGCCTGCGCTCTCGTATTTTTCGCGTCTAATTTTGCTATTGGTTCCTTGTGTTTTTCTCCCTTCGCCCTCCAATCCTTGCTCGATGGTCCTGTGACGTCTTCGTCCTTTTCTCTTTTCGCAAATCGAATGCTTTTTGTGCTTTGGGTGTCGTCATTTCTGGCCAATGGGCGACGTTGCTTTTCCCTCATTTTTATTCTTGCTTGTCCCTGATCGTGGTTACGGTTGGTGGCCGCCGCACGCCGCTGTCGGGCTCGGCCTTCTCTGGCCTTGTTCGCCGCGTGCGCATGCGTTGCCTTCGTATTGACCGGGTTGGGGCTCGATCCCGGCGGATGGCGCCACCGGTTCCTCTTGGGCTCGTCGTGCTGGCTTGCGTGATGGTGCTTGCGCGCGCTCTTCGTTATCAGGAGGGGGGGGGGGGGGAGGTCTCAATACCTTGGAGACTCTTCGCCGAAGTATGGATCATTCGAACATGAAAATGTGTTAAGTGACAAATGTTCTGACAAACCAACGGATAACAGAATAATCGAGGTATTAATAATTAACCCAAATACAATATGAATTATAGTATCTGTTACCGACCTAAAACACTGTTTTTGGATTCTACAGGATGACGATAGTGTAAAATCAATGGGATTGTTCATTGAAGATTCTTTGCTGCAACAAAAATTTCTAGAACGGCGTCCCGTGCGGCATGACGATTCATATAATGATTCGACGAATATTAGCATGATCGAGGTGTGTATAAATTCATAACAATAATACAAATGCCACTTGGTAATCGATATGCTTCAAATTAAATAGGACGAAAAAGCGGCTCAAGAGTATCGTCTGATCGTCGCGGAATTGAGGCGTAAAAACCAACAGTTGATGGAAGAGCTCGAGCAAAGCCGCAAATTACGGAAAATAAGGAATGCCATTACCACGACTGTCAATGAAAAAGGAATAAAGACGAAAGACGTGGAAAAAATCCCTCAATGTCAGATTCGTGAAATAGTTACAGGTGTCACAAAGAACCTTTCTAAAGAGTTTAAGCGAACAGTTTGGAAAGGTGGTCAGAACGTTAATGAAGTCTGATCGTCGCGGAATTGAGGCGTAAAAACCAACAGTTGATGGAAGAGCTCGAGCAAAGCCGCAAATTACGGAAAATAAGGAATGCCATTACCACGACTGTCAATGAAAAAGGAATAAAGACGAAAGACGTGGAAAAAATCCCTCAATGTCAGATTCGTGAAATAGTTACAGGTGTCACAAAGAACCTTTCTAAAGAGTTTAAGCGAACAGTTTGGAAAGGTGGTCAGAACGTTAATGAAGTTCCTGAAGATTGGTCAATGTCGATGGTGCCGGAATGTATGGAAATTTCAGAAGACAAAACTGAGGGAATTGTATGAAAAATATGAGATATTACGAATATCGTACAGAGTATTGTATATGCTGGAGACTACGAAATCACATTTATATAAAATTGGGCGACGAAATGGATTATACCCAGTCGACGAAAATTTCGATTCGTAGGTGACGTTGGGGAAAAATATGATATCCGAAAGTGAACTTTTCTTCCACGCTATGGATGCTTCAACGATGAGATTGCGCATCTCCAGATTGGTAAGCGCTTTATGGCCTTTGGAGACCCGACTCAATCTCGTTTTCAGGAAAAACGCCAAACCCCCCTAGCAACTTCAGTAACCGTTGTTTTAAAAGAAAAATAACCGAAAAAACAACCGTTATTTCAGGTCACTTTTTACACCGTTAAAATAACCGCAAAAATAACCATACGTGCGAGAGCTCACGTTGCCTGTGCTTGCGAACGGTCATTTTTTTCTTTGAATAACCTAAAAAATAACCGCAACAGTAACAGCAAATAAGCTTGCAGAACGGTTATTATCGACAAGTAACCGTAAAAATAACTTTCAAAATAACCCCAGGAAGGAGGTCCGACAGTTATTTTCAGCTAAAATAACCGCATCCGTAACCGCAAATGAGTCAGCAGAGCGGTTATTCACGACAAGTAACTGTTATGCCGCAGAAACTCAGGTATTTAATCTGGGTTCTGTGCGCGAGCCGTTGGCTCGTAAGGTGGGGGATGTGCTCAGTAAAGGGTTGGAACCCAAGTGAAGTACAAACGTATTATTTATTTAGACAGTATTTAACAATGTTTGTTTAGCAATATATTTAATAGGTTTAACAATATATTAATGTTATCGGAGATTATTTAACAATGTTTAGAAGTAAGGGGTGCACTATGGAGACCCCCCACTCCCATCCCCACTCCTATCCCCATTCCTCGGGCCCGGTCGGACCGCGCCCGGTCGGACCGCGCCCGGAGGTGTGTGTGATAGAGAGGGGGGATGGGAGCGTGTGCGGAAGTCGCCACAGTGCACCCCAGAAGAAATAAAATTTTTATTCATTTTTATTAATTTAATAATTTTATTAATTTAATAATTTTATTAATTTAATAATTTTATTAATTTAATAATTTTATTAATTTAATAATTTTATTAATTTAATAATTTTATTAATTTAATAATTTTATTAATTTAATAATTTTGATATTGCTGCTCCCGTGCACGTTGAAGTATCCTGTAAAAAACAAAAAATTATTATTCTGATAATATTTGTATTCTGATAATAATGCAAAAAAAGCAACTTACATTCTATCTACTCTCGACGCTGCTCTCCCGTTTGGGGACCCACAGGAGCCCGATGCGTCCAACGGCGGTCATCGAAGACCGGGACGCGGAGCGGCTCCTGTCCGTCCCGCTCCCACACGACGTATTCGATGTCGGCCGCAGGCGTCTGCACGCTGACCTAGTCAGCGTAGCGCAGCCGCCTGCGACGCCGATGCCTCCTCTCCTCCTCCTCTCCCGCGTATCTCACGCGTTCTGAAATAAAATAAATAAAATAAATAAAATAAATAAAATAAATAAAATAAATAAAATAAATAAAATAAATAAAATAAATAAAATAAATAAAATAAATAAAATAAATAAAATAAATAAAATAAATAAAATAAATAAAATAAATAAAATAAATAAAATAAATAAAATAAATAAAATAAATAAAATAAATAAAATAAATAAAATAAATAAAATAAATAAAATAAATAAAATAAATAAAATAAATAAAATAAATAAAATAAATAAAATAAATAAAATAAATAAAATAAATAAAATAAATAAAATAAATAAAATAAAACTTACGGATATTATTCCGTGCCGGAAGCGGACGCCGTACTCCATTCCGTACTCCATTCCGTACTCCATTTTTGCTTAGCACTTCACTTAACTTCTTTGACTTCTATAACTGGGACGGTCTCAAGACGTTCCTCTTCGGGCACCGGCTCCAAAGGCCCCGAAAGGGGTACGGCAGATACCTCCTCGATTCTGGCATGGTTGTAACACATTTTTTTATTAACGGATTTTTTTTTATCGAGCGATGTGTCGCCGGCACGTTTCCACTGTGTACTGACGGCCGCCTTATGAGATGATAGCCGCCGCCCAGTCTCGTGCTGATTCTGCAAAATCTGGAGCTGTCACAAATATGCACACACACACACACACACACACACACACACACACACACACACACACACACACACACACGCGCGCGCGCGTACCCGTCACCGCTGTTGCCACGGTATTTTATTTTTATTTTATTTTTATTTTATTTTTATTTTATTTTTATTTTATTTTTATTTTATTTTTATTTTATTTTTATTTTATTTTTATTTTATTTTTATTTTATTTTTATTTTATTTTTATTTTATTTTTATTTTATTTTTATTTTATTTTTATTTTATTTTTATTTTATTTTTATTTTATTTTTATTTTATTTTTATTTTATTTTTATTTTATTTTTATTTTATTTTTATTTTATTTTTATTTTATTTTTATTTTATTTTTATTTTATTTTTATTTTATTTTTATTTTATTTTTATTTTATTTTTATTTTATTTTTATTTTATTTTTATTTTATTTTTATTTTATTTTTATTTTATTTTTATTTTATTTTTATTTTATTTTTATTTTATTTTTATTTTATTTTTATTTTATTTTTATTTTATTTTTATTTTATTTTTATTTTATTTTTATTTTATTTTTATTTTATTTTTATTTTATTTTTATTTTATTTTTATTTTATTTTTATTTTATTTTTATTTTATTTTTATTTTATTTTTATTTTATTTTTATTTTATTTTTATTTTATTTTTATTTTATTTTTATTTTATTTTTATTTTATTTTTATTTTATTTTTATTTTATTTTTATTTTATTTTTATTTTATTTTTATTTTATTTTTATTTTATTTTTATTTTATTTTTATTTTATTTTTATTTTATTTTTATTTTATTTTTATTTTATTTTTATTTTATTATCCCGCACTCCTGTTTCACAGCGATTTAATAAGATCGCTTAATAACACTCAAAATCGCTAAGATACGACGGCGGGCACCGCTCTCTTCCAGATCTTCGTTTTCCGATCAGAGAGTCGCCTGTTTTTTGTCCGGCTGTTGCTGGCTTACGACCAGGGGGGTGCCTCATATATCGTATTCGGTGTACAAACCACATGTCGTAGCAAACAGGAGTAATCGGTAGAAACACCATTCGATCCGGAGGTGGCGGCAGAAAATCAGCCTTTTGGAGACGGCACCGCTGCGTCTCCAATTTGATAGCCGATAAATGGTGACCGGGGGTATGCGCCACGTCTTTCTCCTTCTCTCGAGGGTCTTGTTCCTCTTCTGCTATTTCCAGCTCTTCCTTCACGATGCTCAGATCAATTCCGTACTCCATTTTTGCTTAGCACTTCACTTAACTTCTTTGACTTCTATAACTGGGACGGTCTCAAGACGAACTGAATATTAAAGACATGCTCGCGAGGAAGATCCGTCTAATTGTCGAGCGTCAGCATTATTGCAGGCGTTCCTCGAGGCCCATGGTCAGGCGCGTGGTCGATGAAAAAAAATTATTATTTTAACTTCACTTACAATATTTAATAGAATTATAAATGAACTATTATTTTAACTTCACTTGAAATATTTAATATACGGAAATTAAATAACGATGAGTCGCTCGTTGTATTGTATGGGGCGAGCTCGGCGGCACGTGCCCTGAGCGCGAGCCGCTCACCCCCCTGAACGCGCGGGGACATGCATGCTGTGAGCGCGGCGGCACGCGCCACAGAGTCGCACGCCGCGAGTCTGTCAATGTATCGTCAGCAATATTCCAGGTGTTCTCCAGACTCACTGCCGAACGTGATGGAATGCATGTCGCATTGACCATGAACGAATTCGGAGAACAGAATGATGCAATTTTATCGGTCGTGAAATAAAGATCATTTAGGCTAAATAAATGTTTCGTTTTAATTTAGTACAATATTTTTCAGTTTAATTCGCTGATTCTCCGAGCGAAATATACGCGAGAAATTGCATCTACTCTCACGTGATTGATGTTTTGTTCCGTCTATAATTTATCACTGAAGATTTTTTTTCATCGGCAACGTCAAAGAATTTTTTCACGCGGCAGAAATTTTTCTTATCGAACGCCCAAGAATTTTTTTTCATCGAATGTCAGTTTTTCGACTTTTTAATAACCGAACACTTTTCCGATTTTTCATCACCGACAATTTTCTCATTAGAGGATTCGTTTTCATCGACGAACGTTATCTCATCAAAGAATTTTTTTCATCAAAGAATTTTTTTCATCAAAGATTTTTTCTCATTAAGGTATTTTTCTCATCATAGAGTTTCTCTCATCAAAGAATTTTTCTCATCAAAGAATTTTTCTCGTCAAAGAATTTTTCTCATCAAAGAATTTTTCTCATCAAAGAATTTTTCTCATCAAAGAATTTTTCTCATCAAAGAATTTTTCTCATCAAAGAATTTTTCTCATCAAAGAATTTTTCTCATCAAAGAATTTTTCTCATCAAAGAATTTTTCTCATCAAAGAATTTAAAGAATTTTTCTCATCAAAGAATTTTTCTCATCAAAGAATTTTTCTCATCAAAGAATTTTTCTCATCAAAGAATTTTTCTCATCAAAGAATTTTTCTCATCAAAGAATTTTTCTCATCAAAGAATTTTTCTCATCAAAGAATTTTTCTCATCAAAGAATTTTTCTCATCAAAGAATTTTTCTCATCAAAGAATTTTTCTCATCAAAGAATTTTTCTCATCAAAGAATTTTTCTCATCAAAGAATTTTTCTCATCAAAGAATTTTTCTCATCAAAGAATTTTTCTCATCAAAGAATTTTTCTCATCAAAGAATTTTTCTCATCAAAGAACTTTTCTCATCAAAGAATTTTTCTCATCAAAGAATTTTTCTCATCAAAGAATTTTTCTCATCAAAGAATTTTTCTCATCAAAGAATTTTTCTCATCAAAGAATTTTTCTCATCAAAGAATTTTTCTCATCAAAGAATTTTTCTCATCAAAGAATTTTTCTCGTCAAAGAATTTTTCTCGGCACAGAATTTTTCTCGTCAAAGAATTTTTCTCGTCAACGTATTTTTCTCAGAAACCATTTTTCTAGTTAAAGAATTTTTCTCATCAAAGAATTTTTCTCATCAAAGAATTTTTCTCATCAAGCTATTTTTCTCATCAAGCTATTTTTCTCATCAAACTATTTTTCTCATCAAACTATTTTTCTCACCAAACTATTTTTCTCATCAAACTATTTTTCTCATCAAACTATTTTTCTCATCAAACTATTTTTCTCATCAAACGATTTTTCTCATCAAACTATTTTTCTCATCAAACTATTTTTCTCATCAAACTATTTTTCTCATCAAACTATTTTTCTCATCAAACTATTTTTCTCATCAAACTATTTTTCTCATCAAACTATTTTTCTCATCAAACTATTTTTCTCATCAAACTATTTTTCTCATCAAACTATTTTTCTCATCAAACTATTTTTCTCATGAAACTATTTTTCTCATCAAACTATTTTTCTCATCAAACTATTTTTCTCATGAAACTATTTTTCTCATCAAACTATTTTTCTCATCAAACTATTTTTCTCATCAAACTATTTTTCTCATCAAACTATTTTTCTCATCAAACTATTTTTCTCATCAAACTATTTTTCTCATCAAACTATTTTTCTCATCAAACTATTTTTCTCATCAAACTATTTTTCTCATCAAACTATTTTTCTCATCAAACTATTTTTCTCATCAAACTATTTTTCTCATCAAACTATTTTTCTCATCAAACTATTTTTCTCATCAAACTATTTTTCTCATCAAACTATTTTTCTCATCAAACTATTTTTCTCATCAAACTATTTTTCTCATCAAACTATTTTTCTCATCAAACTATTTTTCTCATCAAACTATTTTTCTCATCAAACTATTTTTCTCATCAAACTATTTTTCTCATCAAACTATTTTTCTCATCAAACTATTTTTCTCATCAAACTATTTTTCTCATCAAACTATTTTTCTCATCAAACTATTTTTCTCATCAAACTATTTTTCTCATCAAACTATTTTTCTCATCAAACTATTTTTCTCATCAAACTATTTTTCTCATCAAACTATTTTTCTCATCAAACTATTTTTCTCATCAAACTATTTTTCTCATCAAACTATTTTTCTCATCAAACTATTTTTCTCATCAAACTATTTTTCTCATCAAACTATTTTTCTCATCAAACTATTTTTCTCATCAAACTATTTTTCTCATCAAACTATTTTTCTCATCAAACTATTTTTCTCATCAAACTATTTTTCTCATCAAACTATTTTTCTCATCAAACTATTTTTCTCATCAAACTATTTTTCTCATCAAACTATTTTTCTCATCAAACTATTTTTCTCATCAAACTATTTTTCTCATCAAACTATTTTTCTCATCAAACTATTTTTCTCATCAAACTATTTTTCTCATCAAACTATTTTTCTCATCAAACTATTTTTCTCATCAAACTATTTTTCTCATCAAACTATTTTTCTCATCAAACTATTTTTCTCATCAAACTATTTTTCTCATCAAACTATTTTTCTCATCAAACTATTTTTCTCATCAAACTATTTTTCTCATCAAACTATTTTTCTCATCAAACTATTTTTCTCATCAAACTATTTTTCTCATCAAACTATTTTTCTCATCAAACTATTTTTCTCATCAAACTATTTTTCTCATCAAACTATTTTTCTCATCAAACTATTTTTCTCATCAAACTATTTTTCTCATCAAACTATTTTTCTCATCAAACTATTTTTCTCATCAAACTATTTTTCTCATCAAACTATTTTTCTCATCAAACTATTTTTCTCATCAAACTATTTTTCTCATCAAACTATTTTTCTCATCAAACTATTTTTCTCATCAAACTATTTTTCTCATCAAACTATTTTTCTCATCAAACTATTTTTCTCATCAAACTATTTCTCTCATCAAACTATTTCTCTCATCAAACTATTTCTCTCATCAAACTATTTCTCTCATCAAACTATTTCTCTCATCAAACTATTTCTCTCATCAAACTATTTCTCTCATCAAACTATTTCTCTCATCAAACTATTTCTCTCATCAAACTATTTCTCTCATCAAACTATTTCTCTCATCAAACTATTTCTCTCATCAAACTATTTCTCTCATCAAACTATTTCTCTCATCGTTCGTTTGTTTGTTTTGCATAGAATAATTTTTTGGATAGAATAATTTTTTGGATAGAATAATTTTTTGGATAGAATAATTTTTTGGATAGAATAATTTTTTGGATAGAATAATTTTTTGGATAGAATAATTTTTTGGATAGAATAATTTTTTGGATAGAATAATTTTTTGGATAGAATAATTTTTTGGATAGAATAATTTTTTGGATAGAATAATTTTTTGGATAGAATAATTTTTTGGATAGAATAATTTTTTGGATAGAATAATTTTTTGGATAGAATAATTTTTTGGATAGAATAATTTTTTGGATAGAATAATTTTTTGGATAGAATAATTTTTTGGATAGAATAATTTTTTGGATAGAATAATTTTTTGGATAGAATAATTTTTTGGATAGAATAATTTTTTGGATAGAATAATTTTTTGGATAGAATAATTTTTTGGATAGAATAATTTTTTGGATAGAATAATTTTTTGGATAGAATAATTTTTTGGATAGAATAATTTTTTGGATAGAATAATTTTTTGGATAGAATAATTTTTTGGATAGAATAATTTTTTGGATAGAATAATTTTTTGGATAGAATAATTTTTTGGATAGAATAATTTTTTGCATAGAATAATCTTTTGGATAGAATAATTTTTTGGATAGAATAATTTTTTGGATAGAATAATTTTTTGGATAGAATAATTTTTTGGATAGAATAATTTTTTGGATAGAATAATTTTTTGGATAGAATTATTTTTTGGATAGAATAATTTTTTGGGTAGAATTATTTTTGCATCAAAGAATTTTTTGCATCAAAGAATTTTTTGACACTTTTATTTAGGTAGTTATCGCGCGATAACGATTTTCATACGAAATCATTAAAACTTTACGAATTTGTTATTCAATGCGTCATGAAAACATGTAAATTTTAAAAAAATGATTGACCATCTAGAACGCAAGTTTTTGGGATTTTCGAAAAAGTCCTTATGCACGGCGTTTCCTATCTATCGTGCAAATTTGATTACTTTCTCAATCACCGTCAATAATTCCTTCTTACCATTTCAATAATTTTTTGTACATTAGTTGGATGTTTAACGATCCTTCTCGAAAAATTGTAAGGCAATTCACCATCTAGTTACGGAGATAAAAAATAGTAAAGATTGTTTTATATTGCTCCTGACGCTGGTACGACGCGCAGCAGTGGGCAGCCCCTCGCCGCGCACACCATGCGACCTATCCCCTCCACACGAATTTCCCCCTATCACGCGATAACTACCTTAAGCACTTTATGCATCCGATCGGACATAGCTAGGTTGGCCGAGCGGTCTAAGGCGCTAGACTTAAGTTCTGGTTCCCGTATGGGAGCGTGGGTTCGAACCCCACACCTGGCATATTTTTTTGCAACAACGACCGACCTGTCCTGAAATTCATAAAAATTCAATCCACACTTCGTACCGACGTCAATCTACACCTCGTCCCGACGTGGGCCTGTCCTCGTAACGGATGGTGACCATCCGTGTACACGTGTGTCTTCGCAAATGTCACTGATTTACCCTCGATCAATAGCCCGTCGTTCGTTCGTTCGTTCGTTCGTTCGTTCGTTCGTTCGTTCGTTCGTTCGTTCGTTCGTTCGTTCGTTCGTTCGTTCGTTCGTTCGTTCGTTCGTTCGTTCGTTCGTTCGTTCGTTCGTTCGTTCGTTCGTTCGTTCGTTCGTTCGTTCGTTCGTTCGTTCGTTCGTTCGTTCGTTCGTTCGTTCGTTCGTTCGTTCGTTCGTTCGTTCGTTCGTTCGTTCGTTCGTTCGTTCGTTCGTTCGTTCGTTCGTTCGTTCGTTCGTTCGTTCGTTCGTTCGTTCGTTCGTTCGTTCGTTCGTTCGTTCGTTCGTTCGTTCGTTCGTTCGTTCGTTCGTTCGTTCGTTCGTTCGTTCGTTCGTTCGTTCGTTCGTTCGTTCGTTCGTTCGTTCGTTCGTTCGTTCGTTCGTTCGTTCGTTCGTTCGTTCGTTCGTTCGTTCGTTCGTTCGTTCGTTCGTTCGTTCGTTCGTTCGTTCGTTCGTTCGTTCGTTCGTTCGTTCGTTCGTTCGTTCGTTCGTTCGTTCGTTCGTTCGTTCGTTCGTTCGTTCGTTCGTTCGTTCGTTCGTTCGTTCGTTCGTTCGTTCGTTCGTTCGTTCGTTCGTTCGTTCGTTCGTTCGTTCGTTCGTTCGTTCGTTCGTTCGTTCGTTCGTTCGTTCGTTCGTTCGTTCGTTCGTTCGTTCGTTCGTTCGTTCGTTCGTTCGTTCGTTCGTTCGTTCGTTCGTTCGTTCGTTCGTTCGTTCGTTCGTTCGTTCGTTCGTTCGTTCGTTCGTTCGTTCGTTCGTTCGTTCGTTCGTTCGTTCGTTCGTTCGTTCGTTCGTTCGTTCGTTCGTTCGTTCGTTCGTTCGTTCGTTCGTTCGTTCGTTCGTTCGTTCGTTCGTTCGTTCGTTCGTTCGTTCGTTCGTTCGTTCGTTCGTTCGTTCGTTCGTTCGTTCGTTCGTTCGTTCGTTCGTTCGTTCGTTCGTTCGTTCGTTCGTTCGTTCGTTCGTTCGTTCGTTCGTTCGTTCGTTCGTTCGTTCGTTCGTTCGTTCGTTCGTTCGTTCGTTCGTTCGTTCGTTCGTTCGTTCGTTCGTTCGTTCGTTCGTTCGTTCGTTCGTTCGTTCGTTCGTTCGTTCGTTCGTTCGTTCGTTCGTTCGTTCGTTCGTTCGTTCGTTCGTTCGTTCGTTCGTTCGTTCGTTCGTTCGTTCGTTCGTTCGTTCGTTCGTTCGTTCGTTCGTTCGTTCGTTCGTTCGTTCGTTCGTTCGTTCGTTCGTTCGTTCGTTCGTTCGTTCGTTCGTTCGTTCGTTCGTTCGTTCGTTCGTTCGTTCGTTCGTTCGTTCGTTCGTTCGTTCGTTCGTTCGTTCGTTCGTTCGTTCGTTCGTTCGTTCGTTCGTTCGTTCGTTCGTTCGTTCGTTCGTTCGTTCGTTCGTTCGTTCGTTCGTTCGTTCGTTCGTTCGTTCGTTCGTTCGTTCGTTCGTTCGTTCGTTCGTTCGTTCGTTCGTTCGTTCGTTCGTTCGTTCGTTCGTTCGTTCGTTCGTTCGTTCGTTCGTTCGTTCGTTCGTTCGTTCGTTCGTTCGTTCGTTCGTTCGTTCGTTCGTTCGTTCGTTCGTTCGTTCGTTCGTTCGTTCGTTCGTTCGTTCGTTCGTTCGTTCGTTCGTTCGTTCGTTCGTTCGTTCGTTCGTTCGTTCGTTCGTTCGTTCGTTCGTTCGTTCGTTCGTTCGTTCGTTCGTTCGTTCGTTCGTTCGTTCGTTCGTTCGTTCGTTCGTTCGTTCGTTCGTTCGTTCGTTCGTTCGTTCGTTCGTTCGTTCGTTCGTTCGTTCGTTCGTTCGTTCGTTCGTTCGTTCGTTCGTTCGTTCGTTCGTTCGTTCGTTCGTTCGTTCGTTCGTTCGTTCGTTCGTTCGTTCGTTCGTTCGTTCGTTCGTTCGTTCGTTCGTTCGTTCGTTCGTTCGTTCGTTCGTTCGTTCGTTCGTTCGTTCGTTCGTTCGTTCGTTCGTTCGTTCGTTCGTTCGTTCGTTCGTTCGTTCGTTCGTTCGTTCGTTCGTTCGTTCGTTCGTTCGTTCGTTCGTTCGTTCGTTCGTTCGTTCGTTCGTTCGTTCGTTCGTTCGTTCGTTCGTTCGTTCGTTCGTTCGTTCGTTCGTTCGTTCGTTCGTTCGTTCGTTCGTTCGTTCGTTCGTTCGTTCGTTCGTTCGTTCGTTCGTTCGTTCGTTCGTTCGTTCGTTCGTTCGTTCGTTCGTTCGTTCGTTCGTTCGTTCGTTCGTTCGTTCGTTCGTTCGTTCGTTCGTTCGTTCGTTCGTTCGTTCGTTCGTTCGTTCGTTCGTTCGTTCGTTCGTTCGTTCGTTCGTTCGTTCGTTCGTTCGTTCGTTCGTTCGTTCGTTCGTTCGTTCGTTCGTTCGTTCGTTCGTTCGTTCGTTCGTTCGTTCGTTCGTTCGTTCGTTCGTTCGTTCGTTCGTTCGTTCGTTCGTTCGTTCGTTCGTTCGTTCGTTCGTTCGTTCGTTCGTTCGTTCGTTCGTTCGTTCGTTCGTTCGTTCGTTCGTTCGTTCGTTCGTTCGTTCGTTCGTTCGTTCGTTCGTTCGTTCGTTCGTTCGTTCGTTCGTTCGTTCGTTCGTTCGTTCGTTCGTTCGTTCGTTCGTTCGTTCGTTCGTTCGTTCGTTCGTTCGTTCGTTCGTTCGTTCGTTCGTTCGTTCGTTCGTTCGTTCGTTCGTTCGTTCGTTCGTTCGTTCGTTCGTTCGTTCGTTCGTTCGTTCGTTCGTTCGTTCGTTCGTTCGTTCGTTCGTTCGTTCGTTCGTTCGTTCGTTCGTTCGTTCGTTCGTTCGTTCGTTCGTTCGTTCGTTCGTTCGTTCGTTCGTTCGTTCGTTCGTTCGTTCGTTCGTTCGTTCGTTCGTTCGTTCGTTCGTTCGTTCGTTCGTTCGTTCGTTCGTTCGTTCGTTCGTTCGTTCGTTCGTTCGTTCGTTCGTTCGTTCGTTCGTTCGTTCGTTCGTTCGTTCGTTCGTTCGTTCGTTCGTTCGTTCGTTCGTTCGTTCGTTCGTTCGTTCGTTCGTTCGTTCGTTCGTTCGTTCGTTCGTTCGTTCGTTCGTTCGTTCGTTCGTTCGTTCGTTCGTTCGTTCGTTCGTTCGTTCGTTCGTTCGTTCGTTCGTTCGTTCGTTCGTTCGTTCGTTCGTTCGTTCGTTCGTTCGTTCGTTCGTTCGTTCGTTCGTTCGTTCGTTCGTTCGTTCGTTCGTTCGTTCGTTCGTTCGTTCGTTCGTTCGTTCGTTCGTTCGTTCGTTCGTTCGTTCGTTCGTTCGTTCGTTCGTTCGTTCGTTCGTTCGTTCGTTCGTTCGTTCGTTCGTTCGTTCGTTCGTTCGTTCGTTCGTTCGTTCGTTCGTTCGTTCGTTCGTTCGTTCGTTCGTTCGTTCGTTCGTTCGTTCGTTCGTTCGTTCGTTCGTTCGTTCGTTCGTTCGTTCGTTCGTTCGTTCGTTCGTTCGTTCGTTCGTTCGTTCGTTCGTTCGTTCGTTCGTTCGTTCGTTCGTTCGTTCGTTCGTTCGTTCGTTCGTTCGTTCGTTCGTTCGTTCGTTCGTTCGTTCGTTCGTTCGTTCGTTCGTTCGTTCGTTCGTTCGTTCGTTCGTTCGTTCGTTCGTTCGTTCGTTCGTTCGTTCGTTCGTTCGTTCGTTCGTTCGTTCGTTCGTTCGTTCGTTCGTTCGTTCGTTCGTTCGTTCGTTCGTTCGTTCGTTCGTTCGTTCGTTCGTTCGTTCGTTCGTTCGTTCGTTCGTTCGTTCGTTCGTTCGTTCGTTCGTTCGTTCGTTCGTTCGTTCGTTCGTTCGTTCGTTCGTTCGTTCGTTCGTTCGTTCGTTCGTTCGTTCGTTCGTTCGTTCGTTCGTTCGTTCGTTCGTTCGTTCGTTCGTTCGTTCGTTCGTTCGTTCGTTCGTTCGTTCGTTCGTTCGTTCGTTCGTTCGTTCGTTCGTTCGTTCGTTCGTTCGTTCGTTCGTTCGTTCGTTCGTTCGTTCGTTCGTTCGTTCGTTCGTTCGTTCGTTCGTTCGTTCGTTCGTTCGTTCGTTCGTTCGTTCGTTCGTTCGTTCGTTCGTTCGTTCGTTCGTTCGTTCGTTCGTTCGTTCGTTCGTTCGTTCGTTCGTTCGTTCGTTCGTTCGTTCGTTCGTTCGTTCGTTCGTTCGTTCGTTCGTTCGTTCGTTCGTTCGTTCGTTCGTTCGTTCGTTCGTTCGTTCGTACGTTCATTATCCTTCTATCCTTCACCTTTGTAAAATTTCTTCTCATATTGTTCAATTTTTTTTTTGTTTTTTGTTTAAAAAAAACGGTCGATTGATGATATAATCGGTGGCAATTTAAAAAAATGATTGATTTATATTATTTTTCTTTGTTTCTTTACCAGAAAACAATACAAGGATATTGATTTCCAATTTGGAATCTGGGCGAAATAAACATTCGTGTGGGAAAATAGTGGCACAGATAAGTAACATCTGTTATATTGTTTGGTTATAATGTTCTGAAACTACGAGTTTTTCCATTTTGGTAATTTGGTTAGTCAATCACAGTACCTCATTTTTTGAATAGGGTTAGTTTTTATGTTTCGGTATAAAGCCATATACCGAAACATAAATATACACGGTCGTATATTATTTTTTCACGAGCAACCATGAACGGTTTGACGGATATTACGCTGACGGATGAAGCTGTGGTAATAATTCAACAACAGGATAAGCTGTTGTTGAATTCATGAAATTACTGAATTATGAAATGGGATTTGAAACTATGCAAGATCCGATATTAATACAATTACTACATTTTATTCGGCCTGTCGATAGAGGAAAACGACATATACAAATTCTTTTTTGTGGGTCTGGTAATGATGGTCATTGGATTTGTATTTACTATGATTCGGAGAAAGTGATCGTGTATGATAGCACGAACGCAACAATTTTGCATAGCGATTGTCAACAGTATTTGAATCGTTTGTGTCCATTCAACCCCGAGATTGTCATGGTTAAAGTCAAAGGACGCCAAATGAATAGTGTTGATTGTGGAGTATACGCAATAGCATTTGCAACGTCGTTGCGATTTGGAATTTCGCCGCAAAATTTGTGTTTTCGTCGCGCTGAAATGAGAAATCATTTGCTCATGATGTTTCGGGAAAGAAAAATGAGACAATTTCCACTTGAACCGTGTAATGGTATAAATTGCGAGCATGATAAAATTTGTGTAGGAGTAGAATCAACACCCGGAAGTGGTAAAGAAGATATATTCGATTGTCGTGGATTGATTGATGATTGGCAGATCGTTGGAAATTGTAAAAGTCGTAGACAAACTCTGAATAATCAAAGAGAAAATCGATTTGAAAATGATAACAATAGTAAAAAAAGACCGGCTTCGGGGTCGTTTACATCGCCAATCTCAAAAAAGGTAATAATGTCTACCGATATAGAATGTATTGAAAAAGTCTGTGAAAAGGAACGACTTAGAAAAGCTCGATATAGAGCTGATAAGGAAACATTGGAACAGGTACGATTACGTCGTAATACACAGAGGATAAAGCAGGTGGAATCTCGAGCTATGGAAAATCTCGAACAAAGACAATCTCGAATCACCAAACAGAAAATTAGACAAAAAACTTCTCGAGATACCGAAAATGTGGAGCAGAGACAATCTCGCCTCAACAAACAGAAAATTAAACAAAAAACTTCTCGAGATACCGAAAATGTGGAGCAGAGACAATCTCGCCTCAACAAACAGAAAATTAAACAAAAAACTTCTCGAGATACCGAAAATGTGGAGCAGAGACAATCTCGCCTCAACAAACAGAAAATTAAACAAAAAGCTTCTCGAGATACCGAAAATGTGGAGCAGAGACAATCTCGCCTCAACAAACAGAGAATCGGACAAGAACAATTGCGAGTTGTAGAAAATATCAAACAAAGAGAATCTCGACTCGATAAGGCGAAAATTAGACAAAGAACATCTCTAGCTGTAGAAAGTATTGAACAGAAGCAGTCTCGGCTTAAAAAAAACGAATTAACCAACAAATAGCTAGAGTTGGTGAAAATCCAAATGAAACACAATTGCGTTTATCTAATGATAAATTAAGACGTTCGTTATATTGGGTTATAATGTCTGAGGAAGCGTTTCATTATACTGCCGATAAACCATACGAAGCATCTGCGCTTCTTGATATTGGGAGAATGAATGAAATGTGTAATTATTGTCAAGCTCTACATTGGAAAATTGAACCCAAAGGTATATGTTGTTTAAATGGAAAAGTGACTTTGCCACCGCTTGAATCACCACCGGAACCTTTAAAATCTTTGTTGTCGGGAGATACGAAATGCTCACAACAATTTTTAAATTCTGTCCGAAAATATAACGTTTGTTTTCAAATGACATCCTTTGGAGTTACTAATGAAATACGGGAGGTCGGATTTATGCCAACTTTTAAAGTTCAAGGTCAAATTTACCACCGTGCCGGATCCCTTTTGCCCCTTTCGAATGAAGAGTATAAATTTCTCCAAATCTATTTCATGGGTGATGAAATAGATCAAGTAGAACAGCGATATAAAATTACACCCGGGCTCGATAAAAATATTATTAGTGAATTGCAAAAAATGTTTCATCTTTATAATAATTATGTGAAAAGTTTCAAGTGTGCTATCGAAATGATGCCTACGGATGCGTATCAAGTAGTTATTCGAGCTGACAAGATACCCAGTGGGGAACATCCGAGAAGATTCAATACGCCTGTGAAAAATGAAGTAGCTGTCGTAATAGTTGGTGATGAATTTGACAAACGCGATATAATGTTACGGAAAAGAAGTGGCAAAGAGTATCTGAAACTCATCGATCTTATGACGCATTGCAATACCCTCTTATGTTTTGGCAGGGGCAGGATGGGTATCAATTTACGAATAGACAAATAGACCCCAAATCGAAAGAACCTACGACAAAAAAAGTTTCTGCTATGAATTTGTATGCTTACAGAATAATGTCACGTGATGGACAAGTGAATTATCTTTTACAATTTCGTCAATTGTTTCATCAGTTTTTGGTGGATATGTACGTTAAAATTGAAAGTGAACGATTATTATATATACGTTTACATCAAACCAAATTAAGAGTGGATAATTATATTCATGCTGTGGCTAATGATGCGGATGTTTCTAATCATGGTCAGTTAGTTATATTACCATCGACTTATACTGGTAGTCCGCGTTACATGCATGAGTATACTCAAGATGCTATGGCCTATGTTCGAAGTTATGGACGGCCTGATTTGTTTATAACTTTCACATGTAATCCAAAATGGATTGAAATTCAGAGAGAGTTACTGCCGGGTCAAAAGTATTATGATCGTCACGACTTGACTGCTCGAGTTTTTAAACTTAAATGTACTTTGTTAATGAATCTT
This sequence comes from Ichneumon xanthorius, assembly GCA_917499995.1. Lineage (NCBI taxonomy): Eukaryota > Metazoa > Arthropoda > Insecta > Hymenoptera > Ichneumonidae > Ichneumon > Ichneumon xanthorius. The sequence goes on along the minus strand of CAKJTD010000082.1, from coordinate 36,189 downwards.
ATAACGAAGGGAAAAATATTCGGTGCGATTCGTTGTAAAATGTTATCGGTTGAATGGCAAAAAAGAGGTCTGCCAGATATTCATGTTTTAATATGGTTAAAAACAAAGATCATGCCAAATCAAATTGATAATATTATCAGTGCAGAATTGCCGGATCGTGTGGCAGATCCAGAACTATTCAATGTAGTAGTAAAAAAAATGATACATGGTCCATGTGGTTGTATCAATCCAAATGCACCTTGTATGAAAGACATGTCGTGTACAAAAAGATATCCACGAGTATTTTTAAAAGAAACGCAAACTGGTAACGATGGGTATCCTTTGTATAGAAGAAGGAAACCAGGTAATGGAGGATTCAAAACATCGATTCAAATGAAAGTCAACCACTCATATCAAAATGTTGAAATCGACAATAGATGGATCGTACCATATTGCCCGTTGCTTTCGCGTCTTTTTAAAGCTCATATAAATGTCGAATATTGCAATTCAATTAAAGCAATCAAATATATCTGCAAGTATATCAATAAGGGTAGTGATCTAGCAATTTTTGGACTATCGAATGAAACGATTGATGAAATTCACAATTACCAAATGGGTAGATACATAAGCAGTAATGAAGCAGTATGGCGAATCCTTGATTTTCCAATTCACGAGCGCTATCCCCACGTGGTACATTTAAGTGTTCATTTGAAAAATGGTCAACGCGTTTATTTTACAGGGGAGGGGGGAGGGGGAGGGGGAGGGGGAGGGGGAGGGGGAGGGGAGGGGAGGGGGGGGGAGGGGAGGGGAGGGGGAGGGGGGAGTGGGAGGGGGAGGGGGAGGGGAGGGGGAGGGGGAGGGGAGGGGGAGCTGGTGATGGTGTATCGTTGAGTCGCGCCATCTTGGATTTTCCATGCGCCGACGGCTAGCTAGCGTCGGACCCAACGGACCCTCTCTCTCTCTTATGCGTAGAGCGTGTTGAGTAGCGTAGCGGCGTAACGGTGTAGCTGCCAAGGGACGAAGTATCAGAAGCGCTGTGGACAGCTGGTGACGGCGTAACAGTGAGTCGCGCCATCTTGGATTTTCCAAGAGTTGGCTAGCTACGGCTGCATCGCTCTCTCTTTCTCTCTCTCTCTACAGCGTAGAGTGTTTGTTGAGGCTGGCTCGATGCTTCACGTGAGCTAGCTTGGTCGAGTGGTCTAAGACGCTGTACTCAAGTAGCGTTTTTCCTTGAGAGTTTTGAAAAAAATTGGAAAAATGTTTTTTTTTATTTTTTTAGCTTATTTAGAAAATATATGAAAGGATGGGTGAAGGTAAGTAAAAATATTTTTTTTTTAAATTTGTACAATAAAGTTTGCATTTTTATTCTTAAATCTAGTTGTACAGGTTTTTTAAAAATGTATACAAACTTAAAACGATTCAGTCTAGCGCAACAACGTTGAACAAATTTTTTAACATAGACTCCGCGACCAGTTAACGAGTTCCCAGAGTGTTTATTAACGTTTTTCGTAGCAGTCGGTAGCTTACACATTATACGCTTATGAAATCTTGCGGCGATTCGATCGTTTTGTTTGAGATCGGCGGTGAAAAGATTCCCGAATTGTAGTAGAGATCCCCCGCCGCACATATGATAAAGGAACATAATACAAAACTGGCCACACACATTTGAAGAGAGGCTCTGAATCTGCTTGGTATTCCATCGATAGGGGGTACAGTTCTTGCGTAGACGGTGGATATGGCTTGGTATAAGCGGCGGAATGCCGTAGCTGTCGAAATACGATCCACGTCCTCGGCCATCGATGTAGATTGCGACCCAGTGTGTTCCAGTTCATGAATAATAAATGGTTTCACTTCAACTCGAGTAAACGGATATTTAGCCGTACCTCTACTCAAAGCCTTAGCATGGGCTAGTAAAACACCCGGACTAATTTTAACACGTCGAACAATGAGACTAGCATCGACTATATGCACCGTATAATCCTTCCCAGACGCGTCCATAAAACAAAAAGCATCTCTCGAGCGTATAAGACGAAGGCGTAGTTCAACACCGTTGAGTAAAAACTTTTCCTGATTGAAGATATCAGAATGTAGATATCCAGTAAGATCTACCGTTTTACCATTCGCCATTATAGCCTGCCTCGCAGCTAAACCTTTGTTTGCTTGCACGGGGACTTGTCTACCCTCAGCCAGCGGAGCCGTCGAAACTGGTTGAGAGTTGAAAAATGACTGTGTATCATCTATCCACATACTGGCACCGAGTTGACAGGCTTTTGTTGAAGCCTTGTAAGTCAGTAGTGATTCAATGTATGCTCGGTACGCATAGGCATTATTCGAGGGTGATACAAGTTTCTGGTTGAATGATACATCTAGTTGATTGGATAATGAATGCAGTAGATTGTTAACAGGTGCTACATTATCATGAGCGTCAACGGCGCCGTTCCTGGGTTGTAACTTAATACGCAAGTTTAGCATTGTATGGGCTAGATCAATGTATTCATCACCATGACCGGGGACAACAAATTCAATGGGAGCCTCATCTGTCAGTGAAGAAATGGGCTTATAATGAATTCCTTGAGAACCTTCTATACTTGTCTGCGTTGGTGGGAGAGTGAATAAATCTAGCTCTGATTTCAAGCACTCGCAAGAGTGCGCGTGTAAGAAAGACATTTTATTTAGTTAATTATCCAAATATATCTGCAACGGTGCCTTTTTACGCTTAACAATTTTTGTTTTTTTAGTTTTTCTGGTTGCTTTTTTCTTAGACTTTGCTGATTTACGCCCCTTTTTCTTACGACGTTTATCGGTTGAAATTTTTTTCTTTTTCTTTGCAGCTTTTCTAGCCTTACGAGTTTTAGTATATTTTAGAGCTCTAAGTGTAGGAGTACCGATGTGAGGACTAGCGTGACGAAATAACGAATGATGCTGTGCCGAGCGGTCCTGTATTTTATATCCTGAACTCTGCATGAGACTCTCAAATGTTTCGTCGGCCTTGCGCTTCAAATTTCTCCCACTCTCGGTCATACGGGCTCTGAATGAATCTTTGAAGGGAGTGTTGTGCGCAACATCACCTAATATATTCATACCAGCATGTAGCGCTTCTTTTCCGACAGCGCGAGCGCCACGCGTGAGCAATGGTAATGCACGTCGAAATAAACCACTGAGAAAGCTTCCTAGACCATGGCCTCGTTGATAGGGAGCCCCAATGAAAACACGATCAACACCGCCGCCGACCTGGCTCTCGTAATGATCAATATATCGATCCATAGCGATATATTTTATCGTATACGCTTAAAATGTAATGTAGCGGTCAACGTTCCGCTCTGGAATGGTACAGGTTTACCAGTGTCGGTCCTTATATCTATCTCGATCATGCCGAATTCAGTCCGTAATAAAGGTATGTAAATTGGCGAGGAGAATGATTTAGTCTGCGTAGACCCATAAATATAATTTGTATTATCTACAGGTACGATGCGTAACAGAGGTGTCTGAGCATCGCCGGTTATATAATTTTCACATATATCTGTATAAACTGTGAGAGGAATTTCCGGGTGGAGGGCAAATTCGTCGGAACCCTCCAGTACCGATAAAAACGTCACAAAACCCCGTCCCTCGATCGGTTTATTTTTATCAATAATGGGCGCCATCCGCACACGATGTGCGATCCGATCGGCAAAGATGTTAGCAAAAGGATAGGGTTGTGTCCGGCTAGACAAGCAGCCATGGGGGAATGGTAGAGGGGCTGTCCGGTGAATTCGAGCTGAGTGAAAACGAAACTGATTATCTCAACACAACATTGAGAGAGACGAAAATAATCATTTATTAAACAGAAATCTAATTCAAGCCAAAAACAGTGCAAATAAAATAAATTAAAGTCTCTCGCTCTCTTTTCCAACAAAAATCCTTAAGGCTACCCGGTACAATGTCTCCCTGCTACACTCCTGACGGCTACTCAGTTCACCGACGAGAGGGATTGCCTAATGCCAATAAATTCCAAAATATAAGATAATTACGCGAAATACAAGAATGGCGAGAAATACAATAAATAGCGCGACTTCCCTGGGTCCCTACTAAATTTCGGACGGCTCGCACACTCACACACACAAAATACACGCGGTAACAAAAGAAACGGTAAACGATCGGCGGTGTGTCTCCGCTGTCGCGCGGCAAGGTCAGAAGGACACCTGCTCGCGGACGAAACCCGAACGCGCGACGACGTGAGGGTCTGCCTACGCCGGAAACACACGAAATTAGGAGTTTCTTTCAATTACCGGTAATAAGTGCAAGCAAAGTTGCACTGAAAAATCTCGGCGTACCCGGGGAAGCCGGGGCGATACGGACTCTCGCCGCTCTCGCTTTTCTTTCGCCGTTTGCCCGTCGAACAGCTGCCGCCGTCGACCGAAGCCTCGAATTTTACCAATCGCGAAAGAACAGCGCAGAGACCCGCACGTCTTGCCGTTAACAAATACACAATCACACAAAATGGAAACCCTCGCGATTACCGGCCAATTCCGCAGAAAAGCTACGCACAGGCGACGCGAGCCCGTCTATTACTTCCCCGCCGCGTTTCCAATCCGACGCGTACGACCAACCGAAAAGCCTGAGACGGTACCCGACGCCGCCACCGAGTCTTACGTTAATTCCGACAAATATAACAATGAATGCTGAAGGCATAACTACTGCGATACAAAACGTCCAACTATTAAAATTACAATCGATTGCGAAAGGCTTACCGATATCGAGAATTACAATTCAAAAGTCGAAAAGGGAGCTCGCCAATCCCTGGTTGCTCGGGTGCGTAAAATTCCAAGGCGGTAGTCCGAGAGTGAGCTGCCCACACCGTCACCCGAACGGTGTGGGCAGCTCACGCTGCCCACTCTCAATTCAATTCTCTCGTGAACGGTGTAGTTCGCGAGAGAATTCCACGAAAAATGGTTGTCGCTCATCGATCGCGATCGCGACCACCCCTCCCTTGCGCCTACTCTAATTCCCACGACCCAGCGTACCGGTAACTGGCGCCTCGCAGGGCAGCCTCGCAATTACACCTTTTCGTACGGCGCGCGCGAAGATCTTCTCGAATAGCGGCCGTCAGTTAACGCGTTATCGCAGATACAGCGACGAAAAGGGTTGGCGACAGCCAAATAGAAAGGTCGCTGGTTGTCGTCGATGGATCCTTTTCCATCGTTGGGCGACGAGTATCGTGGCATAAGCGGAGAAAAACATCCTTCTGATGATGTGGATCGGAAGTTGCGATTTCCACGTGCCTCCCGATGATATTCGTACCGATCGCTCTTATCAGGCGGTATTTCGCCTTCTCGAACCGGTAGATGGTTCCTCTGTGTTCGAAGAGTTCTCGATCCCCGCAGCAGTTGTACATGAAAATGATTCGCTTAAATTAGTAATAATACGCCTATCCTATACTGAGCCCGCGGAATTGCCCGGGAAGGTGGAACGGTGCGCCGTGAGAGCGTACGACAGCCCGCTCTCGTCCATGTGGTTCTCGCTTTTGTGACGAGGTAAAAAAACCGCGTCACAATACGAATAGTTTATCAGGAAGCGATAGCGATAAATTAGCACGATAATTTGCGATAAATACCGATTGTTTATGAATATCCATAATTTTTCCGGGTTTGAAACCCAAAGCTTTAGAAAGTTTATCATCAAGACATATAAGATGTGGAAGTATACACTTATCTACAACGCAGCTATCAGGTACTCGTTTCAAGCTTACAATCCCGCCAATATCCTCATTATATTCAAGGTAGATATGATCTTTGAATACATCCGTTTTATTAATGGTGTCGATTAGTGCTTTCACACTGGCGTAGAGCCCAGCAGGAATTATAACTTTGTGAGTTTTCGGATGCTTAGTATATTTTCGCGTGACGGTATCGGTAGTATTATCTTGCGGGGTAGTCGTCTGTGAGGTAGCTAGCTTTTTCACAGCGTGTTGTGGTATAGAATCTAAAGTAGATTCTGTGCCTAGCGGAAGTGTAGAAGGACTCAGTGATATGATAGTCTTTTTTGGGTTACGGTTATTGTTAATCTTAACCCACTGATATTGGTTACTAAGAGCTGTTATTGGAGGCGTCCCACCATCAGCTTTATTTATCTCATCTACATGCAGAAACGTACGGGGAAATTGAATTTCTGTTAAGGCTACAGCCCATTCTCCAGACATCTTCAATTGCTTTGGAAGCTGTGTTATATAGTGTGCCACCGTATTATCGGGGTAGTACTTCATACTACTGTTGCTCGGTAGCACAAGGTAAAATTGATCTCGCATTTTTTTTTATTTTGCTACTATTTATTCACTATATTTGCTGCAGGTATCCAGGAATTAAATTTTTCGGGGTATCCTCGCCAGCTAACAAAGTATTGTTTATTACGGCCTTTCCCTTTAGTCTTGAGAATTTTTTCAATTAAAAATTCTTCCGTTTCAATTTCCTTCTCTACAACGCTTAATTCTTCTTCATAGAAAAAACCGTCAATTTCCTCGTCGTTCAAATCAACCCGTTCATATATGGGCGGTTGTCTATTTGTAATAATCTTGTGAATGTTGATTATTTCTTCGCTCCAGCGAGCTTCGTAACCTTTCTCGAACGCAGGCTTTGCTTTACTGATGCGTACAAGCTCACCGACCTTGTATTTAGGCACTTTGTGACACAGCTTGTATCGTTTCACCATATTTGCGCGTGCGATAGCCGCATTGTACAGAGTCACGGCCGCCGGTTGCATCTTGATAGTAGAGTGTTTTGTATCATTGTAAGCTTCGACTATAGATTGTAATACATCGATATAGCGTCGTGTATTTTTATGTGTAAAATATCGCCACATCCGCTCCTTTAATGTTATGTTGAAACGTTCTACAATAGCGGCTTTGATATCGGGGTTTCGGGCAACGCGGAAATTTATTCCACGACTCTTCAAAAATCGCTGCAAAACGGTACCGACAAATTGTTTGCCTCGATCTGTCTGTAGCCATACAGGCGCTCGACCACTGCTTCGAGAGAGTATTCGTTTGAACCCTTCTGTAGTTTCTGTACAAGTTTTATCACGCAGCGTCTCAACCCATGCATACTTGCTGAGAACATCGATAACCACTAAAAGATAAACAGAGCCGGCATTTTCATCTTTAAGAGAGCGTAGATCAACGAGATCAGCTTCCCACACGTCATCGATATTATCGACGGCGTAGTGTCGCCGCGGAAATCGTCGTCGTATAGGTCTGTGTAGTGTGTAAGCATCCTGTGTTCTTAACCAGTTAGTGACGTCTTCACGAGGAATTTTCTCGTTATCAGCCGCATGAATTAGATTTGGGGCGCCGGCGTATCCAGCGTGATGCGTAGGATCATAATAAAACTTCTTTAATAAATCCATTATATATATATTTTTTATTACAGTTTTAATGTTTTCCACGATCGTATTGAGTCACTAGTAGGAGTTCGGCGTCTATTACCTGATAAATGTAAGCTATTCTGACTTGTATCCGGTGTATTGGGATTTGACTTTGCCTGGTTTCGTCTAGAGTTTACAGGTGTGTTGAGCGACAGACTCTCGTACAATAGGCTTGAATTACCGATAAATTCACGAGGGATCCCTAAACGCCTGAGTTCATTTCCAAATTGCTCACGACCAATGGCATGCACTGTTTTTCTATGGCGCATAGTATCATTTACAAGATCTATAATATTCGATTCTTTTATTGGTCAACCGTTGATATGGACCACTCCCGATTTATCCCACGTTAGAGTGGTGTTGGAGCTGACATGCAAATGATTCAATAACTGCTCCGCTTGTCTTCTATATGTTTTTGGTACACTAGCCAGAATAACTTCGTCAGATATTTTCTCAGCTTCAGTAGTTGTCTGGACCGTTTCCTCAGATGCTTGCTCGGCAGGTTTGGCACTTACCGAAGAGGTTGTGTTAATTTTAGGTCGCCTCTCCTCGTCGACAAAAAATTGGTGACGTTGTAAAACTTGCTGGTAAAGTTTCCATTTCCCTCGTTCGTTCGCAGGAGTCACTGCGCGAAGTATATCGTCCATTTCCGCATCGAGTCTACTGAGTGTCGTGCCTGGTGTTTGAACGGAGCGCGTCTGCTCTATCTGCTCGCGCGATGGCATGACAGCATCTTGAGGTACTAAAACCATTTTCTTTGCGTGCTGCATCTTGTCAATTACGTGTGAAAATATTCGACAGCACAGTGCCTATGATTGGGAGAAGAAGAGGTAGTAAGAATCCAATTCCCTTTTGCACAATTACACGTTTTTTCGTCTTCCAACTACCAGTTTTATTTACGAGACGGCGCAAAATTTTTTTATATTTAGATAGTTTTATTCGTTCATTCTTTTTCAACGGGACTGCACCGTTTAATGTATTTAACGCGCACTCACAAATACATCGAACACCGTTTCGATCTATCTTGTGCAATAATGAATCGCGCTGATGTTTCTCCAGATGGCATAGAGCATGCAGTAAGATTATATTCTTCTTCCCAAGCGAAACTTTAGCCGTTGTTGTTGCAGCCATAGCAGAGACTCGAATGATAGTCAGACACTCCGTACTGCTTATTTAAACTTCACAAATTAGCGAGAACCGGATCCTCGTTTTGGCACATATACAAAATTATGAGAATCATCCGGAAAAATGCAGGTGCGGAATCGACAATTGTCGGGAGTAGACTGTTTCAAATCTAGAAGCAAATAACCGTGGGGTTTCGAAGTTGCGTCGTGGTAGGCTTCTTGTAAAAACTTTGGGTCTTCGGGATAAATTTGACGCGCCAGGTGCGAAATCTGGGCTCGGTCGCGTGGATTTTTAAATGCTACGATATAATTCGTGTTTAAAGAAATATCCCGCTGGCCACGACCTTGATGAAAAATATTTTGCGTTATAAAAATTACGCTAATATTTTTATGGTGGCTCCCCTTTGTGAATAAATCTACAATTTCGCCATTTGAAGATTCACGCATCAGGTCGTCAATAATTAGAAGCTTTGGTCTAGGATCACCGGCAATATCTGAACTTTGGGGTAGTCCTTCCAAAAATTCAATATTTTTAGAATACTCGGTATACCCGTCCTGCCATTCCGAATAGTAAAAAAGAATGTGAGCAAACTCTACGTCAGCCATATCCAAAGTATATTTTAAAAACTTTTTTACGAAACATGTTTTACCGCTCCCGGTAGGCCCGGCGATTATGGATGTCCACGGGTGTTTCCAACGCGGGTCCATATCGAATAGTGAGAGGTTTGAGAAGTGTGAAGGTATTAATATATATATAAAACAGATTTGGTAAAAAAAAATATTATTTTATTTGTTAAACAAAAATGTCTCTTATTGTAATAGTGTCGGTCATGTAACCGGAGTCTGCCAGATCGGCGAATAATAATTCGGCCGCGCTATCGTTTAGCGGATTCGATACATTGGATTCTGAAACATAATAATAATTAAACATAATTAGTGAGAAACGTCCCCGCTACTCTATCAGCCGTCACCACCGCCGCCGCCGCCAGCCCGCCACCGTGCACAGAGTTACATACACAATAAACTTATCCGGTATGTACTACCGGTACAAATCAGCTAATTATTGCGGTTATACATATGCCTCAGAAGCCTATTAAGGCATATGATAGGCTGGAAGGAGAAGTGGTTTCAACAAATCATATGTATATTGAGACGTTCCTCAAGGCTCGCTCCACTCCAAAACCCTTTCGGAGCACCACGGAGAATTGGAGCAGCGACGAGGACCATGAGAAACCGAGCGCCTCGGTAAGGTAGAGCGCACGACAGAGCGGCGCATACCCATGGAGTCGACGGCCGGGAAGCGCCTATCTTACCTCGAGACCCGGCGCGCATTTCGGAGCACGCGCCTGCCACGCAGCAATTGCGTCAGCAGAGCGTGATCACCTGTGGCGCGGGAAGCAAGGCGATTGACGTCACATTGACGTCACGCGGAACGGAAGGGGACCGGAATTCGTGCCGTGCGCACTCGGCGCTCCAATATAAAAGGAGGCCCGGACGCATGGAGGGTTACTCTTAGCTGGGCAGTACCTCCGTGCTCACTCAAGAAATCCTCGCCAAACGCCAGCAACGGTGACTTCTCCTGGTGACGGGAGTAACCACCATTGTCTGGGTTACCCAATTTCCTTACAGGCAGCGACAGCACTTTCCCTGGTGACGGGGAAAACCGCTCTCGTCTGACTCCCTCTATACCCCAAAAGGCAGCGCCGGCGACTTTCCCTGGTGACGGGGATGACTGCTTTCGTCTGCGAATTCTATCCTTTTTCACCCGGAACAATTTTTTTTTTAGATAATTTGCGAATGCGATTGGCACAAAGAGCCACCGAAGATTTATTGTAATTGAAATTAGATCAAAACGACGTTGTATTCAATAAAAACTAATTATTTTAATTGACATTTAGAATCAATTCTCTGTCTTCGAATTTTTATTCTACAGCGCCTGCCCTCACAAAAATTACAGTGAGCAAAGAACTCACATAGCGACGCTTTTGGAGCAAAGATCGGTAAGACTCCAAAAAGCGATACGTTACAACTGGCGCCCAACGTGGGGCAGGTGCGATAAAATTCGAGTTTTTAATTAATTAGTAAAGTCAGGAATTAGGTTAAAATTAAATTAAATTTCATTTAAGAAGATTAAAATGTCGGACGACGACAATAAAAGTATAACATCAGGAGAAGAATCTCAGGGGGAAGAGTCCCGTAAAAAATTAGATCTAAAACAAAAGAATAAGCGGCGAAAGGAGAAACGGCAGGAAAAGGATCCGGAGGATGAGACTACCGCGATCAAAAATCGAGAAGAAGAACAGGAAAAGGACGAACGACCTGACGATAAGCCTACCGAGGAGGAGGTGCAAGAACTCCTCGACTCAGGGGTAGGAATTAATGCCGGCGATATCACGCTCCCGCACAAGGCATCCGAAGTCTTTTTGGATCCCGAACATGGGAAATTCGGAGAAGCTAGCAACCCACTCGCCCAGCAAGTAAAAGGAAAACGAGTATTGGCAAAATCTCGTGAGTCCACAGCTACTGAAGAGTTTATGCTGGAGATCCGGCAAGCCATCCGAGACAACACCATGCGCTTGGAAGGACTATCCGGCGCAATCATCAATATGCAACAAGAGTCCAAGGATCAACGCGCCGAAATCGTCAAATTAATCGAGCAGAGAGACAAATATATGCTTGAAACAGTCGATAGGCGACTGGCGGTAATCGAGACCCGGGTCATCGATAAAATGAAGATAGTCCGGACTCAGGTAGCAACCGAGGTACATAAAGTTACCCAACCACTTGAAACGAAAATCAAAGAGTTCGACGAAAAATTCTTGGACAACGCGGAACGGATGAGCGTAGTGGAAGTAAACAACGCGCAGCAACGACTTGCACACCAAGAATTAGAGAAAAGGCTGCAAGCACTGGCCAACAAACTCGAGAATAAACCGGATACAGAAAGTATCCGAATCATTAAAAATCGCGAAAATAAACCGGATACCGAAAGTACGAGGATCATTAAACATCCCGAAAAGATACGGGAGTGGGAGCAACATGATGCCGACTCGATAATTGAGGAAAGAACTGTCCGGGGCCGATCTGGGACATTCATAGAATCACAAATTCGTTTGAGACCACCTACATTCGACGGCTCGGGCAAAATGAGGCCGATGAAATTCCTACGGGAGTTTCGGCAATATTGCGAAGTCACACAGCCTCAGTTACCGGAATTAAAATATTTGCTCGGCCAGTGTCTCGAAAAGACGGCAAAGGAATGGTGGCTTCTCGTCGAGGAACAGATGCATTCCCTCGAGGATGTAGAGCGCAGTTTCCAGGAGCGATATTGGAGCCGAGACGTCCAAAGAAAAATCCGTAGAAATCTCGAATTTGGATTTTACGAAGAGAATAATTCGACAAGAGTCGAGTACGCTACCAGGATGTTCGGGAGTGCACGAGACTTAATTCCTCCCCCATCCGATAAAGATATTGTCGGATCTTTGGCTCAGCATTTCTCAGATGAGATACAAGCCACCATCGTAGGACGAGGATTCGAAACACTCGAGGCACTTATGCAATTTCTCGAAAAAATCGATCAAGGTGGACCAACAAACGCCCACCGAAATAAAGAAGCAAATAAAAAATCGGAGACACAAAACAAGGCCTCAGAAAAGCCGAAACCGGCTCACACATCCGGTGCCCCGAATCGACAACCTCAGCAAACGAACCAAGGTTGGGGGGGGGGCACGGACATGGAATCGGCCGTACAATGCCGGGGAACCGCCCCAAAACCAAACTGCTCCCCCGAAACAGAACAATACGGTCCAAGCGTTAAAACGCAGAAAGATTTGGAGAAGCCGAGTACGTCGGCGGCGGGAAACGCATAGCCGTTGTACCCGTCCCGGCGAGCAAAAATTTGGTAAACGACAGGCGGAGTACAACGGAACATCGAAAAAAATATGCAGGAAAGAAGACAGAAGGCGTCCCCATTAATACTATATTCTCGGATACGAGAGAATTTTTAATGGGAGATGAGATTAACGAAGAAAAGTTCCCACTTGTGGAATGCCCGGAAATATATGCAAAGGTTGAAGGAATTCCGGTTACCGTTCTGATAGACAGCGGTGCTAAGGTAACTGCGCTATCAGAAGAAATTTTTTTGGAAAATAAGGAAGTTTTCACAAACTGTCCCATCCTTCCGGTGACCGGAGTTACGGTAAAGGGTGCAGTTAAAGGACGGCCCTGCAAGGTTAATAAGCAAGTCATGGCTATGACGGAAATCGGGAAGATCCGCGTCTATGTGAGATACCTCGTCATTCCCGGATTAATTCGGGACGTACTTTTCGGAGTCGACACTCTAAAACCTCTCAGCAGCTTGATCGACCTCGAGAACGACACTCTCAGGGTTAAATATAATGAGTTGGCGGACAATGTGCCAACAAACCCCGTACAAAAAAATGATGAGAAAACAGGTTCGATTGAAACCTCTAAAAAGGAAAGGGAAACAGCTCCCGAAGGAGAAAAAGTAGAGAGAGTTAAAAATAAAAAGATACTCCTAAAAATCCCAGAAATGAAAAACAAAGAAAAGATAGAGCAGACTCCCGATGAAGCGACGGTAGAACATCTTAGTCAAGAAAACAGAAGCAGAGATCCCGAAGAAATAACAATGGAAGAAATCGACACAGTCGTCGAAGAAGCGAATCTGTCGACGTTGGAAGAAAAGGAAAGGCTCCGGCAGACTCTGTGGAAATACCGGAACGTGTTCCGAAAAACACCCGGTAGGATAGGAGTCTACGAACATCGGCTGGAAGTAACGACAGAAACTCCCATAGTCGCGCACTCGTATCCAATACCCATGCTCTATAAGGAGAAGGTGGATCGAGAAATAGAAAAATTACTCGAGTTGAATATTATTCAACGCTCTACAAGCGCATGGGTGAATCCTCTGACGGTTGTCGACAAAAAGGATGGAACCGTTCGACTCTGTTTGGATGCAAGAAAGCTCAATCAGGTTTTAACTAATGACCACGAATGCACTCCGAACACAGAAGAAATATTTCAAAGGTGCCACGCAGTAAAAGTCATGACGAGCCTCGACTTAACGAACAGCTTTTGGCAAGTTCCACTTCATCCCGACTCGAGAAAATACACGGCATTCAGACATCGAGGCCGAGTATACGAGTTCGTGGTAACTCCATTTGGCTTAAAAACTAGTACCTCGAGCCTGCTACGAGCGCTCGATATCGTTTTAAGAAACATGGGGGAAAACATAATAAATTTCGTGGATGATCTGCTCTGCATCTCAAATAATTTTCAAGAGCACATGAATCATCTCGAGGCGTTACTCGAGAGGCTCGCAGAAAACGGAATGACATTAAAATTGCGAAAGGCTCAATTTTTCCGAAAAGAAATAAATTTTCTCGGACATATCATCACGACAAACGGGATAAAACCACAGCCGGAAAAAATAAAAGCAATCCAGGATTTCCCAGCACCACGAAACCTCAAACAGTTAAGAGGTTTTCTCGGATTGGTGAACTATTATACAAAGTTTACGAACAAACACGCGGAAGAAACTATTCCATTATTGGAGTTACTCCATAAAGGGGTAAAGTGGCGATGGGAGGAGGTCGAAAAAATCGCTTTCGATAGGATAAAAGGTTTATTCATCGAAGACGTTCTTCTCCAGCACCCCGATCCCTCGAGAGGATACATCTTGCAAACTGACGCAAGTGATTATGCACTAGGAGGCACTTTGGCACAGAGAGATGCCAATGGGGAGCTCGGAGTGGTGGTATTTGCTAGCCGAACGCTCAAAGGAGCCGAGGTGGCATATACCACCACAGAAAAAGAATTGCTCGCTGTAGTATGGACCTTAAAAAAGTTTAGGACGTACGTATATGGAGCACAGGTCACGGTGATCACTGATCACAAAGCCGTAATATTCCTGCGAAATTGTCAACTCTTAAATGATCGATTGACAAGATGGGTGTTGGCAATCCAGGACTACGACTTATTATTCGAGCACTGTCCGGGGGCAAGGAATATCGTGGCCGATGTATTAAGCCGTGCCAAACCTCCGGAAGCCGGAAATAAAAGAAAAGAAATAATCATTGCAGAACTGCTTGCGACCCAAGCCCCGCGACCCATAATGGAGGGTGTACGAATGTTAGCACAGTGGCAACGAGAAGAGCCCAAGCTAGCGGAAATCATTGGAGGAGTTTCCGAAGATAACTCAAAATATCTATTACGAGACGACGTGTTGTTAAAAGTTGCCGCCAATGGTCGAAAAAAAGTAATGGTACCCGAAAGATTAATAGAAGATCTCATTTGGTACACGCACGACAGCTATGGACACGTGGGAGCGAAGAAAGTATGGAAGATTCTCGAAGAGGATTTCTCGTACCCTCGTTTATACCGAAAGATACGAATGCTCCTTACGACGTGTGATTCATGTCAAAGGAACAAACATCCGAATCAGCATTCGTACGCTGCTCAACAAAACCTGACACCAGAAGGCCCGGGAGATCTCGTCTCAATCGATTTTTACGGTCCCTTGCCAACAGGAGCAGAAGGAATGAAGTATTTGCTCGTCACGATTGACGCATTCTCGAAATACGTAGTTTTATATCCATTAAAAACCGCCACGGCCACCACGACGTTAAACAAAATCTTAAAAGATTATATTCCAACATACGGAAAGCCAAAGAGTCTACAGTTCGATCATGGAACTCAGTTCACATCAAGAAAATGGCTTGAGGCATTAGAGAGAGAGAATATACAGCCGATTTTCTCCTCCATCCGACACCCGCAAGGGAATATAGTCGAGAGAGTCAATCGCGAATTAGGACGATTTTTTCGCTCATTAATAACCGGCAGACTCTCTTCCTGGGTTAAGTGGGTTAAAATTATACAGAATTGTATAAATGAAACCCACCACGAGACAACGGAGTTTACTCCAGTCGAGTTACAGCTGAATAAAAAGCCTGTGCGTGTTTGGAGACAATGGCTCCAAACAATCGGTGATTTAAACAGCGAAAACGATGAAGTTTATGAGCAAAAGTTAATGCTCGCCGCCGAACGAATCCGAAAAAAGGGTTTAAATCGAGCAAAAAGATTCGATAAAACCCATAAACTAATACAGTTTAATGAGGGAGATCTCGTACTCGCTAAAGCGTGCAACGTAAGCGATCCAGCTAATAAAATGATAGCAAAATTTTTCTCGATTTACGAAGGGCCATACCGCATAAAAAAACAAATCGCGGCAGCTACGTACATCCTCGAAGGATTAAATAACGGCATAGAACGTGGCATGTATCATGCAGGGAATTTAATCAAATATTTCCCGCGTGCCGAGATGCCGAACGAGGCTTCTGCAACAACACAAGTAGAATAAGGTTCGCGCGTTCGAAGAAAAGGGAGAGGTAGGGAAAATATATATATATGGCATCAGTAGAAATAGAGATAAGCGGGACAAAGGTAGCAAGCCAGTCGATCACCGATCATCGAAGTATCAGTACGTGTCCAAATGGAGAGTGCTACGCAAACGGAGAAATATTTCGGGAGACGGCACATAGGATGCCAAACAGGAGAGAAGGGAAGGTGGGAAACCATCGGTGCACCTTCTAACGATGGGAGGATTCTTTTTCCTCGAGAGTGGAAGAAAAAGCATAGCCAAGATGCAAAATACGCCTCAGGAAAGATCACACAGACAAGCCAAATCAAGCGACAAGAAAGAGGAATGCAAACGCATAACGTGAGTCCACAGGAGTCGAACATCTCAGCAAATAAAAAGGAGGATCCCGAGATTCGCGCAATTCTCCACGAAATTGCAACAGTGCCAACACTGCTGTCGCCGATCCGACAGGACCTCGAGGAATTCACCGAAGTGACCGATGATAACATCAGAATGTGGATGCCAGGTGAAGCAGCCAGACAAGATAAACAGGATCTAAGAGAAGCGAGATCCGAAATAACCGAAGAAAATATTCGCGCAAATGTTCGAAATAAAAAACGCCAGAACACAGCGAAGCACGAGGAGAAGAAACGACGGCGCCTCCGCGAATTATTCGGGGAAAATAAAAAATAAAAAAATAACTAAAAATAATCAAAAAAAAAAATAAAAAATAAATAAGTTTTTTTTTTGTTAAGAGATAAAAAGTTTTTATATAAAGAAGTTTTTTTTTAGTTAACAAGAAAAACATAAAAAAAAATATATAAAAAAAAAAAAAAAAAAAAAATTAAAAAAAAAAAATAAATAAATAAATAAAAAAATTTTTATGTTTTGAAAAATTTTTTTTTAGTGAAAAGAGAGGAAATAGTTTTTTTTGAGAAAGACATTTTTTTTTAGCTCAAAAGGAGCAAAAATATATTTAATAAGAAAAGTTTAGTGTAATTAGTCGGGAAGAAAAGGAAAACCGATTCAGCGGTCAGATGACCAAGTGCCCGGTTAATTTACCATGGCTGCCGCGAACGCCGCGACAACCTGATTTTTATATCAGCCATGGCGAAGGACGCATGGTGCACCGTAAGCCCTAGCGCGGCGCCACGGCCACCTTGATTCAAAATCAAAACACTGAATCAAGGCGCCACGGTAGAAATCTCATCATAACAAAGGCACGGGTTCTCGAACAGTGCTAAAACAGCAGACTAAACGTCGACACGTACTCCAAAACAAAGGAGAAAATTAGCACAGGAAAACTCAGACAGGAGTCGAGGAGAAAGTCTACGAATAGAGAAAGATAGGTAAATATTCGTTCGTTACAAATGCGAAATTATAATCTCCCGTGAAGAGAAAGAAACAGTATGTCAATTTTATTTTTTTAGATTAGATTATTCGAAAAAAAGGGAGAGCGACATGGGAGCGATGCCAATCGAGTTCCATCTCAGAACGCAATGTTTCGAGGGCCTCATCATAAGCGTCCCGAGCGCTGATAAAGTAATCGTGACGACGAAAGATTTGTGCCGGGAAGCGTTGGATGTGATCATCGCGCTGCGTGATTCGACGGAAGGAGAAGAGCCGGTCCAGGGGGAAATCACCCCGAACACCCGGTACACAGTCGAATTCGAAGGAGAATTTCACCGTGCACAATGCGTCAAACAATGGGATCAGGACGAGCCGATTTTTTTTTTGGGCGATATTTGCCAATGCGCCGCCATCTCGAGGGATGTCGTGTTCCGGATACCCGAACACACAGCCAAAACTCCATGGCGAGCGACGTTCATCAAGCTTGCGGACACAACACCGAACGTCGAGCGGTGGAGCCATGAGACCTCGACCTATGTGTACCAAAACTGGCGCAGGAGGTGCCTGCTCGTGAAGCCCCGGCGAGGAAATCCTCGAGGAGAAATACCAGTTGCAGAAATTTTCCGGCTCGAGAGCGGGCGCCCAGAGAATATGGGCGACTGGCTTATCGCCGAAAATTTGGCGCTTCCAAGATCTATCCCGGAGAAATAGACACCCTAAAAATTGTTTTTAATATTTTCATGAATCGCAAAGGCTTAACCATTAGGAACAAGCAACGCGCGCGACCGTAGCGACTCGCTATATATATTTTTTTTTTTGTGTTTTGTACAAATATCAGATAAGCCAGCTAAACTCAATCATTTTAAAAAGGCTTACATTCTAAGGAGGCTTAAAATTGGTGTAAAAAGCTAAGGCTCAATTAAGCATATTTATTTTTTTTTACGGTATTTAAATCACCGATTTTTTTTTATTGTTGTTGTTGTTTTTTTTTGTTACTGTACACTTAAGTAAAAAGGAAATATTTAAAATTAAAAAAAAAAAAAAAAACCCAATGGCGGTTTTATATTTTTTTTGCTTAATATTCCGTTTCATTAAATCGACATTTTTTTTTTGTTGTTACAAATATTCTGTAAAAAAAAGGGGAAAAAAAGGGGGGATAGCAATAAAACCCTTGATTTTTTTTTACGTAATAAAATTTTGATACAAAATCGAAAGGGAAATGAGTTTGTGTTTTTTTTTTTTGGGACGATCGGGTGGTCGACCCCTTGTTGTTTTTTTTGTGTGTTTCTTTGTTTCAGGTAAACAAAAGCGTGGAAGAATTCGCACGCTTTGGTTTGGGGGGCGTTGAGACGTTCCTCAAGGCTCGCTCCACTCCAAAACCCTTTCGGAGCACCACGGAGAATTGGAGCAGCGACGAGGACCATGAGAAACCGAGCGCCTCGGTAAGGTAGAGCGCACGACAGAGCGGCGCATACCCATGGAGTCGACGGCCGGGAAGCGCCTATCTTACCTCGAGACCCGGCGCGCATTTCGGAGCACGCGCCTGCCACGCAGCAATTGCGTCAGCAGAGCGTGATCACCTGTGGCGCGGGAAGCAAGGCGATTGATGTCACATTGACGTCACGCGGAACGGAAGGGGACCGGAATTCGTGCCGTGCGCACTCGGCGCTCCAATATAAAAGGAGGCCCGGACGCATGGAGGGTTACTCTTAGCTGGGCAGTACCTCCGTGCTCACTCAAGAAATCCTCGCCAAACGCCAGCAACGGTGACTTCTCCTGGTGACGGGAGTAACCACCATTGTCTGGGTTACCCAATTTCCTTACAGGCAGCGACAGCACTTTCCCTGGTGACGGGGAAAACCGCTCTCGTCTGACTCCCTCTATACCCCAAAAGGCAGCGCCGGCGACTTTCCCTGGTGACGGGGATGACTGCTTTCGTCTGCGAATTCTATCCTTTTTCACCCGGAACAATTTTTTTTTTAGATAATTTGCGAATGCGATTGGCACAAAGAGCCACCGAAGATTTATTGTAATTGAAATTAGATCAAAACGACGTTGTATTCAATAAAAACTAATTATTTTAATTGACATTTAGAATCAATTCTCTGTCTTCGAATTTTTATTCTACAGCGCCTGCCCTCACAAAAATTACAGTGAGCAAAGAACTCACATAGCGACGCTTTTGGAGCAAAGATCGGTAAGACTCCAAAAAGCGATACGTTACAATATATTTCTTTTTTTTAGAATAAATCCATTTTTTAATTTTTTTTACAGGTGATAATACAATTATGTAAAATACTAGATATAAATCTTAGAAATAGACACCCGTCTACGGTATTCTTCCTCGCAGACATCGGGGTATAACTCCCATAAATAACCTGCGCCTAAAATTAGAATATGGCAATTTTTTTATTTACAATATTTACAATTTATAACTACTTCTAATGTCCTTAGCCTATGTAACCATACGGCAGAGAATCGTGCTCGCCCCATCGTCGCCTCTTGACAAGGACGGGTTTGCAAGTCTTTGATTCTTGCCGCGGGGTCACATGATGAAACGCATCGCGTCGAATAGCACTAAATTTCACGGTAATACTTGTACCGGGTTCTCGAACCGAATTTACAAATGGAATCGAAGTTGATTTTTTCCCCGTTTTTAAAATTAAGTCCGATACCCTTCACCTTGCAGGTTGTGAGCTCTTTACCATCGGCTTTCTGTACCATGTAGCCGTAAAATTTAGGTCCACCCGACACGAAACGCTTTATAAAACTATTCGGTCCGCAATCTTTCAACTCGTCTGTCATCTCCCCGAGTAGATTCCCTAAAGGCGGTTCGGGTGGGGACCGACTGTACACCTCCCAAGTCTACACGAAGACAGGTCTATACTAAAAGTCTGCACCGAACGACTCTACACGCGAGTAGGTCTACACCAAATAACTTCGCACTGAAAATCGAACAGTACATAACTGTACACACCAACGGTCTGCACTAAACGTGCACACCGGTCGACTGTACACGCTGGCATGTCTATACTTAATAACTCTACACTGAAAACTGCATACCGCATAACTGGCCGCGTCGACGGGGTACATAAAAGGTGTACACCGATCGACTGTGCACGCAGCCATGTCTATGCCAAATAACTCGACACTGAAAACCGAACACCATCTAATTATAGAAACTGTACACAAAGCCACTGTACACGGCGAAAAAAAAACACTGCACGGTGAAAAGTCGACACCAAAAACTCGACACCAAAAAGTCGACACGGCAAAAAGTCGACACCAAAAAGTCGACACGACGAATGGTCGACACCGAAAACTCGACACTAAATAATGTTGTTCTTAATGTTAGTCGTTTCACATGTTATTACATGTGAAACGACTAGTCGGTAACCTAAATCTGTAATAAATGCGATTCCGGGACCGTAGACTTTTGAAAAGCCAAAGCATTAACGGAAGTACAATTTAATACCGCGTCCGATAAATGCATCCGTTTTGTCCGAAGCGTCAACCAATTTTACATGGCATTGATTCGAAAAATGATTCGAAAAAAATCTCGCACTCACATATCACGTGATGCATCTTTCACATGGCCTTAATTATACAAAAAGCGGTTCGTCCCACTGTTTTTATTATTAGCTCTTCCTGCGGCCTGTGCGATTTTTATTTCTCTTCGTATTTATTGATTAAAAATCTGAAAAAAATCATGCACATTAAAAGTACTGAAAAGATAAATTTTGCATAATAATAATTCGAAAATGTTATTGACAAATTAATCAAAAAATTAATTGTTCAACAAATTATCCGGCAAACGAACTTTTTTTTAGTAAAAATGATTCATGCATTTTTCTGTATACATGCGAATATACATACGAATTTTTTCAAATTTTTCAATTAGTTTTGATTTTTGTGCCTTTTTAACACATTGTTTCTATATAAAAAAAAATCAAAGCTAGTTGAAAAATCTGAAAAAAATTCATACGTATTCAGAAAAATCAACGAATCATTTTCATAAAAAAAAGTTTCGTTGCCGGGTAATTTGTTAAACAATGAATTTTTTGATTAATTTGTTAATAACTTTTTGGAATTATTATTATGCAATATTAATCTTTTCAGTACCTTTAGTATGCATGAATTTTAACACATTTTTATACCATCGAGAAGTACTTTAGAAGCAATTTCCTCTTATTTTTCTCGAACTTATGCGAAATGAGCGCGAAGCGACATAGCTACCTTAAGGTAGCTCCAGCGAGTGGTGTTCATTTTGCCTAAATTCGAGAAATTCGGGCAAAAATTGCAAACACTTCTCGATGTTATAAAAATCTAAAAATATTTATTATAGGCACTGAAAAGACTAATTTTGCATCATACTAATTTCAAAATGTTATTAACAAATTGTTGAAAAAAAAATTGTTCATCAAAATATGCGGTAACTCAACTTTTTTTTTAAATAAAAATGATTTGTTAATTTTTCGGAGTACGTGTGAATTCTTTCAGATTTTTATCTTTATTTCGATTTTTCTTGTTCTTCACATGGAAAAATGTGCAAAAATCAAAATAAAGATAAAAATCTAAAAAAATCATACGTATTTCAAAAAATGAACGAATCATTTTCATTAAAAAAAGTTGAGTCACCGCATATTTTAATGAATTTTTTTTTTTCAACAATTTGTTAATAACATTTCGAAATTATTATTATGCAAAATTAGTCTTTTTAGTGGGTATGATAAGTATGTTTTTTTCAGATTTTTATAACATTGGGAAGTGTTTGAAATTCTTG
Source organism: Ichneumon xanthorius (assembly GCA_917499995.1). NCBI lineage: Eukaryota > Metazoa > Arthropoda > Insecta > Hymenoptera > Ichneumonidae > Ichneumon > Ichneumon xanthorius. The sequence continues at coordinate 14,180 of CAKJTD010000082.1, read as the reverse complement.
CCCGAATTTCTTGAATTTAGGCGAAATAAACACCACATGCTGGTGCTACCTTAAACATGTCTCATAGATTTCTTTGATCCTTAAATACGAGTTTTGTCGCACGCTTTTGCCCGCGGCTACCCACCGTTCACGTGTTTTTCATGTGACGTTTCGACGAGCAATCCAACCGCCATATTTCGGGACAGATTGTGTTTAAGATTGTGCGCGAGATAAAAAGAAAAGTAATAGCCGGTGGAGGAAAAAAAATAAAAGAGAAGGAATAACGAAGAGGACGAGAACGATACAAAAAACCGAAGCTTTCGTTGGCCAACGAAACATACCCCGGATTCGGTAAGGAGGCGGAGGGGCCTCTGAAAAGCGGTGAGTACCTATATGTAATTACGGAACGTTCCGTTTCCTTCCGTTACGGCCTGACGGCGGAATAATTTTCATCTTTCGGATTTGCCCTGAATGATGGAATTTATTCTTCCGTCAGGAGTTCTGGAAAAAATTGCCCCGGAAAAAAAAGAAAAAAAACGGGGATTTTTTCTTTTAAGAATATTTTTTTCGCCTGCCGTTTCCAAACCTGCATATAGGGTAGAGCGGGGCAAAATGGGTAACGGGGCAAAACGGGGTTTTTGGGCAAAACGTCATTTTCCAATAATTTCATTTTCCAATAATTTTTGGATGCCGAATTCGCCCTATCGGAAACATCAGGCTTTTCTGCCCAGTTTTGCCACCTTGTCCGATCCAAAAATGATTGGAAAATTCAGTTTTGGCCAAAAACCCCGTTTTGCCCCGTTGCCCCATTTTGCCCCGCTCTCCCCTACTTTGAAATTATTTCTTTATTATAATATCGAAAGAATATATATGTATTCTTTCGATATTTAAAAATTGATGTATATGACCAATTTCCGCCACCACCCCCCCCCCCCCCAGTAAAATAAAAACCCGCATAAACTCTGAATTGTTTTTATTTTTTATAAAAATAACAATTGTAAAAATGAAAAACAGTTTCAGAGTTTATGCGGGTTTTATTTTCTCTGGTGGAGAGGAGTTGGAGATTCGTCATAGAAAGGATGGTGGTGAAACAGACATTTGCTAGGCGCTAAATAGGTTAGCGCCTTTGGTTTGTTGCTGTCGACGTTCGCGGCTGAGGTCATGGGATCCTTCCATTTGACAGCCCGTCTGCTGCTATTCCACCGATGTGTCGAGCTCTTTCCAATCAAATTGTTGGAAGAAGAAGAAGAAGAAGAAGAAGAAGAAGAAGAAGAAGAAGAAGAAGAAGTTCGTCAAAAATGTCGGTTCGCGCTCTAGCACTCATAATTTTTTAGCTATCGGGTTAAAAACACGTACAGAGATAAAATATGATCACCCAATGATCCCATTAAAATTTTAAGAAAATCGATCAAACCGTTTAAATTTGATGTCATTTTGAATTTTTTGAATTTCATGAAAAATTAGTAATTTAGTTTTGACGCAATTGTCCTCAATAAATATTCACTTATCAGTAAAATAACTGTTAGATTCATGATCAGCGCAAAAAAATATATTAAATGTAGTCCCAGAGTGACGACTAACGAGAAAGTTTATCGGTCATTTCTATAGCCAAAATGGCAAAAATGGGTGATTTTACATATTTTTAAACAACGATTTCTTTGCTTCCCGATGGCATCGCGAAAATTTCCAGGTGCTTATCGTGTTCTACGGCAAGAGATACACAAGATGATGAATATGACGGAGTTCAAATAATTAGATAAAACGGTATCCTTTGAATTTCTCGAGTAAAAAAATTGAAACATCGAAAAAAAATAGGGAAATCGCCGAGCACAACATCCTACATCCGTTTTTACCAAAAGCGTAAGGTTAGTATATTTTTTCGGGCTAAACCTGAGTCAGCCAGCAATTTTGCCTGAAAGTTAAATACGACGTTGATGTTGAAAAAAAAGTTGAAAATTGAAATTTTCATAACGCTTCCTCATAAAAGCTGAAAATTAAAATTTTCATAACGCTTCCTCATAAAAGTTGAAAATTGAAATTTTCATAACGCTTCCTCATTAAAGTTGAAATTTGAAAGTTGAAATTTGAAAGTTGAAATTTGAAAGTTGAAATTTGAAAGTTGAAATTTGAAAGTTGAAATTTGAAAGTTGAAATTTGAAAGTTGAAATTTGAAAGTTGAAATTTGAAAGTTGAAATTTGAAAGTTGAAATTTGAAAGTTGAAATTTGAAAGTTGAAATTTGAAAGTTGAAATTTGAAAGTTGAAATTTGAAAGTTGAAATTTGAAAGTTGAAATTTGAAAGTTGAAATTTGAAAGTTGAAATTTGAAAGTTGAAATTTGAAAGTTGAAATTTGAAAGTTGAAATTTGAAAGTTGAAATTTGAAAGTTGAAATTTGAAAGTTGAAATTTGAAAGTTGAAATTTGAAAGTTGAAATTTGAAAGTTGAAATTTGAAAGTTGAAATTTGAAAGTTGAAATTTGAAAGTTGAAATTTGAAAGTTGAAATTTGAAAGTTGAAATTTGAAAGTTGAAATTTGAAAGTTGAAATTTGAAAGTTGAAATTTGAAAGTTGAAATTTGAAAGTTGAAATTTGAAAGTTGAAATTTGAAAGTTGAAATTTGAAAGTTGAAATTTGAAAGTTGAAATTTGAAAGTTGAAATTTGAAAGTTGAAATTTGAAAGTTGAAATTTGAAAGTTGAAATTTGAAAGTTGAAATTTGAAAGTTGAAATTTGAAAGTTGAAATTTGAAAGTTGAAATTTGAAAGTTGAAATTTGAAAGTTGAAATTTGAAAGTTGAAATTTGAAAGTTGAAATTTGAAAGTTGAAATTTGAAAGTTGAAATTTGAAAGTTGAAATTTGAAAGTTGAAATTTGAAAGTTGAAATTTGAAAGTTGAAATTTGAAAGTTGAAATTTGAAAGTTGAAATTTGAAAGTTGAAATTTGAAAGTTGAAATTTGAAAGTTGAAATTTGAAAGTTGAAATTTGAAAGTTGAAATTTGAAAGTTGAAATTTGAAAGTTGAAATTTGAAAGTTGAAATTTGAAAGTTGAAATTTGAAAGTTGAAATTTGAAAGTTGAAATTTGAAAGTTGAAATTTGAAAGTTGAAATTTGAAAGTTGAAATTTGAAAGTTGAAATTTGAAAGTTGAAATTTGAAAGTTGAAATTTGAAAGTTGAAATTTGAAAGTTGAAATTTGAAAGTTGAAATTTGAAAGTTGAAATTTGAAAGTTGAAATTTGAAAGTTGAAATTTGAAAGTTGAAATTTGAAAGTTGAAATTTGAAAGTTGAAATTTGAAAGTTGAAATTTGAAAGTTGAAATTTGAAAGTTGAAATTTGAAAGTTGAAATTTGAAAGTTGAAATTTGAAAGTTGAAATTTGAAAGTTGAAATTTGAAAGTTGAAATTTGAAAGTTGAAATTTGAAAGTTGAAATTTGAAAGTTGAAATTTGAAAGTTGAAATTTGAAAGTTGAAATTTGAAAGTTGAAATTTGAAAGTTGAAATTTGAAAGTTGAAATTTGAAAGTTGAAATTTGAAAGTTGAAATTTGAAAGTTGAAATTTGAAAGTTGAAATTTGAAAGTTGAAATTTGAAAGTTGAAATTTGAAAGTTGAAATTTGAAAGTTGAAATTTGAAAGTTGAAATTTGAAAGTTGAAATTTGAAAGTTGAAATTTGAAAGTTGAAATTTGAAAGTTGAAATTTGAAAGTTGAAATTTGAAAGTTGAAATTTGAAAGTTGAAATTTGAAAGTTGAAATTTGAAAGTTGAAATTTGAAAGTTGAAATTTGAAAGTTGAAATTTGAAAGTTGAAATTTGAAAGTTGAAATTTGAAAGTTGAAATTTGAAAGTTGAAATTTGAAAGTTGAAATTTGAAAGTTGAAATTTGAAAGTTGAAATTTGAAAGTTGAAATTTGAAAGTTGAAATTTGAAAGTTGAAATTTGAAAGTTGAAATTTGAAAGTTGAAATTTGAAAGTTGAAATTTGAAAGTTGAAATTTGAAAGTTGAAATTTGAAAGTTGAAATTTGAAAGTTGAAATTTGAAAGTTGAAATTTGAAAGTTGAAATTTGAAAGTTGAAATTTGAAAGTTGAAATTTGAAAGTTGAAATTTGAAAGTTGAAATTTGAAAGTTGAAATTTGAAAGTTGAAATTTGAAAGTTGAAATTTGAAAGTTGAAATTTGAAAGTTGAAATTTGAAAGTTGAAATTTGAAAGTTGAAATTTGAAAGTTGAAATTTGAAAGTTGAAATTTGAAAGTTGAAATTTGAAAGTTGAAATTTGAAAGTTGAAATTTGAAAGTTGAAATTTGAAAGTTGAAATTTGAAAGTTGAAATTTGAAAGTTGAAATTTGAAAGTTGAAATTTGAAAGTTGAAATTTGAAAGTTGAAATTTGAAAGTTGAAATTTGAAAGTTGAAATTTGAAAGTTGAAATTTGAAAGTTGAAATTTGAAAGTTGAAATTTGAAAGTTGAAATTTGAAAGTTGAAATTTGAAAGTTGAAATTTGAAAGTTGAAATTTGAAAGTTGAAATTTGAAAGTTGAAATTTGAAAGTTGAAATTTGAAAGTTGAAATTTGAAAGTTGAAATTTGAAAGTTGAAATTTGAAAGTTGAAATTTGAAAGTTGAAATTTGAAAGTTGAAATTTGAAAGTTGAAATTTGAAAGTTGAAATTTGAAAGTTGAAATTTGAAAGTTGAAATTTGAAAGTTGAAATTTGAAAGTTGAAATTTGAAAGTTGAAATTTGAAAGTTGAAATTTGAAAGTTGAAATTTGAAAGTTGAAATTTGAAAGTTGAAATTTGAAAGTTGAAATTTGAAAGTTGAAATTTGAAAGTTGAAATTTGAAAGTTGAAATTTGAAAGTTGAAATTTGAAAGTTGAAATTTGAAAGTTGAAATTTGAAAGTTGAAATTTGAAAGTTGAAATTTGAAAGTTGAAATTTGAAAGTTGAAATTTGAAAGTTGAAATTTGAAAGTTGAAATTTGAAAGTTGAAATTTGAAAGTTGAAATTTGAAAGTTGAAATTTGAAAGTTGAAATTTGAAAGTTGAAATTTGAAAGTTGAAATTTGAAAGTTGAAATTTGAAAGTTGAAATTTGAAAGTTGAAATTTGAAAGTTGAAATTTGAAAGTTGAAATTTGAAAGTTGAAATTTGAAAGTTGAAATTTGAAAGTTGAAATTTGAAAGTTGAAATTTGAAAGTTGAAATTTGAAAGTTGAAATTTGAAAGTTGAAATTTGAAAGTTGAAATTTGAAAGTTGAAATTTGAAAGTTGAAATTTGAAAGTTGAAATTTGAAAGTTGAAATTTGAAAGTTGAAATTTGAAAGTTGAAATTTGAAAGTTGAAATTTGAAAGTTGAAATTTGAAAGTTGAAATTTGAAAGTTGAAATTTGAAAGTTGAAATTTGAAAGTTGAAATTTGAAAGTTGAAATTTGAAAGTTGAAATTTGAAAGTTGAAATTTGAAAGTTGAAATTTGAAAGTTGAAATTTGAAAGTTGAAATTTGAAAGTTGAAATTTGAAAGTTGAAATTTGAAAGTTGAAATTTGAAAGTTGAAATTTGAAAGTTGAAATTTGAAAGTTGAAATTTGAAAGTTGAAATTTGAAAGTTGAAATTTGAAAGTTGAAATTTGAAAGTTGAAATTTGAAAGTTGAAATTTGAAAGTTGAAATTTGAAAGTTGAAATTTGAAAGTTGAAATTTGAAAGTTGAAATTTGAAAGTTGAAATTTGAAAGTTGAAATTTGAAAGTTGAAATTTGAAAGTTGAAATTTGAAAGTTGAAATTTGAAAGTTGAAATTTGAAAGTTGAAATTTGAAAGTTGAAATTTGAAAGTTGAAATTTGAAAGTTGAAATTTGAAAGTTGAAATTTGAAAGTTGAAATTTGAAAGTTGAAATTTGAAAGTTGAAATTTGAAAGTTGAAATTTGAAAGTTGAAATTTGAAAGTTGAAATTTGAAAGTTGAAATTTGAAAGTTGAAATTTGAAAGTTGAAATTTGAAAGTTGAAATTTGAAAGTTGAAATTTGAAAGTTGAAATTTGAAAGTTGAAATTTGAAAGTTGAAATTTGAAAGTTGAAATTTGAAAGTTGAAATTTGAAAGTTGAAATTTGAAAGTTGAAATTTGAAAGTTGAAATTTGAAAGTTGAAATTTGAAAGTTGAAATTTGAAAGTTGAAATTTGAAAGTTGAAATTTGAAAGTTGAAATTTGAAAGTTGAAATTTGAAAGTTGAAATTTGAAAGTTGAAATTTGAAAGTTGAAATTTGAAAGTTGAAATTTGAAAGTTGAAATTTGAAAGTTGAAATTTGAAAGTTGAAATTTGAAAGTTGAAATTTGAAAGTTGAAATTTGAAAGTTGAAATTTGAAAGTTGAAATTTGAAAGTTGAAATTTGAAAGTTGAAATTTGAAAGTTGAAATTTGAAAGTTGAAATTTGAAAGTTGAAATTTGAAAGTTGAAATTTGAAAGTTGAAATTTGAAAGTTGAAATTTGAAAGTTGAAATTTGAAAGTTGAAATTTGAAAGTTGAAATTTGAAAGTTGAAATTTGAAAGTTGAAATTTGAAAGTTGAAATTTGAAAGTTGAAATTTGAAAGTTGAAATTTGAAAGTTGAAATTTGAAAGTTGAAATTTGAAAGTTGAAATTTGAAAGTTGAAATTTGAAAGTTGAAATTTGAAAGTTGAAATTTGAAAGTTGAAATTTGAAAGTTGAAATTTGAAAGTTGAAATTTGAAAGTTGAAATTTGAAAGTTGAAATTTGAAAGTTGAAATTTGAAAGTTGAAATTTGAAAGTTGAAATTTGAAAGTTGAAATTTGAAAGTTGAAATTTGAAAGTTGAAATTTGAAAGTTGAAATTTGAAAGTTGAAATTTGAAAGTTGAAATTTGAAAGTTGAAATTTGAAAGTTGAAATTTGAAAGTTGAAATTTGAAAGTTGAAATTTGAAAGTTGAAATTTGAAAGTTGAAATTTGAAAGTTGAAATTTGAAAGTTGAAATTTGAAAGTTGAAATTTGAAAGTTGAAATTTGAAAGTTGAAATTTGAAAGTTGAAATTTGAAAGTTGAAATTTGAAAGTTGAAATTTGAAAGTTGAAATTTGAAAGTTGAAATTTGAAAGTTGAAATTTGAAAGTTGAAATTTGAAAGTTGAAATTTGAAAGTTGAAATTTGAAAGTTGAAATTTGAAAGTTGAAATTTGAAAGTTGAAATTTGAAAGTTGAAATTTGAAAGTTGAAATTTGAAAGTTGAAATTTGAAAGTTGAAATTTGAAAGTTGAAATTTGAAAGTTGAAATTTGAAAGTTGAAATTTGAAAGTTGAAATTTGAAAGTTGAAATTTGAAAGTTGAAATTTGAAAGTTGAAATTTGAAAGTTGAAATTTGAAAGTTGAAATTTGAAAGTTGAAATTTGAAAGTTGAAATTTGAAAGTTGAAATTTGAAAGTTGAAATTTGAAAGTTGAAATTTGAAAGTTGAAATTTGAAAGTTGAAATTTGAAAGTTGAAATTTGAAAGTTGAAATTTGAAAGTTGAAATTTGAAAGTTGAAATTTGAAAGTTGAAATTTGAAAGTTGAAATTTGAAAGTTGAAATTTGAAAGTTGAAATTTGAAAGTTGAAATTTGAAAGTTGAAATTTGAAAGTTGAAATTTGAAAGTTGAAATTTGAAAGTTGAAATTGAAAGTTGAAATTTGAAAGTTGAAATTTGAAAGTTGAAATTTGAAAGTTGAAATTTGAAAGTTGAAATTTGAAAGTTGAAATTTGAAAGTTGAAATTTGAAAGTTGAAATTTGAAAGTTGAAATTTGAAAGTTGAAATTTGAAAGTTGAAATTTGAAAGTTGAAATTTGAAAGTTGAAATTTGAAAGTTGAAATTTGAAAGTTGAAATTTGAAAGTTGAAATTTGAAAGTTGAAATTTGAAAGTTGAAATTTGAAAGTTGAAATTTGAAAGTTGAAATTTGAAAGTTGAAATTTGAAAGTTGAAATTTGAAAGTTGAAATTTGAAAGTTGAAATTTGAAAGTTGAAATTTGAAAGTTGAAATTTGAAAGTTGAAATTTGAAAGTTGAAATTTGAAAGTTGAAATTTGAAAGTTGAAATTTGAAAGTTGAAATTTGAAAGTTGAAATTTGAAAGTTGAAATTTGAAAGTTGAAATTTGAAAGTTGAAATTTGAAAGTTGAAATTTGAAAGTTGAAATTTGAAAGTTGAAATTTGAAAGTTGAAATTTGAAAGTTGAAATTTGAAAGTTGAAATTTGAAAGTTGAAATTTGAAAGTTGAAATTTGAAAGTTGAAATTTGAAAGTTGAAATTTGAAAGTTGAAATTTGAAAGTTGAAATTTGAAAGTTGAAATTTGAAAGTTGAAATTTGAAAGTTGAAATTTGAAAGTTGAAATTTGAAAGTTGAAATTTGAAAGTTGAAATTTGAAAGTTGAAATTTGAAAGTTGAAATTTGAAAGTTGAAATTTGAAAGTTGAAATTTGAAAGTTGAAATTTGAAAGTTGAAATTTGAAAGTTGAAATTTGAAAGTTGAAATTTGAAAGTTGAAATTTGAAAGTTGAAATTTGAAAGTTGAAATTTGAAATTTGAAATTTGAAATTTGAAATTTGAAATTTGAAATTTGAAATTTGAAATTTGAAATTTGAAATTTGAAATTTGAAATTTGAAATTTGAAATTTGAAATTTGAAATTTGAAATTTGAAATTTGAAAGTTGAAATTTGAAAGTTGAAATTTGAAAGTTGAAATTTGAAAGTTGAAATTTGAAAGTTGAAATTTGAAAGTTGAAATTTGAAAGTTGAAATTTGAAAGTTGAAATTTGAAAGTTGAAATTTGAAAGTTGAAATTTGAAAGTTGAAATTTGAAAGTTGAAATTTGAAAGTTGAAATTTGAAAGTTGAAATTTGAAAGTTGAAATTTGAAAGTTGAAATTTGAAAGTTGAAATTTGAAAGTTGAAATTTGAAAGTTGAAATTTGAAAGTTGAAATTTGAAAGTTGAAATTTGAAAGTTGAAATTTGAAAGTTGAAATTTGAAAGTTGAAATTTGAAAGTTGAAATTTGAAAGTTGAAATTTGAAAGTTGAAATTTGAAAGTTGAAATTTGAAAGTTGAAATTTGAAAGTTGAAATTTGAAAGTTGAAATTTGAAAGTTGAAATTTGAAAGTTGAAATTTGAAAGTTGAAATTTGAAAGTTGAAATTTGAAAGTTGAAATTTGAAAGTTGAAATTTGAAAGTTGAAATTTGAAAGTTGAAATTTGAAAGTTGAAATTTGAAAGTTGAAATTTGAAAGTTGAAATTTGAAAGTTGAAATTTGAAAGTTGAAATTTGAAAGTTGAAATTTGAAAGTTGAAATTTGAAAGTTGAAATTTGAAAGTTGAAATTTGAAAGTTGAAATTTGAAAGTTGAAATTTGAAAGTTGAAATTTGAAAGTTGAAATTTGAAAGTTGAAATTTGAAAGTTGAAATTTGAAAGTTGAAATTTGAAAGTTGAAATTTGAAAGTTGAAATTTGAAAGTTGAAATTTGAAAGTTGAAATTTGAAAGTTGAAATTTGAAAGTTGAAATTTGAAAGTTGAAATTTGAAAGTTGAAATTTGAAAGTTGAAATTTGAAAGTTGAAATTTGAAAGTTGAAATTTGAAAGTTGAAATTTGAAAGTTGAAATTTGAAAGTTGAAATTTGAAAGTTGAAATTTGAAAGTTGAAATTTGAAAGTTGAAATTTGAAAGTTGAAATTTGAAAGTTGAAATTTGAAAGTTGAAATTTGAAAGTTGAAATTTGAAAGTTGAAATTTGAAAGTTGAAATTTGAAAGTTGAAATTTGAAAGTTGAAATTTGAAAGTTGAAATTTGAAAGTTGAAATTTGAAAGTTGAAATTTGAAAGTTGAAATTTGAAAGTTGAAATTTGAAAGTTGAAATTTGAAAGTTGAAATTTGAAAGTTGAAATTTGAAAGTTGAAATTTGAAAGTTGAAATTTGAAAGTTGAAATTTGAAAGTTGAAATTTGAAAGTTGAAATTTGAAAGTTGAAATTTGAAAGTTGAAATTTGAAAGTTGAAATTTGAAAGTTGAAATTTGAAAGTTGAAATTTGAAAGTTGAAATTTGAAAGTTGAAATTTGAAAGTTGAAATTTGAAAGTTGAAATTTGAAAGTTGAAATTTGAAAGTTGAAATTTGAAAGTTGAAATTTGAAAGTTGAAATTTGAAAGTTGAAATTTGAAAGTTGAAATTTGAAAGTTGAAATTTGAAAGTTGAAATTTGAAAGTTGAAATTTGAAAGTTGAAATTTGAAAGTTGAAATTTGAAAGTTGAAATTTGAAAGTTGAAATTTGAAAGTTGAAATTTGAAAGTTGAAATTTGAAAGTTGAAATTTGAAAGTTGAAATTTGAAAGTTGAAATTTGAAAGTTGAAATTTGAAAGTTGAAATTTGAAAGTTGAAATTTGAAAGTTGAAATTTGAAAGTTGAAATTTGAAAGTTGAAATTTGAAAGTTGAAATTTGAAAGTTGAAATTTGAAAGTTGAAATTTGAAAGTTGAAATTTGAAAGTTGAAATTTGAAAGTTGAAATTTGAAAGTTGAAATTTGAAAGTTGAAATTTGAAAGTTGAAATTTGAAAGTTGAAATTTGAAAGTTGAAATTTGAAAGTTGAAATTTGAAAGTTGAAATTTGAAAGTTGAAATTTGAAAGTTGAAATTTGAAAGTTGAAATTTGAAAGTTGAAATTTGAAAGTTGAAATTTGAAAGTTGAAATTTGAAAGTTGAAATTTGAAAGTTGAAATTTGAAAGTTGAAATTTGAAAGTTGAAATTTGAAAGTTGAAATTTGAAAGTTGAAATTTGAAAGTTGAAATTTGAAAGTTGAAATTTGAAAGTTGAAATTTGAAAGTTGAAATTTGAAAGTTGAAATTTGAAAGTTGAAATTTGAAAGTTGAAATTTGAAAGTTGAAATTTGAAAGTTGAAATTTGAAAGTTGAAATTTGAAAGTTGAAATTTGAAAGTTGAAATTTGAAAGTTGAAATTTGAAAGTTGAAATTTGAAAGTTGAAATTTGAAAGTTGAAATTTGAAAGTTGAAATTTGAAAGTTGAAATTTGAAAGTTGAAATTTGAAAGTTGAAATTTGAAAGTTGAAATTTGAAAGTTGAAATTTGAAAGTTGAAATTTGAAAGTTGAAATTTGAAAGTTGAAATTTGAAAGTTGAAATTTGAAAGTTGAAATTTGAAAGTTGAAATTTGAAAGTTGAAATTTGAAAGTTGAAATTTGAAAGTTGAAATTTGAAAGTTGAAATTTGAAAGTTGAAATTTGAAAGTTGAAATTTGAAAGTTGAAATTTGAAAGTTGAAATTTGAAAGTTGAAATTTGAAAGTTGAAATTTGAAAGTTGAAATTTGAAAGTTGAAATTTGAAAGTTGAAATTTGAAAGTTGAAATTTGAAAGTTGAAATTTGAAAGTTGAAATTTGAAAGTTGAAATTTGAAAGTTGAAATTTGAAAGTTGAAATTTGAAAGTTGAAATTTGAAAGTTGAAATTTGAAAGTTGAAATTTGAAAGTTGAAATTTGAAAGTTGAAATTTGAAAGTTGAAATTTGAAAGTTGAAATTTGAAAGTTGAAATTTGAAAGTTGAAATTTGAAAGTTGAAATTTGAAAGTTGAAATTTGAAAGTTGAAATTTGAAAGTTGAAATTTGAAAGTTGAAATTTGAAAGTTGAAATTTGAAAGTTGAAATTTGAAAGTTGAAATTTGAAAGTTGAAATTTGAAAGTTGAAATTTGAAAGTTGAAATTTGAAAGTTGAAATTTGAAAGTTGAAATTTGAAAGTTGAAATTTGAAAGTTGAAATTTGAAAGTTGAAATTTGAAAGTTGAAATTTGAAAGTTGAAATTTGAAAGTTGAAATTTGAAAGTTGAAATTTGAAAGTTGAAATTTGAAAGTTGAAATTTGAAAGTTGAAATTTGAAAGTTGAAATTTGAAAGTTGAAATTTGAAAGTTGAAATTTGAAAGTTGAAATTTGAAAGTTGAAATTTGAAAGTTGAAATTTGAAAGTTGAAATTTGAAAGTTGAAATTTGAAAGTTGAAATTTGAAAGTTGAAATTTGAAAGTTGAAATTTGAAAGTTGAAATTTGAAAGTTGAAATTTGAAAGTTGAAATTTGAAAGTTGAAATTTGAAAGTTGAAATTTGAAAGTTGAAATTTGAAAGTTGAAATTTGAAAGTTGAAATTTGAAAGTTGAAATTTGAAAGTTGAAATTTGAAAGTTGAAATTTGAAAGTTGAAATTTGAAAGTTGAAATTTGAAAGTTGAAATTTGAAAGTTGAAATTTGAAAGTTGAAATTTGAAAGTTGAAATTTGAAAGTTGAAATTTGAAAGTTGAAATTTGAAAGTTGAAATTTGAAAGTTGAAATTTGAAAGTTGAAATTTGAAAGTTGAAATTTGAAAGTTGAAATTTGAAAGTTGAAATTTGAAAGTTGAAATTTGAAAGTTGAAATTTGAAAGTTGAAATTTGAAAGTTGAAATTTGAAAGTTGAAATTTGAAAGTTGAAATTTGAAAGTTGAAATTTGAAAGTTGAAATTTGAAAGTTGAAATTTGAAAGTTGAAATTTGAAAGTTGAAATTTGAAAGTTGAAATTTGAAAGTTGAAATTTGAAAGTTGAAATTTGAAAGTTGAAATTTGAAAGTTGAAATTTGAAAGTTGAAATTTGAAAGTTGAAATTTGAAAGTTGAAATTTGAAAGTTGAAATTTGAAAGTTGAAATTTGAAAGTTGAAATTTGAAAGTTGAAATTTGAAAGTTGAAATTTGAAAGTTGAAATTTGAAAGTTGAAATTTGAAAGTTGAAATTTGAAAGTTGAAATTTGAAAGTTGAAATTTGAAAGTTGAAATTTGAAAGTTGAAATTTGAAAGTTGAAATTTGAAAGTTGAAATTTGAAAGTTGAAATTTGAAAGTTGAAATTTGAAAGTTGAAATTTGAAAGTTGAAATTTGAAAGTTGAAATTTGAAAGTTGAAATTTGAAAGTTGAAATTTGAAAGTTGAAATTTGAAAGTTGAAATTTGAAAGTTGAAATTTGAAAGTTGAAATTTGAAAGTTGAAATTTGAAAGTTGAAATTTGAAAGTTGAAATTTGAAAGTTGAAATTTGAAAGTTGAAATTTGAAAGTTGAAATTTGAAAGTTGAAATTTGAAAGTTGAAATTTGAAAGTTGAAATTTGAAAGTTGAAATTTGAAAGTTGAAATTTGAAAGTTGAAATTTGAAAGTTGAAATTTGAAAGTTGAAATTTGAAAGTTGAAATTTGAAAGTTGAAATTTGAAAGTTGAAATTTGAAAGTTGAAATTTGAAAGTTGAAATTTGAAAGTTGAAATTTGAAAGTTGAAATTTGAAAGTTGAAATTTGAAAGTTGAAATTTGAAAGTTGAAATTTGAAAGTTGAAATTTGAAAGTTGAAATTTGAAAGTTGAAATTTGAAAGTTGAAATTTGAAAGTTGAAATTTGAAAGTTGAAATTTGAAAGTTGAAATTTGAAAGTTGAAATTTGAAAGTTGAAATTTGAAAGTTGAAATTTGAAAGTTGAAATTTGAAAGTTGAAATTTGAAAGTTGAAATTTGAAAGTTGAAATTTGAAAGTTGAAATTTGAAAGTTGAAATTTGAAAGTTGAAATTTGAAAGTTGAAATTTGAAAGTTGAAATTTGAAAGTTGAAATTTGAAAGTTGAAATTTGAAAGTTGAAATTTGAAAGTTGAAATTTGAAAGTTGAAATTTGAAAGTTGAAATTTGAAAGTTGAAATTTGAAAGTTGAAATTTGAAAGTTGAAATTTGAAAGTTGAAATTTGAAAGTTGAAATTTGAAAGTTGAAATTTGAAAGTTGAAATTTGAAAGTTGAAATTTGAAAGTTGAAATTTGAAAGTTGAAATTTGAAAGTTGAAATTTGAAAGTTGAAATTTGAAAGTTGAAATTTGAAAGTTGAAATTTGAAAGTTGAAATTTGAAAGTTGAAATTTGAAAGTTGAAATTTGAAAGTTGAAATTTGAAAGTTGAAATTTGAAAGTTGAAATTTGAAAGTTGAAATTTGAAAGTTGAAATTTGAAAGTTGAAATTTGAAAGTTGAAATTTGAAAGTTGAAATTTGAAAGTTGAAATTTGAAAGTTGAAATTTGAAAGTTGAAATTTGAAAGTTGAAATTTGAAAGCATGAAATTAAAAAACATAGAGTCGTACAAAACGGAATACGGTAAATCTATTTTGCATCTTCTGTAATGTTACCAGTGTAAGTTGTCATTGAAATTATA
>CAKJTD010000081.1:926502-1220168 GCA_917499995.1 Ichneumon xanthorius | reverse complement strand
GAAAATTGAAATAAACGACTTCAAAATCCCCCAGAACCGAATAAACTTATTAGAAACCTCAGGTGTGAATCCAATTCAATGTAGAAAAGATCGAAATGGTAACTTCTGTGTAACAGATCCGGTAGAGAAAATTGAAATTTTAGGAACACACTTTGCAGCCATACACAGATAAAACGACGAAATGGGCAGGGAAAATTTAATAAATATAATAATGCACCGTACAGACGCGGTCAAAGCTGAAAGGGACGAGGATGCGAGAGTCTCAAACCGTATATTAAATTTTTGTCCACAAAATACAGCGGACAATCCGCGAGATCGACTTGACTATTTTACCAATACAGAGATATTGAGTAAAGTATTCAAGAGTTTAAATACAAAAAAGTCGTCGGGTATCGACAATATACCGAACGTAGCACTAAAACACCTACCGGCAGAAATAATTACAGATTATTGTATCCTCTTCACGAATGCATTAAATTTAACGTATTTTCCAGAACGGTGAAAGAAAGCTGTAGTCATTGCAATACATAAGCCTGGAAAAGATAAGATTGATCCTAGCAGTTATAGGCCAATAAGTCTTCTACCAAATATTGGAAAGGTTTTCGAAATAATAATCAACAAGGCATTAAACAGATTCTGCGATGAAAATAATATAATACCAGATCACCAATTCGGCTTTAAACAAAAACACTCGACGATCCACGGTGTCACAAAACTCACATCCGATGTATGTTGGGCTCTGAACAGCGGGAACTGTGTAGGGGCATGTCTCATCGACTTAGAAAAATCTTTCGATACTGTATGGATCAGAGGACTCATATATGAACTCCAAAAAAATAATTTTGCTCGTCATGTTATTAAGATGATATGGAGCATGATCGAAAATCGTAGTTTTAGAACCACGGGTGGAGTAAATACCTCGACGAAAGAATATTTACTCGAAAATGGCTTACAACGAGGCATAGTTAATTCACCAATCTTATTTAATATTTACCATAGCGATATACTTTCTCTGAATGGTACAAACAATGATCCGAGGCGCAGTGCTCTAGCGTTTGCAGACGACCTTATCATATATACGAAAGCTAAGAAGATAACGGAAGTCAAAGAAGAACTCCAAGAAATGTTCAATAAAGTCCAATTTTACTGTCAAAGCTGGAAACTAAAAATAAACAACAATAAATGCGAAACTATTCTCTTCAGGCCAAAACTAATAAACACAACAAGAGAAGTTAGAAGAAACTGGAAAAACTTTGAAATACAAGCGAATGTAGAAGCAAACGAGTCAATACCGCATAAACTCATAGGTAAATATCTAGGCGTTAATATCGACCAGCACTTAACGTACACAGAACATCTCTCTAGTCAACTAGAAAAAGCCCGAAAAGCATTTTTGAAGTTGAAACGATTGTTTTACAACAAAAGCTTGAAAAACAAAATTAAAGTCAATTGCTACTTAACATTAATACGACCACTTTTAACTTACGGATGCGCAATATGGTTTAACCAAAGACCTCCAATGATGGAAAAAATGCGGGTATTTGAGAGAAAGTGCTTGAGGGCATGCCTGGGTACTTATCGATCAGCTGAAACTAACTTCCAACATAGAATAAGCAACCAAAAACTTTACAATAAAGCAGCAATTCCGAGGATAGATTTACACTTGCTACGTTTAATTAGAAACCACTGGGTGAATTCAGCTCGTATTAAGATAAATAATCTGATACTGGGACCATGCCACATCGACGAGCAATATATTAAAAAAACATTAGAAACGGGATACATTCCTCCAGAAGGATTTCTATTTCTGGATAAAAAAAACTATGTACAAGACGTTAATAATGTACCAATTATTTACCATGCTCACAGAAAAAGAGTACAAACTCACATATTGTTTGAGCCTGATCTGAATTCAAACGATGTAAATCCAATATGGAGATACGATATGTCGATACCGGATAGGGACAAGCAGGATAGATACCGCACACAAACAAAAAAATATTGGTGGCTTGCCTGACGAGCGGCAATGTAACAGCTAAGAATAGCCGAATACAAAAAAAAGAAGAAAAAAAAAATCGCGACATTGGGACCGAGTGAGCCATTCTTTCCACATATCCCTGATCCCCTCCCTTCTCATGTAAATAGTGTACATATTTAGATCTAGTTTAGTAAGATGTATAAAATTTAGTCATAGGGTGCAAAATAAAAGGCACAAGCAACGGCTAAAAAATAGTTTTTATTCCTAGCTTTTCTATTTTTTTCTTAATATTGTATTACAATGATAAGATAACGATAAGGCAATTTTGTGAGTAAAACAAATTAAAAAAAAAACTGTGAAGGAAATTACAACGCGTGCCATTTGCACTGGCCATTTTGTAATGTTAATATGAACTGAGATTTTTTTATTGGAGATTTCACATGTCATGTATAAACCAGCTACAAATAAACAAGTTAAAAAAAAAGGATCGCTAGTCTCCTGGCTAGAGCGATTGCTTGGAAACTCGGAGGTTTTGAGTTCAAGTCTCGTTTATAGTTATTTTTTGTTCTCCGAAATTTTTTTTTTATGTGGAATGGACAAGCGGTTTTCAGAAGAGCCCGAGATATAAAATTATTATTTTTTTTTCTTTAGGGTAGAAGTGGTGAATTATAGTCCGTTCTAATTTTCTGCGGGCAATAATTCATCGCTTTTGCCCTAAAAAAAATTTTACCCTGGAAAAGATGGATGAACCATAGATAAATCGTTATAACATCAGTCATGAGGATCGGCAGTCTGTTGGCTAGAGCGATTGCTTGGAAACTCGGAGGTTTTGAGTTCAAGTCTCTTTTATGGTTATTTTTTTTTCTCCGAATTTTTTAAAATGTGAAATGGATAAGCGGTTTTCAGAAGAGCCCGAAAGATACATTTTTTTTTATTTAGGGTAAAAGTGGTAAATTATAGCCCGCTCTAATTAGCTGCGGGCAATAATTCATTGCTTTTCCCATGAAATAATGTCGAGTCAGCTGTCAGTTTTTGACACGTTATCGCCATCAGATTTAATTAGTGCGTGGAACGCCATAAGCTCGCGCGTGACAGCGCGTGCAGGTTTAACTAGGAATAAGAAAAGACGAAATGTTATCGATACCTAACTGTTTATATGTTTCCCGTCTTCAATCATGGAAGCTCGTCGACTTCGTATGCATGCTGCCCTAATGAAGGCTGATTATAATTATACGCAGGCTAGTGAATGTTCGGAGGATGCACCCCGACTAACCGACACCCTCGAGGCAAAGCTTTTCACGGTAAGTAATATTCGAAAGATCTGTAAGGCGCGGGTACCTGCGGATATTAATTGCACCTCTTTTGTAACGTTATTAGGCTCCGCGCCACGATCAGAACGTACGCGTCCTTGAAAGCTGCGAGGAGACCGCGGGCCAGGCCTGTAAGTGGCCCTCGGGAAGCAGAAATATTGGAAGCTTTCCGCGAACAACCGATACAGAGTGCACGAAAATATGCAAGGGACGCAGGTATGTACCTCGTAACAGTCAAATTTCTGATAGTATTTTCTATAACTTCTCGGTCATAAGCCTTCCTTAACGTTCAAGGAGTGTTTAAAATAAAAAATATGTTTGAAACGTTATTGTTGTTCGTGATTGTTATTTTATTATTTTATTGATTATTTTTTATTATTATTCCCTAGGCATAAACCGTGAAACGGTAAGAAAAATTGTATGGAAAGTTAACTTTCCGTAAAAAAACCAGCCGCACCAGCAACCCCTTCCGCGGGACCCAGAGACTCGTCTCGCGTACGCTTTGTGGGCAAGGGCGAAGCTTGAGGAGGACCGCGAGTTCTTTCGCTTCGTCTGTTTTGGCGACGAGTGCAGCGTCTCAAATAGGGAACTAACGAATCGGCAAAATACCCGCTATTGGGCGCCAAGCAATCCGAACTGGGTAACTCCGGTTCCACTGCAAAACCAGTGGAAAATAAATTTATGGGGAGGCATCGTCGGCGACCGAGTCATCGGGCCGTATTTTATTGACGGAAATTTGGACAGCCAAAAATATTTAAGGCTGTTGGAGGACGATCTCGATAATCTGCTCCAACACGTCGCCGAGATCGTCCGCCAGAGGATGTGGTGGATGCAGGATGGAACTGGAGCCCACACGGCATTGACGGCGCGAGCGGCTCTGAATCGGCGATTCCCGGAGCGCTGGATCGGGCTACACGGGCCTGTTAAACGGCGAAGCTGCTGCATTGTTCGCTCGCAGTTTGTTATCACGATAACAGCCTTACCGAGTAGATTGTCGTTTTCGCCTCGTATAATTAGTCGATGGAAAAATTTTGTGGAGGAAGAGTTGGAGGCATAAATTCCGAGCGGGGAGTAAAAAGAGCCGAAAACGGCGAAGCTGTTGCATTGTTTGCTCGCAGTTTGTTAATACGATAACAGCCTTACCGAGTAGATTGTCGTTTTCGCCTCGTATAATTAGTCGATGGGAAAATTTTGTTGAGGAAGAGTTGGAGGCATAAATTCCGAGCGGGGAGTAAAAAGAGCCGAAAACAGCGAAGCTGCTGCATTGTTTGCTCGCAGTATGTTATCACGATAACAGCCTTACCGAGTAGATTGTCGTTTTCGCCTCGTATAATTAGTCGATGGGAAAATTATGTTGAGGAAGAGTTGGAGGCATACATTCCGAGCGGGGAGTAAAAAGAGCCGAAAACGGCGATGCTGCTGCATTGTTCGCTCGCAGTCCGTTATCACGATAACAGCCTTACCGAGTAGATTGTCGTTTTCGCCTCGTATAATTAGTCGATGGGAAAATTTTGTTGAGGAAGAGTTGGAGGCATAAATTCCGAGCGGGGAGTAAAAAGAGCCGAAAACGGCGAAGCTGCTGAATTGTTTGCTCGCAGTTTGTTATCACGATAACAGCCTTACCGAGTACATTGTCGTTTTCGCCTCGAGTAAATAGTCGATTAAAAATTTTGTCAATGGCGTGTCGGAGGATAAAATTTCGAGTGGGGAGTGAAAAAAGCCGAAAACGGCGACACTCCTGCATTGTTAACTCGCAATTTGTTATAACAAGAAGAGAATTGCCGGGGACATTGTCGTTTTCGCCTCCGGTAATTAGGCGAATGTACATTTTTTCAGATAGAGCTTTTTCGCTTTTCGATTCCGCACGGCGTCGTAATGCACTGGTATGTATGTCACCCGGCATGTGCGAGGAGGAAAGAAATAACCATAGACGAGACTTGAACTCGAACCCTCCGAGTTTCCAAGCAATCGCTCCATCTTTTCCAGGGAAATTTTTTTTTAGAGCAAAAGCGATGAATTATTACCCGCAGCTAATTAGAGCGGGCTATAATTCATCGCTTTTACCCTAAATAAAATAAAAATGTTTATCTCTCGGGCTCGGGGTGATAAAACCATCGTTTTCTTTTCATATTATTTCGATTTTTCGAAAAATTTTTCACATTTTTTCGATAATTATTATTTACGATAAATTGATACTTACTTTTATTATGTAAGCACTTTTATAAACGCGACGATCATTTGTGAAATTATTACAGTTGCCTGTCACAGTCTCGATTTGTGACAGTCGGGCGATCAGCCAGCTCACGAGAGTTGCCGCGCATGCTCATTTGTCGTGCCGATCCGATTCTGGCGTTCCATGTTCCAACACTGTATCGCTTGCTAAAAGTAGCAACTTTGAAATTAATTATCTACATAAAAATAGTCTCAAATCGATCGGCCCACGGGTGTTTCGTATTCAGTTTTTTGTCGCCTATTTAAATACATCGTCAAAACGTATTTTCTAAAAAAAAAGGAACATTTTTTTTTCCTCCCTTAAAAATTATAAATCTCATAAATAAACCGATTGCGCCATCGAAGAGGGCTTGAAAAATCATTTAAGGATCATCCCTCACACGAACCCAAATGCACGCGCAAATGCCCCAAAAAACTGCCGTCCACCTTATAATTGTCACCTATACCTACATCATGCGTTCGCGCACCGCCATTTATCTATATTAGCGTGTTCGCGTACGCACACCTGTAAAACTATATACTCATTCGCGTTATATAGCTGTATACCTCTATATAGGTGTCTCCGCGTCCGAACGTATGTCTATATATCATGTTTACGCGCTATCCGCATCCGCGCGTATATATAAGCGTCTTCGCTCTCGAACGCCGCCCGTATACCTATATATTCGACTTCTTATCGCCGGCAGGACAATAGTTCTTCGGGCTCGGGCATACCTTCCCGTCCAGCCGGCTAACTCGGCGCGCCGTGTGCCGAGTGACGTCATCGAGCGATACGTGACAGGTATGCAGCAGGCGTAACGCCAAAAATGCCATTATCTTCCGATCATGATTACTCCTCCTAAAATGTATATTTCACCCCCGTTCTTTTTATCATTGGAGAGCCGACGTTTCCATCTTTCCAACGGTATCCCACGCGTGGGGGATTAGTTACTTTTAAGTAGCCCTATCTATAATTATATAACTTCCATATTTCAAACGAATCGATAACGTGTAAATCCCGTAATCGGGACATTATTTCGCTCACCTGGCGACTCTTCGTTAATGAATTCCGACGATTAACTATCGCCAGAGACGATCGGCTTACTAGGGAATCTTAAGCTTATTTTTATATTTTCTACCGTCTCGTATTTTTTCTAACATCCACCTCCCCGCCGTTCGGGAGTTATTCCACCATAACCGCCAAAAATTGCGGCAGCATTATTTCGCAATATATCAAATTAATTATTTTTGTTTATTATATTTATTTTAAGCCTATCAATATATATATATCAAAAAATTCCTTATTTTTTGCGCTTTCCGCTCGTTTAAAATGGTATGGATTCAAGGAAGATGGGAGGGGAGCTGGCCGAATAATTAGCATACGCGCGACGCAAAATTCGCGAATTGAGCACGCGCGCACCGATTTCGGGAACGAGCGCCTCTCTCCAGGGTCCGTGCTCGTCAATATAATTCGGCCAGCTCGCCTCATTCTTCGCCTTACATGCCCAACGCTTACTGTACATTGGAAAGCCATTAAATCCAACTACAACTCTACTTTGGAATTCTTACTCGGCTCTTCCTCGGGCAACTCTCGTCTTACCGACCCACACTTTTCAGTGCGTATAACCGAAACCGACTCTCATGACACCTTCCTATTTCGACTTCGGCTTTCCACGGATACTCTCATCATATCAAACCCGCACTTTTCAGTGCGTGTGGCGTAGACATCTCAACGGATCATTGACACGGCAGTTCCCCGGACTTTCTTTGCATCGGATCGATCTCGCTCTTTTCAGAGCGAGATACGACAAACAAAAATCCGCCCTTTTCAGAGCGTTTCTAACGTAAACCGATCTGCGGATTGACACTCTCTTTACTCCTTTCTCCTCCCCCTCGTTGACCGGCCTTGTGCAAATGTTGTGCTCCCTTTCGGGCGCGCGACTGCCAAGTCTAGGGAACGGAGGTTACCTGCTCCCTTTTTCTAGTTCTCGGCCCTTAACGTGCTCTAGCTGCGGGAAACTCTAACGGCCGAGGCTTTAGGAGCCACCCAGCCTCCCGGTACGTCCTTCCGACTTATCGTGTCTACTGCCTCTCACACGCTGGTAAACGCGTCTCTCCCTTTGTCGGGCAAATTCGAGTCATTCTACAGATCGCCACACCCGCTTATCGCGGGTTTCGCTCTACGCCGACGACGCCAACAGGATCCTCTCGTCCATGCCCAAGCGCGCTGGACGCAAGTGCTTCCTCGCTCACGCGAAATTCATCGCAGACTCTACGCTTCGCTACTTAAAAGCGAAGAATCTACGCTTTTATATCGACAGCTTTAGCAATCGATTATCTCTTAATGACTACTTCAATAGTTTGACAGCTCACATTCACGTTGACAAAACTCGATCTACGGAAGGTTGGAGTTGTCAAGGTGGGCATATGTCTAGGCTGAAGGGATTTCCGGCGGTTGAGAGAGTAAGGGGGGAAAATAAATAAGGTGATGTGATAACTCGTTTTTTTGGACTTGTTAGTAAGGTGAGACTATTATATGGCATATGAATGAAAGGGGACTAGGTGCTGATTAAAAACGAGAAGGTATATATTGCCGTGAGCACGTTTCACCGGTGGGATTCGGAAAGGACGTTTTATGAAAATTTATCTAGCTCAATTTTTAATACATTTATTGCACGATTTTACAGTAGTCGGACCGGATCATTGATCAGTAAAGTAAACCTGCCTTGAGGGGTTTTCATGTCCAATATACATTTCATGTTTCATGTTCATATACAATAAGAACTTTTGACGTATTGGGCTGACGCCAACTATGAAGGCTCTAGCCATATAAAACTGTTGTACCCCGGATAGGGTAGTAGCACCCTATTAAAGGGCAATAATATATTAATACGATATTAATGTATTATTAATATAATTAATATAATAATGTAATAATATATTAAACATTGTAGCGTGGCTACGTAGGTCGGTGCAGCTCGCTCGCTCGGACTCACACAAGGCGACTCCGTAGGGCCTGATTGTATGTGTGAATGAATTTTAATGTTTTTTTTTTAATGCGTTTCATGTATGCCGGGATCGGCGATCGACGGTCGGAACGAGAGTGGCGTCGGACGGGAGCATCGAGAGGTTCGGAAATCGGCGGAAAGTTCGCGCTCCGTTGTATCTCGTCCCCCTGCTGTTGGAGTCGCGCGTACCATCGTCAAGGAGGTTGTCAACGGGACGACCGGGAGATTTTCGTCATACCGGCAGCTGCCGGAGTCCGAGCTGCCGGAGAAGATCGAGGCATCGGGATTGAGGATGTGTCCGACCTCGAAATCACGGGGACTGAGTACCGTGAGAGGTTCCGGGCACGAGCGGCAACTCAGCCTGCGAAATAATGTAAGGGCTCGACGTTGAGTCGATTGTGTATTGTATCGGCATGCGTGCGAGACTATAGTAAGCCGCTGGCTGGTAGCGAGCGTCGCGCGAGAGACAGCGAGCGCGTGAAGATGCGAGTCCCGGGAATGTCCGAAAATGGACGAAGAGTGTCGCGATTAGGCAGGGGGGCGAGGGGGAAGAGTAACGAGCGCGATCGAGAGCGAGGACTCGGGGCATTCACCTATGTGAACCCGAGCCGGCAAGCTGTGTGTGAAGACGATAATTATTGGAAGGAAGGAAGGAAGTTTCCCGTTCCGTACGGCGCGCTATATCTTGGCCGTGTTTCCCAAGGATTACGTTGTTGAGCCGGTGAGCTGGAGTCCGAGGACTTTGTTAATGATTGTACCTCATTATTGTTATTATTTTGCGCGCCGAAAGTCCCGAATCGGGCAATTTATTATTGTAAGAGAAAATTATACCCGTCGGCGTGCTCCGTTCGGCCGTTCCGGGAGAGACGCGATCGCCGTGAATCGACGCGTGTATGTGTGTGTTCGGATTGTTTGTCGCGCGGCGAGTCCGTTAAATCGAGGACGGTTTTACTCGGGGCCGCGGGCTGAATTATTGTTTCCGGGCATCTCACTAGTTTATTAATCGATTCTTAGTTTCGTCGCCTTGGAGAGGTTTCTCACGGGAATTGCCTAATTGTTAAGTCGTCGTTCGCGGGATTTGTCCACGCGCGGGATTGATAGATAGATAGATAGATAGATATGTTTATTGTGTCCTGGGATTAATCCCCTAAGGACCAAGCATTACAAATATGCAGTACATAAAGTTGAGCGAAGAGAGTACAGAAAGCATAGCATAGAATAGAACAGAATAGTTTACGATTTAATTAGGTGCAAATATTCGAATAATGGGAATAACAATAAAGCTTAAAAATAAGAAAAGAAAAAGCACTGAAAGAAGAAGGCCGCTTGACTATTTACAAAAATTATAGTCATCTACCTCATTCCTCCACAGCATCCCGCTCAAGGGATTCGAGATGCTGTAGGAGACGCACCTTAAATAACTCAATCGAGGAGGCTCCGGTGACAGATATTGGTAACCTATTCCAAAGATATACTCCAGTGACTATAAACGATTTTCGGTATTTAGAGGTTCGCACTGCCGGTGTCCGAAGCGAGTCTGTACGATCCCCCACCCTACGCGGATTCACCCTATCTCGATAGACGAGCGAGGCCGCGAGATATGAGGGAGCCCCTGAATGAACCATCGTATAGAAAATGCAACCAATAAAATACAACCGCCTATTCGCGAGGGTAAGCCACCCCAGTGAGCGCCGACTCTGCGACACGTGATCGCTACTGCTAATTCTCATAACATATCTAACAGCCGCATTGAAAGCCCGTTGGAGCCTAACGTTAAGGACACCGGAGATATCGCTCAGCACGGCTGGGCAGTATTCAAAGTGGGGCAAGATGAGAGTTTGAACCAGCCACTTACGCGTTGCCATGTCAAGCAAGTTAGAAGACCGATATAACTGTGCCAACGAGCCGTAGACACGACGCCGTATCAAAGATACCTGCTCCCCCATCCCAACGTATTGCTAAGGATAACCCCAAGATAGCGTGTGGAGGTGACATAATCCACCCTACCGTTGAGAACGCGAAGGGCAGGGAGCAGGGCTAAGTCCATGGAGTTGACAAACTGTTACGTTCTGACCTGCGAATTATGAGTTCGCTTTCGGTGAGAACCATAAACGTAGAATAGTCTCGCTTTTGAGTCAAGGCGTTAGCCCTTTACTCGGGGACGGAGACCTCGCCGTACTGCCGTGGATTTAACAAAGGAATATAACGGTAGAGGTATTGAGCCTCCTGAGATATTATCAGAAAGACCAGAGTGCATGCAAATAAATGTTCGAAATAATGCGTTGGTTTTGAATACTCACAATTAGTATATATTGAATAAGTTTCGATGATACAAAAATGGTTAGAAAAAGAGCCAACTTGCTCAACTATTACTTTCAATTGAAGTACGCTGCCTCGCAGGGCCAGAGTTTTAACAAGAGCTTTGCGCGCTCTGCGTAGAGTCGTTGAAGATGCAGCAGGTTCGTTGGTTGAAGAATAACTGATTTGGTCCAGAAATTCGTGGACTATTTATACTAAATCTAGGCCTATGCTTATTAATGTTGAAAAAGGGTAGCGATATAGAGCTAGACAAAAGATAGGTTAACGTATAAAAAGTGGGACAGAAGATGGGTTCTCAATGCGTGGGAGAAGGGAAGAAGGTTTCCTCAATGCATGGGAGAAGGAACGAAGATTTCCTCAATGCGTGGGGGAAAGATCCCTTCTTTAAAGCGTGGGAGAAAGAAAGGACGTTTCCTCAATGCGTGGGAGAAAGAACATTTTCTCAATGCGTGAGGGAAAGGGCAGGAGCGTTTAAATTGGAGTAGGGATTGGAAGACAGAGAAGTTGCTGTATGCAGGGCTCGAATGGGAGAGCGAGCGAGATAGAAGAACGGGTGTTTAGGCTTTAAATAGAAGTAAATATCTTAGGGTAAGGTTATTGCCCTTTCGTGGAAGATGTTATGTGACGGTGATGACGGAAAGATGGGGGAAATGACCTGACCTAGAGCAGGTCGTAAACTCTTGCAGGCAAGGGCCGGTGCGGTAGAACACTGTAGTGAAATAGTGAGAGTAAGAGCGAGAGGGTGTCATGAGGGATAAGCGTATGCTTTTTAATTAGGTTTAGATTAGCTTATTTTTAATTAATCGATATTTTGGTTATTCTTGTTAAAAACATGTTTTAAGAATTACGGAGAACGTAACACCTCCCCTGTTAAAATGAGTGTTAGTGATTGAAATAACTAACACGAAGGTAAATAAGAAAATTATATGTATATATATAATTATTTAAGATTTGGTATGTGTTGTTTTGTGTTGGGTTTTTTTTTCTTTGTTTTTTTTTTTTTTTAATTTAATTAATTGGTCTCTAATTACTCCTTTATGGGGTACTCACTTTTGTTAATATGTTGGACTTAGTGTTTTTATTGAGGTCTTGGTTTTTATTTCTCCACTTGTCTAAACTTAATGTCTCTATCAGTGTCTTTTTCACTTATTCACTTGGTTAATCTTCTTAGTTGATTCGATGTGCTCGATGATGAGCAGATCAAACGATGCTTGGAGATTCTTGTCGTCTAATTCACGCGCCGGTTATATCGTCGCTTGCTGTGCTCAGTGTTGGATGCAAAGAAGCACCTGGGTTAGCGTCCGTCATCAGGGGCTGATTTTTTTTTTTGACTCGGCGGGTGAGGTTCGGTCTGTCCTTCGTCAAGCAAGTTTACGAGCAACGTCCCCTGCCGAAACGTTGTGTGTCCGGTTACGCTTCTTGCGATAGTATTGAGGACTGCGTTCTGTTCCATGGGGAACGTGATGTGGTCTCGGAGATTTTCCAAGTCTTCTTGAATATACATATATATATTCCGCTGGATGCGAGCTGCCCTGAGCTCGTTGCTTCTCTCCTTGTTCTTTTTTGTATATATATATATATATATATATATATATATATATATTTTTGCATTTGTTGCATTTTAATGTCCCGTATCGCGGGGGTTATTTCTTTTATACGAGACCGTATTTGTTCAATAATTGATTGGAATCGCGTCTAACTAGCATTTTTTTTTTTTTTTGAAGGCACTTTGTGCTTTGCACGGTGCAAAACTTTATTATATATATTTGAGGCTCTGGTGTCTCACTGGCTTCGGGCGCTGGCTGGCGTGACCCATCAGTCGCTTGAAGTGGAGCTGGCGTGGCCTTTGTTTAGAAATTGTTTATTTATTTATTTATTTATAAATTTTTTTTTTATTTTTTTATTTTTTATTTTTTATTTTTTATTTTTTTGAGGCTCTAGTGTCTCACTGGCTTCGGGCGCTGGCTGGCGTGACCCATCAGTCGCTTGAAGTGGAGCTGGCGTGGCCTTTGTTTAGAAATTGTCTATTTATTTATATATATATATTTTTTTTAAATATATCTATATATTATTTTTTTTTTTTTTTTTTTTTTTTTTTGAGGCTCTAGTGTCTCACTGGCTTCGGGTGCTGGCTGGCGTGACCCATCAGTCGCTTGAAGTGGAGCTGGCGTGGCCTTTGTTTAGAATTCGCTTTTTTTTCTCATGAGGAGTTTTGTTTGATTTTTTTTTTTTTTTTTTTTTACACACTGGATATGATTACTTCAATTTCTTCTCCGCACAATGTATATGGGCTGTGCTCTTCTTCGAATACGTTAGATCAAATGATTATTTATTTTCTTGTTCCTCCCTTTTTCTTTATCACACATTGGATCCGACTTGTGTGCTTTGTTGTATGGATGCGATCTTATATCCCTTTTTTTATGATTTAGGAGTGGATTAGTTAGACCCAGCAGGTTCCGGTGTAAGGGTTTTTCGGTGTGGTCGAGCCGTAGTCATTTCTTCACTTCGAGCATTTCCTTGGTACGATTGTTGTTGAGTTTCTTTACTCGGTTGTTGAGATAGTTGTCGCTGATCCCTGAGCGTGTTATAATATTCTCGTTTACGACAATTCACTAGCGTATGCCCGGTGGCTTTGCAATATCGGCACGTTGATGATTCCTGGAGATCTGGTGATTCGTCTGACACCGACTGGTTATATTCATATCCTACATTTTCTCTCGATTCTTCGTAGTAGTTTTCATCTGGATGACCAGTGTCGTTGTACTGAGATCTTGATAATTGTCTGTTATGGGTTCGAAATCTCGAGCCGCAATACTTTGCTGAGTGGCCTCGTTGTTGACAAATTTGACAGATAACACTTTCTTCTTGTATGTGGTGAATTTTGTTCTCCCGATAATTACGATTTGTTGAATATTGATTCGAATTGTTATGTGTAGATGATCGCGCACACCGCAAGATAATTTTGGCATCTATCTGTCTTTCGATCTCTATCGCTTGTTTCATTGTTTTGTCGAATGTCTGATCGCGCGTTAGTTTATTTTCGATTTCAGGTTTCAGTCCGCGGCTGAAGCATTCGACTAAATCTGCATCGAGTGAGTTTTTAAATACGTTGTCGATGACTCCGTCATGTGCTTGCTTATGAGCGTCGGCGATTTTATTGCCGAGGTCTTTTACGCGGTTAGAAAAACCGAGCACTCCTTCATTATCATTTTGAAATATTCTTCCAAGCTCTCCTTGCAGTTGATACACAGATTTTGAGGGTGAATATAGCGATTTTAGAAAGTCCATAAACGCTGGAATTGTGTTTAGTTCGACGCCGTGTACTGCGCGGCGAGCTTCACCTCTTAACTTGTTTCGTAATATCAGAGCTAAGTGTCTTTGTGATTCCGCGGGCATCATTTGCTGGGCTTCTTCACATCCTTCGATAAAATGTGATAACGGTATGTTGTGTCCATCGAAGATGGGCACTGCTTCGAGCGCGTATTTAATCGACACCGGTGGGGCTGGTTGAGCCATGATGTTAAAGGCGAGGTTATTTATAGCGTTATGAAGTTGATTTGATTGTTGTAGCGCCTGTTCGCCGAGGTTGGCTTCGTTTCCTTGCCGATTTTCACCTTGTTGATTATCGAAGTTTATTAGTGGGGAATCGGAGCGATTAGCTGGTGGTTGATTTTGAGTTGCGGAAGTGTTTGAGTTATTTGAGTTATCTTCGTTGCCGCTTGTACCCGGAGATGTACTCTGGGGGTTATCTTCCGTTAGAATGTTTCCGAAATGAGCACCACTCATACGCGGATCAAATTCATTTGGTGCATCAGTGGCTTTCTGAGGGGTTCTCGCCGTCATCCTTCATCCTACGGCAGTGTGGGCATTCATATCCCACTTCTGACACCAAAATTTAGTTTATGTTACGTTCTGACCTGCGAATTATGAGTTCGCTTTCGGTGAGAACCATAAACGTAGAATAGTCTCGCTTTTGAGTCAAGGCGTTAGCCCTTTACTCGGGGACGGAGACCTCGCCGTACTGCCGTGGATTTAACAAAGGAATATAACGGTAGAGGTATTGAGCCTCCTGAGATATTATCAGAAAGACCAGAGTGCATGCAAATAAATGTTCGAAATAATGCGTTGGTTTTGAATACTCACAATTAGTATATATTGAATAAGTTTCGATGATACAAAAATGGTTAGAAAAAGAGCCAACTTGCTCAACTATTACTTTCAATTGAAGTACTCTGCCTCGCAGCGCCAGAGTTTTAACAAGAGCTTTGCGCGCTCTGCGTAGAGTCGTTGAAGATGCAGCAGGTTCGTTGGTTGAAGAATAACTGATTTGGTCCAGAAATTCGTGGACTATTTATACTAAATCTAGGCCTATGCTTATTAATGTTGAAAAAGGGTAGCGATATAGAGCTAGACAAAAGATAGGTTAACGTATAAAAAGTGGGACAGAAGATGGGTTCTCAATGCGTGGGAGAAGGGAAGAAGGTTTCCTCAATGCATGGGAGAAGGAACGAAGATTTCCTCAATGCGTGGGGGAAAGATCCCTTCTTTAAAGCGTGGGAGAAAGAAAGGACGTTTCCTCAATGCGTGGGAGAAAGAACATTTTCTCAATGCGTGAGGGAAAGGGCAGGAGCGTTTAAATTGGAGTAGGGATTGGAAGACAGAGAAGTTGCTGTATGCAGGGCTCGAATGGGAGAGCGAGCGAGATAGAAGAACGGGTGTTTAGGCTTTAAATAGAAGTAAATATCTTAGGGTAAGGTTATTGCCCTTTCGTGGAAGATGTTATGTGACGGTGATGACGGAAAGATGGGGGAAATGACCTGACCTAGAGCAGGTCGTAAACTCTTGCAGGCAAGGGCCGGTGCGGTAGAACACTGTAGGGAAAGAGTGAGAGTAAGAGCGAGAGGGTGTCATGAGGGATAAGCGTATGCTTTTTAATTAGGGTTAGATTAGCTTATTTTTAATTAATCGATATTTTGGTTATTCTTGTTAAAAACATGTTTTAAGAATTACGGAGAACGTAACAAAACCGCGCTGTGCCAAACACCATAGCCTTGGTTTTGGATCCGTTAAGGGCAAGCGAATTGACAGTAGACCAGTCGTGTATTGAGGCGATATCTTCGTTGACTCGCGCGAGCGATAAGTGTAAGGATTCTGGCGGGCACTGTAAGTATACAACGAGATCATCCGCATAAAGTAGGTAAGAGCAGTGAAGAAGCGTTGCAGGGAGGTCACAAAGATACAAGCTGAAGAGCAGGGGGCCGAGAACACTACCCTGAGGCACTCCCGAGGCCACCGGTGCCCAGTCCGACAGGCGACCGTCAGGAAGCCGAACTGCCTGAGTTCTACCGCGCAGGTACGACGAAAACTATCCCAAGGCCGACGACGAGAGTCCGAGAGTACTGAGTTTTTGTAGAAGTGTGACGTGACAAACCGTATCAAAGGCCTTGCTGAAGTCGAAAAAAACGGCAATAGTAAGAAGCCGCTTATCCATCCCGAGCCGCACGTCGTCGGTAAACTTGAGAATGGCCGTCTGCGTACTGTGCCCTTTCCTGAATCCTGTCTGCACCGGGTCTAACAAGTCGTTACTGAATAGCCACCCGGTGAGCTGTTTGTAGACCAGTCTCTCAGCTATTTTGGAGAGCGTACATAGAATGGAGATAGGCCGAAAATCAGAAAGGCTGACCGGAGTCTTGACTTTATTAATCGGAGTGATTAACGCGGATCGCCATGCAGCAGGAAAGGTAGATGAAGTCAGCGATTCATTTATCAATTTGGTGATCAGAGGGAGTATGAAGTTAGAGGCTAGCTGAAGATAACTTGCAGGAAGTAGGTCCGTGCCGACGGAGTTCGAGGTAATTCGTTTGAGGGCCGAATCAACGTCACTTTGGGAAGCGGCCGTGAATGCAAAGAGGTCAAGATCAGGTGCAGGTGTCGAGGAGAGGATGGCCGATATCAGGTCATTGGCGAGTGGCGGTGGGTTTGAGAAGACGGAGCAGAAGGCCGCGTTGAGCCCGTTAGGCGAGAAAATGTTCGGCGACTCTGTCCGTTTGGCCTTAATTAGCCCTATACGCCGAAGCTCGTCCCAAGCCTGTCTCGAGTTTAAGCAGGAGGTTACTCGCGCGAAGATATGTTGACGCTTAGCTTCCGAGACAAGGTGTTTGGCCTCGTTGCGGAGTCGTCTATAGATGAGTAGAAGGGCGGCGTTACCGACCCCAGTCCGTTTACTCCCTCGGTATCGTCGATAGGCCCGATCACGAGCCCTCATGCATTCACGTATAGCGGGCGTAATCCAGGGCGCCGGAGGTCTCGTGAGGCGAACAGTTTTGAGGGGCGCTAATCCGTGCACGACTCCAATAACCGTGGTGACGAAGAAGTCGAGTTTCTGGTCGAGTGACGAGTCAGAGTCAAGGCAGGACCAGTCCAGACTTGAGAGTTGCGCGGTGAGCGTTTCCGCGTTAATGGAACGCGTGGCACGGTACTCAATGACACGAGGAGATAAGCGAGAAGTAGCAGTGTCTAGTGAGATTGTGATTCTGTCGTGTCCTGAGAGAAATGGTGCGGCTGACTGCTCACTTGACAGAACCTTTGAGAGATCACTCACCGCACAAATATCAAGCCAGATGTCGGCTGTGCCCGTATGGTGTGTCGCTTGAAATGGAATTATGGAGAGCCCGTGTTCGCTAAAGAATGCTTTTAAATGTTCCGCTTCGAACGAGTGACCAAGAAGGTCCGCATTAAAATCGCCAAATATAATAATGTTATTGTAGTAGGGCAGGCGCGAGATAATTTCATCTTCGAAATGACATAGAAAACCGAGACGAGGTGGGCGGTAGACGACTGCGATTAAGAATTTAATACCATTAGCCCCGCGGACTTCGCAAATTAAGTATTCGGGCTTCGCATCGTAAACCTGTGGCGAGGCAGCAATTATTGTATGGCGGAGCGAGGAGTGCAGATAAAGGGCTACGCCGCCCCCCCCTTTTCTCGAGTCTATCGTTCCTGATAAGACTAAAAGAATCGAGTGAAACAAAGTTGTCAGGAATGGTTTCATTCAGCCATGTTTCGGAAACAGCAATTACATGATATAAATGGTTGTAAAAGTAGTCACGGAATTCGTCTATGTGAGCTTGAAGTGATTGAGCGTTGAGATGGCACAGTCGAAGATGTCCTGCAGAGGCTGCGGCAGGTGCGGTAGACAGTAGTCAGCGGCTGTTGTCCTGGGTGAAGTTGGACGCAGCTCCAACGACGGCAGGGTCCGACGGCTGTCCCACAGTGGAGTTTGTGGTCGCAGGCGTACACGTGACGGCAGTAGCAGCGTTAGTTGTGTGGTAGGCTAGCCGATACTGGTCCTCCGTAACCGCTTGTGCCAGCCCAGGCACCTGGGCAAGCAGGCGCGTCGATTGTGCTGTCCTCAGTGGACGCGTCGCTTGTGCCGTCCCCTGTGGGCGATGATCGGCGATGATGACGGGTGCCCCGTTGCGCGTGACGATCCGAAGACCGGGTTCACCAGAGGCAGAGCGCGCGCGAAGTTCGTCACGTAGCCTGCGATACGCTGCATCCTGGGTAGGCGTCTTGTCCGACCGTATGATAACGCCAGTGAAGCAAGGATTTTCCCGAAGGAGAGCGGAAGAGCGAAACACCGTGTAGACAGCGTTGGGTGACGGCAGAGTCACCTTCACGGGACGCGGACGCGGCCGCGGACCCGCCGGTTTGACGAGCGCTCCGAGTCGAACCGTATGCGCTTCGGCCGCGGAGGTGCCCGGGGAGACAAGAGAGAGGACTGCTTGTATGGCTTCAGTATCGGCCGCCGGGGTAGCTCCTTCCGGTAGACCGAAAATAATGACGTTGCATTTCCTTCTTTCTCTCTCCATGAGTTCGCGCGAGATCGTATCAACATCGAGTATCGGCCCAGCGGCTGGCGGGGGTGTAGGCGCTCGCTCAGGGATGGATGCAGCAACCGTATCAATGCGGGTCGACAACTGCGCAAATTTGTCATCGACTTTAGCCGAAAGCGAGGTGTTCTCCTGGCGGAGAGAGGCTATTGCAGTTTCGGACGCTGTAAGACGATTAAGCACGTCGTCGACCTTCGCGGTGAGAGACGTGATGAGACCACCGAGAGTGCGTTCCATTTGCCCAAGACGCACTTCAAAGGACACAGTATCCAACGGCAGGGGCTGCTGAGCACCCGCTGAAGCTTGAGGGTCGTTAGTCGAAGCCCCAGGCGAAAGGTGCAACGGTATGAGTAGCGGGCTCGGCGTAGGCGACACTGCAGCAGGGTCAGCTACCGGCACAGCGAGTTTCGTGGTATATTGAGACCTGGTACCTGCACAACGCTTGCATCGAAACTTCCGGTCGCTAGGCATTTCGGTAAGGCCAACACTCTTCATCCCACACTTTCCGTGGAAAAGCTTTCCACACGGTCCATAGCAACGCAGGCTCGTTGCAACGGGAGCCGGTGCTCCACAATACCCGCACTGTTCAGACATTTCGCTTCGGAAATAACGCACGTGCTATATGGCGCGAGTACACAAATGCGGAGACACAGCTGAGTGTGACAGCCGGGCTATCGCGGCACGAGAGAGACAGCGATCGTAACGTGAGTGAGGCGGAGAAGCGAGACGCGAGCGCGGCAAGACGAGAGCGAGAGGCAGGCGGCAAGAGAGCGACAACGGCTACCGAGCGAGACGAGAGCGACAAAAGTCAAAACAATAACACCGTAGCCGAAATACTAGTTCTAGCCGGTACCGATCCACAAGCACTGCCGATATACTGTAATATATTATAGTGTGTAGCGAGAAATAAATTGCGGTATATGCACTGATACTGGGATTCCTGCAGCCGCACTGCACTGTGGAGGGTAGCTGTTGCGCGAAGCAAAAGTACGCACGATTATACACTCGGTAATGTGATTAATAGAAATAGATTCGGAGAGTGCGGAATTAAATATTCGGACTGTTATTGTATGCGAAATAAGAGCTGAGCTGAGCTGAGCTGAGCGAATGTAAACACGTCTGTTCGCGATAACGTCTGACAGTGTACTGATTGTGACAGTGGATTGAGAGAGTGTGTGTGGGATTTTTGCCGCGTTTATCGGACCGGGTGCGTGTTTTGTATGAGCGATTTTGTGTTCTTGAATGAGCAATTTCCGTTGATAATTCCGCGGGTCGCAAATTTGGATTGTTCCGCGAGACGCGACCGTACGGTGTGTGTGTGTGTGTGTGTGTGTGTGTGTGTGTGTGTGTGCAGGAGCGCAGGTCCCGAGTAGGGGACGGAGAATTTTTGTCGTGAGAAATATTGTTGTATATTGGGAGATTACGGGCCGAGGGTTTTACCCCGGGCACTCCGGTTTTTCCCCTCTTTAGAAATTTTGTGCTGAATTCGTTTTGATTTGCCATAAAAGTTTCGAGGCGTGGTTCCCGTAATTTTGTGTTCTGTTGCTCCTTTCCCGTAACCCGGGATATCACGGACGTCAGGTCGCTTGCCCAGTCCACTCTGCCCTCGAGAAGGCCGCAGCGAAGCCGGGAGGTTTTCCTCGAGATCTTTTCCCCGGGGCGTACGCGCCCCTGGCGCCCATCCCTGATTGAGGGAGACAATTAAGGGGAAGGATCGCGGGCGTTTACAGTAGGCTTTCGCCCATCCGGGGAAAGCGCTACAAATTTTTGGCGCCCAACGTGGGGCCCGACTCTGAGGTTCGGTAGTTGTTTTGAGGTGATTTAATTGGGAAAATTTAATTAGAATTGCAGGGATTCGAGCGTATTAAAAAAAAAAAAAGAAAGTAACAACTGTAACGGCCGCAGCCTAACTATTTCGACTTTAACCTTTCGACTTTAATATTTATTCGAGGGTATCGATACGGAGCGTTTCCGTTCGATTCGCTCTTCAAAGAAGCCCTTAAGGCTATCGAAGCATCCGGACCGCCGTGAGCGTCCACTTATCTAGCTTAGACTAAACATCCTTCGACTCTTTATTCCTTTGTAATAGCGAGCGCGAAGCCCTCAGCTTCACGCCCGCTTCAATCAGTTCAGCTCCGACGACCGACCAGTGCGGTACACCTCCGATATTACACTCCAATTATACTCCGAACAATTACACTCTTGCTACGACCAATAAAAGACTTATATTATTTAACCGATTTAAAGTTACTCGATACATCCTAAGACCCAAGCGGCCATCCGTCACATTGGTGTCAGAGTGGGCGTTCCACGTAAACACGCTCACGCTTCAAATTTTTCTTTTCTCAACTTTTTATAAAAAAATTTTTTTTTCTTAACTTAACTAAAAAATTTTTTTAACACACCCGGAACCGACAACCGTGCTCGAGCCGTGCTCGCACAAAATAAACTAATAGTGAAAAAAAAAACAAGAAAATACAGCGAACAGTGAAAAAAAAAAACAAGTTAACAGTGAACAAAAGTGACCAACAACCAGTGACAATCAGCGAAAAAAAAAAAAACAACAACGAATAGTAACAAACAGTGAAAAGACACGAATAATAATAAAAAATAGTTACAGTGAAAAGACACTTATTAAATAATCAGCTAGACATTAAGTGAATAATAAGATCGTAACAAATAATTATTACATAAAAATAGTATAAAATAATTAGCAATATAGTGAACAGACACCTATTAAATAATATCGAAAAAAAAAAACTACAACAAGTGTGACAAGCGAGAGTGCACGGGGCGAGCGAGCGACGTCGGGTGTACCGACCGCGGCATCGATCCACCGTGACACAGATCCGCCGTCGCCGTGACCCGCCGCACCGACGCGACCCGCCCGAATCGACTCACTCACCGTCGATCAAACGTCGACATCTCGACGCCTACCGTCATCCACCGTCCACCTCCACCAAAAGAAGGAAGGAAGGACGTCAAAAAAAAACTATTAAATAGAAGGAAGGAAGGACGTCAAAAAAAAAAAAAAAAAAAAAAAAAAAAAAAACTATTAAATAGAAGGAAGGAAGGACGAAACAAGGGAAAAATAGCAACAATAGCAATCGAAAACCGAATTCATGCTAATAGCGTTCATTATCGGTGTGGTAATGTAAGTACCAACATATATATATATTTTATTCTGTTTTTCAAAAAAAAAAAAAGCGTAGCAACAAATTTTTTCAAAAAAAATATATAATACTTTTTCTCGGAAAGAGAATTAGTATCCCGCGGGAACCGAGCGCCGACAGCTGACGCGACGCGTGTCAGTGGCGTACGACCGACGAGAGCATGTAATATACACACAAAAAAAAATAATAACAATTTTCCTATTTCCTCCTTAATAATTACAAAAAAAAAACACACACATATTAATATAATAAATAAATAAAAAACAATAACGCTCCTCATAACAGACGGCAGCGAACACACATATATACACATAAATAATCCCTTTTATTTGTAATTGAATAAATAATTTGTTTTTTTTTAACTTTCAAATTTTGTAACAAAAGTCGAATCTTACTCACATATAAATAATAATAGTTAATTGAATAAATAATTTGTTTCTTTTTCTTTTCTCTCTTTCTTTCTTAAAAGGAAGGAAGGGGAAAACAAACACAAAAAAAAATAATAATAAAAAAAAAAGAAACTCAAAAGCGAACAAACAAATAAGTTTTTCAAATTACTTTACACGTTTTTTCCTTTTCAAAAAAAAAAACAAAACAACAATATATACTATATAACAATACAATACAATAACAACAAAAAAAACAACAAGAAACAGATAAACAATTAACTTCTTCAGTCCATTCTTTTCTATTTAATTCAAACAAAATAAAATACAAAAAAAAAAGGGGCAACAAAATCCAGTATAAAAAAAAAAACGTCATTTCATGTTTTCTCGCGATTTTCAAAAAAAAAAAACAAACAACACTGACAACGTTTAGCTATTATTATTATTAAAAAAAAAAAAAAAAAAAAAAAAGGAAAAGAAAAGGGAAAGAGAGAAACAACAACCATTAATAACAATTCGGTAATTTTTAAATATATACATAAATAATAATAATAAGGAAAAAACATAGGAAGGACATTTCTTCTTTCCTCGCTTCTACTCGGTTAAAAATAAGTCCGCCGAAACGGCCTCGGCGCACACGAACAAATAGTGCGAATAGTTTTTTCCGCTCAGCATTGTCTGAGGGATCAAAGGTAAGAATGGCCAACGATCCCCCCGTACCTAGCTCGATAACGCTCCGCGACGTACAAAATCTTATACCTAATTTTAACGGGAAAAATGTACCGCTCAATGATTTCATACGCGCTTGTAAAAAAGCCGCGAAAATCATCTCAGAGCACGACCAATCGCAGCTCCTCGAAATCATCCAGCTCAAACTATCAGGTGTCGCCGCCGATATCGCCGACGCGAAAACTTATAACACACTAGAGCCACTTCTGAGAGATCTCAGAAATGCGCTCGAAAAACCGGTAGAATTATCGGATCTCGAATTAGAACTAAAATCAAATTCTCAAAATTACAACGAATCAGTAGTCGATTACGCAACCCGGACGCGA
The DNA here is from genome assembly GCA_917499995.1 of Ichneumon xanthorius. Classification (NCBI taxonomy): domain Eukaryota; kingdom Metazoa; phylum Arthropoda; class Insecta; order Hymenoptera; family Ichneumonidae; genus Ichneumon; species Ichneumon xanthorius. The sequence goes on along the minus strand of CAKJTD010000081.1, from coordinate 1,196,836 downwards.
AAAATTGCAACACGAATCGAAAATAGACTAAAAGAAGTCTACCGAACGGAAGCCCAACAGCAGTATCTGCAAAACCGCACCGACGAAGTTCGACAAACCGTCATAAGAGCCTTTATTCGCGGTCTTTTCGACCAAATTGCGAATCTTATTATGCAAAAAGATTTTATAACCCTCGACAGCGCAATTGACGAAGCACTAAACATCGAAAACGAACTCGTCCGTAGACAAACGGTACACCAGGGACGAAAACGCGAAAAATCGGAAACTAGAGACAAAAGCCCAGAACAAGCGAAAGTTCGGTTTACGCAATTAACCGACAACAACGGACTAAAATTTTGCGAAGTCCATCGCGAAAATCCTACACATTCAACATCAGAATGCTACGCTGTGCAACAATTGCGTGAAAACACGAACACACGCATCAACAGCCGTCAATACCGTAGCAACTCACCAGGAAACTTCCGAAACAATTCTCGCGGAAATTTCCAAAACAATACTCGTGGCGGTTATCAAAACAATACTCGTGGCGGTTACCAAAACAACTCACGCGGTAATTATCAAAATAATCCGAACAGCTACTATCAAAACGGTCCACCCGGGAATTACCCAGGTAATTCACGTGGGGGTTACCAAAACAATTCACGCAGATCCTACCAAAATAACCCACGTGGGGGTTATCAAAACAATTCGCGCGGAAATTATCAAAACAACCCGCGAAATAACTATCGAGACAATTCGCGCGAAAATTATCGCAATAACTCGGGCGATTATCAAAGTAATCCACAACAAAGCAGTTCGTGGGATTACAATTATCAGAATAACCCGCAACAAAACAACTCGTGGGATAATAATTATAACAATAGAGACAACCGAAATAATTCGCGAGATCGTAACTATCGCAACAACTCACGCGAAAGAGACAATTCGCGCGACCGAAACAGTCGAGATAACTCACGAGACAGACAAAATCCGAGCAACAGTCGAAACTCGCGTAAATCGGATCATCAGTCGAGCCTCGATGCAGCGCAAATCGAGCAAATTTTCGAGCGCGTGCTCCAAAAAAACGAGCGACCCGCCTCTCGCGACAGCGCAACGAGAGGCAGGACACCGGAGCGCTCGTCCAACCCAAACTAAGAGAAGATGCGAAAATTGCGCACACCGAGCCCGAACTCCTAAAACACGTAGGATCGGCATACGTAAAAAAAACAGACGGGAGCGTAACAATTAGAAAAGCTAAAATAAAATTAGGATTAACTAATAGACATAAGCCACCAAGCGTAACCCTGGAGTCACAAGATCTACATTCGAACCAAGCTGTATTTCTTGCTGACACTGGAGCAGAGATAAATCTCATAAAAGACTCCATTGTCGCCCGAAGTACGGAGATAGACCCGACGCTCATATATGAGCTTAGCGGTATCACCGACGGGACAGCAAAAACAATTGGTAGATGTTATATCCGAATCAAGGAATTTAACATTGAATTTCACGTAATCGACGATTTATTCCCGATTATGCAAGACGCCATACTCGGTGACGTCTTCTTTAGAGGGACGCCAGCCGATATACTCTACACCGAAGCGTGCATCAAGTTTGCTGGTCATACAGTCCCGTTCGAAACGTTCGAGCGAGTGACGATACCAGGCAGATCGAAACTCATCATACCCATCAGACTGAAACCGACCGATCTCGAGGAGGGATACATCCCGAGAATCGACGGAGGTCCACGTCTCTACATGGGTAACGCTTTAGTAAAAAATAACAACGGAATTGCGTACCTTTGCGCAATTAATGCGCAAAACAGCGAAATAAACCTGATAGTCCCGACAGTAGAATTAATACCAGTCGAGATTATCAGCGAAAAACCAATCGACAACTTCACACCGAGCGACCTTCACGGTTTCTCAAACGTAGACCGTGCAGAAGTACGCTCGGTACAACTCGACAAGCAGAGTAGGCTTGAAGCTCTTCAAGCTCTTCTGCAACTAGATCACCTCAACGAAACAGAGCGAGATCACGTTCTCCAGTTGGTCTCAAAATACCAACACCTGTTCTGTCTACCCGGAGATCGATTGGGCCACACAACACTGGCAAAACACGAAATTCCTACAACAGACGACAGACCAATTAACACCAAACAATACAGATTTCCACAAGTACACAAGAGAGAAATACAAAACCAGGTTAACGATATGTTAAACAAGGGGATAATAAAACCATCTCTCTCCCCTTACAACTCTCCAGTTTGGGTAGTTCCCAAAAAGCCAGACGCGAAAGGCAACAAAAAATGGAGAATCGTGATAGACTTTCGGAAACTTAACGAAAAAACTACGCCAGACGCGTACCCACTCCCAAACATCAGGGACATATTAGATCAACTGGGAAACGCCCGGTACTTTTCAACATTCGACCTAGCATCCGGTTTTTATCAAATAGAAATGCATCCAGCAGACAGACACAAAACAGCTTTTTCGACCCCGAATGGACATTACGAATATCACCGAATGCCATTCGGACTTAAAAACGCGCCAGCAACCTTTCAAAGGTTGATGGACGTCGTGCTATCCGGTCTTCAAGGCACAGACCTATTCGTCTACCTGGACGATATTGTAATATACGCAAGAGACATCACCGAACACGAAAATAAATTTAAGAGTTTAGCGAAAAGACTGACTTCGGCAGGTTTAACGCTACAAACCGAAAAATGCCACTTCTTAAACCGAGAAGTGACATACCTAGGGCACATAATTTCAGCCGAAGGCGTCAGACCGAACGCCAGTAACATCTTCGCAGTAAAAAACTTCCCAACACCAAAGGACAAAAAAGGAATTAAACAATTCGTAGCACTTGCAGGCTACTATCGACGCTTCATCCGCGACTTCGCAAAAATTGCGATTCCTTTAACCCAACAACTAAAAAAATCAGAGAAATTCGAATGGACAGACGAATGTCAATCAGCGTTCGAATACCTAAAGGCAAAAATCATCGAACGCCCAGTCCTAAAATATCCGGACTTTGACAAACCGTGTACGCTTACCACGGACGCATCAGACTACGCCATAGGCGCAGTTCTTAGTCAAAAGCACGGTGACTTCGATCACCCAATAGCTTTCTATTCGAGAGCATTAAAGAAAACCGAGATCGCGTACGACGCGATGAAAAAAGAGCTCTTAGCCATAGTGAACGCGGTAGAATACTTTAAAACGTATCTATACGGGAAAAAGTTCACGCTTGTCACAGACAACAGAGCACTAACATATATAAAAAACAAACCCGACATCCCGCAACAGCTACAACGATGGCAAATAATACTGAACGGGTACGATTACGACATCGTACACAAACCTGGAAAACTGAACGTCGTTGCCGACGCTCTATCGAGAAATCCCGCGGAAATCATGCCAATCAGGCAACGCGAGGATAGCTCATCCGAAAACCAAGAGACAAAAAAGCAAAAATTGTCTCCCGAGTCGCCGCATCAAACTCGCGGACGATCAACAACCGACACGGGTTCTGGAAACCCAGCACCTAGGAAAAAGCAAAACACACGGGAACTGTCGACCAACGAATCGGAAGACAGTCAAGCCGCATATCAGAGAACATACCAATCAGACTCTGACGAATCAATGGAACAAGTAATGGAACAGAAGAAACAAACCCAACAAGAAACAAATCAACCACCCAAAAAGACAAAATCAAAACAAAAAACGGAGAGTGTACCCAAAACAAAAGATTTAATAATAGATACCGAAACATCAATCACCGAGTTATCGGAAAACGAAGGTGAATTTATGCAACCAATAAAAAAAATGGTTGAGGAGCTGAACTCAAAGCAAAATACGAAGCCACAATGGCGACTCTCCAAAAAACGTCCAACCGACACAACGGATGACGAGGAGGATAAACGACAACCACGCAGACAACATAGGAAACGAGATGATACTGAAACGAAATATAAATATACAGACATAGATGATAGCACAACGGAAGAAGAGCAAGAAAACGAAAGCCCAATGAGGCCACAAGAAAACAAAAGCCCAATGAGGCCACAAGAAAACAAAAGCCCAATGAGGCCACAAAAAACGAAAAGCCCAACGAGGCAGCAGGGAAACAAGAGCCCAACGAGGCCGCAAAAAACAAAGAGCCCAACGAGGCCACAAAAAACAAAAAGCCCAACGAGGCAACAAAAAGCAGGAAGCCCAACGAGGCCAGATAAAATAGAAAGCTTATCGCAGCTAAACAAAAACGAGTTTCGTAAAAAAGTCAGCCCTGACGGGGCAACCGGCTACTTATACGGTGACAAAAAGCGAAAAAACAATGGAACCCAGAACAAAAACGACAACTCTAAGGCACGAAATAGTAACAACGAGACGGAACACGAAACAGAATCCGAGAGTGAAAATTTCAACAAAGGATTCAAACCGTTGCTGACGAACATCGGAGAATCGTCCAGCGACAAAAATAGTGGTAAACCACCCGTCCAACCAACTTTTAGATCACCATCCACAGGTACAAAACGAAAAACAAAAAGACTCAAAAATGACGGAAAAAGCGCGAAACGGAAAGTACCGCCGAACTTTCGTTCACCAGATTCTCACAAAACAACACGTCAACGATCAGGGAAACGATTGCTTATACCAGCGAAAAAGCGAACTCGAAAAACGCCAAAAGAACCAACTAGGCGTAGCGAAAGGTTAGCTAATAAAAAAAATCCGGAAGTCCCAAACATTCCACCTAAAAATCAACCCACTACAAAAGAAATAAACGATCTCAAAAACCTGTCACCCGAAATGACAGACCAATATTGGGATTCTAAAATCACACACAGCAACCCTAAAACAAAAAATCCACAATCAAAAACAAAAACTCCATTCCAGCCTCTCGACTCAACATCCTCAGATCCAGAATTAAAACCATCACCAGAATTAACAACGGAATATTGGGATTCTAGAATCACTAACACCAACGACACTCCAACTCACCCAGATCCCGAAGAAACACAGCAAAAAACAAAATCATCAGTGCCAATGTCACCCGAAATGACACAAGACTATTGGGACTCAAAAGTCATAGACATTCCAGATAAAACACCATCAATAGAACAACCAGCTACTCCACAAATCAAGCAACCAATCGCAGTGCCGAGCACTTCCAAACAGATCGAGCAACCAGTCGCCACGCCAGGGTGCTCATGGCAAATCGACGACTACACACCTGAACAACCAGTCGCCACGCCAGGGTGCTCATGGCAAATCGACGACTCTACACCAGCAATGGATATCGAACCAACGTTCAGATCACCACCCTGGATTCCACACGAAACAACAGACTATTCGAAATCGGATGAATCGCGACCAACTACACCTCGAGAACCCTCTCGAGCGTTAACAAATCAATACCACAATATGTCGCCATCGTCAGAAAGTGATTCCGACGATTCAGCGTACCAACCATCGCAATATCAACGAAAACGTCTAACACTGCAAACTCCACCAACAACAAGGGGAACAACGATAACAGAAGACGTGCAACTAAAAAATAATATCGTAGTAACGCAGGAAAACATCCTGGCACAGGAAGATAATATTGCACACTTCCTGTCAGCCGACGGTGTCATGGACACAATGGTCTCGAGAATACTCGCAGAAAAGGGTAAACTCACCCAATCGGTATTTTCGCAGGCCAATCCAGGAATCGGACACATTTTCATAACACGCGATAAAACAAGACGCTACTTCACAATGATTTGCAAAAATAAATCAACAGACGCGACTAGTACACTTACGATTCAGAAGTGTCTAGAAACTCTTGTACAAACCTTAGTAAAAAACAAAATCACATCCTGTACTCTATCCAAAGACCCAAAAATTATCGATACATTTTTGTGGTCTAACATCAAAGGATACCTACGAGTACTCGCGATCAATTCGAACATCACCTTTAGGCTATGCGAAGGTCTTATAACCGTTCCAGATCAGGAAAATAGGCAAAACATCATTAGAGAATTACACGGATCCGCAGTCGGAGGCCACAAAGGCGTAACGAAAACATACCAGCGCATTCTCTCGCAGTACTACTGGCGAGGATTAAAAAAGGACGTAGAAACGTTCATTCGATACTGCTTCGACTGCCAGAAGAACAAACTAGTCCGAGTAAAAAATAAAGCTCCTATGGTCATCACGGACACACCAGCGCAACCCTTCGACAAAGTAGCCATCGATATCGTAGGTCCATTACGCGAAACAAAAAACGGACACACGTACATACTAACTATGCTCGACTTATTCAGTAAGTTCAGTATAGCAGTACCACTAAAACATCAAACGTCAATAGACGTAGCAAGAGCGCTTTGTAAGACGCTGATATCGACTTTCGGCGCACCTCGCGCAATATTAACCGACCAAGGTACAAATTTCATGTCGGAAATGTTCAGAGATTTTGCGCAGCTGTTTCAGATTAAGCAGCATAGAACAACCGCATATCATCCACAATCGAACGGTGCGATCGAACGCAGTCACCATGTTCTTGTGGAATACCTAAAACATTTTATCGACAGTAATCGAGACTGGGACGAACTACTAACGTTCGCAACATTCTCATATAACACCAGTATACACGAAAGCACGGGGTTTACCCCATACGAACTAGTTTTCGGTAGAAAGGCTCGAACTCCCTCAGAGTTCCCACCGCCCGAAAAAACAATAACCTACGACGATTACATGACAAATCTAATGAGAAACCTCAAAAACGTCCAAGAACTCGCTTTGGAAAAGGCGATAAAGTTCAAAGAACGAACCAAAAAATACTACGACAAAAGGGTCGTGGAACCAAAGTACCAAGTAGGCGAACTTATACTCATAAAAAATGAACGCAAAACAAGCAAATTCGATAGGGACTGGCTAGGCCCATACAAAATTCTGGAAATTCCAAGTAAACGCAACATAATAATACAATTAGACGATAGTACGACTAAAACAGTACACGTCGATAAAATAAAACCGGCATATGTTGCAGATGCCACGCCGATACCATGAAGGTGTCCGCACCAGACGCCTTCAAAATTACTCCACTGACGAAAAACCCGGGATTATATTCAGAATCCCTGGGATCACTCCATTCATCCCATACAACATGGACGCTCATCACGTACATAGACACGCACGGATTCACTTCCAGACGACGGCAAATAGAGGAAAACCTTGAAGCCGCCAACGCATTTTGCTATTCATTACAAGGACATTGCCTAACAAGAGGACAGCTACGAAACGTACAAGCACGACTAAGAAACATCGCTAATACAGAAGCAACTCTGGAAGAATTGATCCCATCAATTCAATTAAATTCAACCGAAAAACGTAGGAAGCGAGCACCATTAGAATTCATAGGGAAAATTAGCAAAATACTTTTTGGAACCATGGACAGCGATGACGCAAATCGAATCGACTCACAAATAACAGCATTAGCAAACAGTACTGTCGAGCTCGCAGAAATCGTACAAAATCAGACACACATAATCAAATCAAGCTTCAACTTCACTCAAAATCAGATTATTTCGCTAGCGGAAGCGGTAAAAGCCGAATTACGAGAAATAAAATTGACACAGGCATCACTGCAACACGAACTATACATTATCCAGAGACTCATAACATTCACCAGTCTAGTTGACGAAACACTTATACAATACGAAATCGATTTGGAAACACTTATAAACGCCGTACTCTTCGCAAAAATGGGTCAGATACACCCCGAAGTACTTTCAGCAAAAAAAATACTAACTTGCGCGGAAGCAATCCGAAAATCAACACCGAACACGATATTCCCCATACCACTTAGTACACAATATGTTCCCGAGCTAACCAAAATAATGGATCTTACAGCATTTCATAACGGAGAACGACTCATTTACGTTATCAAAATTCCTCTTCTGGACCTAACACCGTACAAGCTATATCAGCATTTATCAGTCCCGGTACGCCAGCTCTCCACAGCCAAAGGCGCGAGATTCGCATACATAAAACCAGCAGTCCAGTACACCGCGGTCTCCGAAGACTTTAGTAGTTACTTTAATTTAAAAAACGAAAACGAATGTCAATTCATAGCCAACCGGTACATCTGTAAACAAAACCACCCAGTGGGACGAATCAGCGACGAAACCGAGTGCGAGGTGCAACTCCTCGTTAATCCACAGCTCAGCGATTTGGAGTTGTGCGACATCAGGCTAAAAACGCTGAAACAAACTTACTGGATAAAAATCCGAAACGCAAACGCATGGCTATTTGCAGCACCTAAGCCAGAAACCTTGTACCTTCTTTGCGACAATCACGAATCAGCTATCGAAACAATAGAAAACACCGGAATACTGCAAATCAAACCCACTTGTCAAGTAAAGACACGCACAATAACACTAACTCCATCAGTAGAAATAACATCAACGATCGAAGTGAAACTCACACACACACCAGTCCTAAACATTACAGAAATGATACGGAAATCAATAAAAAATGTCGAAAACATAAATTACACAGAAATTATGGCAGAAACTGAGACACTTACAGGCCTATCAAATCCAGGTTCCATACACGACGATCTGACAAAGAACGAAGTGGCGCTAAAAGCCGTTATAGCCAAAGCACGAGAAATTTCGAAAACTCATTATATAAGCAACAGACTCTCTACACTCGAAAAAATATTAAAATACAGCGGAATCTCTTTGAGCTCCATCGTGCTGCTACTGGTAGTCGGATGGAAGCTCTCTCTCTTCGGCAAAATATCTAGTTTGTATAAAATTCTATCTTGCGTAGCAAAACGTCAAACGACGATAACGCAACAAGCCACCGAGGCTCCCGAACCGACCGTTGTCTACCACAGGCAACCAATAGAGTTAATCGAAACCCAAACGCAACCAACTACGGATTGCAGAGAGGTTGCAATCATAACAAACCATCCACCACAACCAGCCCGTAGACCAGTCTATGCGTTGACTTACCACGATCGGAACAGAATACCATAAAAAAAAAAAAAGAAAATCGCGTTAATAATCATAAATAATAACCGATATATTCATAACCATCTACATATACCCTTACTAACGGGAAGTTAACCACACATACACTACTCTCTTACCTTATCACAATATACAAGTAATTTTAACCGCATTATGCACGGCTTAAAACTATTGCTTTAATACCATTATTTTATCACTTTTTATTTCAACAAATACATACACACCCGACAGATAAAATAAACAACAGCAAAAAGAACAGCAACAATGGACGGTCAGCCATCATCATCGACATCCACCCCGAAAATAAAAATTGAATGCCTCCTCTGCCCGAAGAAGATATGGATGGACAAACTGACGGACCATACGGCCAGATGTTATACAGAGCTGAAAAAACGGACCGCAAACCTGGGATCGCGGCACACGGGATGCCCAATATGCTGCTGCGTATTCCCAGCCAACCGACTGACGGCGCACATCGACAAGTGCGTCGCCTATTTACTAAAACTACAGTTCCGCGACCAACAACAAAAAGCACTGGAACAATATTCCCAACAACAACATGAACAACACCAAGCACAGCAACTCTACCAATACCAGCAGCAGCTGCGTCAACAACAACAGCAAGAAGCACAACAACAACAACAACCAACACCCAATTATACACCGCACTCACCCGAAGGACCACCACCACCACCGCTAAAAGACGATGACACAGAAGAAGACGACACAGAAGAAGAAGACACAGAAGAAGAAGACACAGAAGAAGAAAACACAAACACTCAAAACATAAATACAGAAAACACAGATACCCAAGACATAAACGATACGAACGGAAAAACAGACGAGACAAACGAAAAACCAAACGGAAACGAAAACAACGACAACAAGAACGAAACACATTTTGACCCGAGGAAATTGACCTTCGAACAGGGTATGGAGTGGATCAACATCCAAGAGCTCGAGACCTTGCGAAAAATTAAAAACTTAGCTCAAACTAACATCTTCCTCGCAGAGCTAAATAAGGAAAAGAGAAACCTTTTCAGACAACCAACAAAACTCCCTAACACCGGAACACCAAAACGAACGTAGATTCAGACCCTTACCAAAACGAACTTCAGTACTTTAAACAATATACACAACAACATACCTCATTTTAATCATGCATATACAATATAATACACGATAGCTAAACACATACAAATATATATATATACACATAAATAATAAGCATAAGCGCGACACGCGTCGCGCAGCGTCGGAGAAAATAGAGGGAAGCAAGGGAACCCTCCTTATTGTTGTCCTCATTGGAAACAAAAAAAAAAACATTTCGGTTTATTTCTTTCTTTTATCATTTTAGCCTTTTTTTTTTCTTTGTCAAACATTTTTGTAACTCTCTACGACCAATATATATGCAACGCTTTCTTTTTCTATACTATAAATACTCGTGTTAATCATTTTACCTATTCCAGAAACAATTTCCATTTTTTTTACCACCAAACCACTTCCAAATAACATACCTAACCCACTAACCACCACTAATCAGAACTTAGAATGTTACAGGCATTACAACCATCAAAATTCCAAATTATAACCGAAATACCAGGGAAAAGAAGGAACATTGGAATACAAAGAATTTACCAAAAACGGAATAAATATTTTGGAAAATCGAACATGGAACTTCACCAACCGAACGAAACAGGATAACATTTTAATTTTTCTTAACCATTTTTAACACCAAATTTGAACCCATCCAATTTAACCAAACCATTCCCACTAACACGAACAACTAAAAGTTTTACTTAGTTACAGATATCAACGACCCTCATCTATTAGAAAACAACAGGAGTGTATCGCAACAACCATAAAAAACCAGGGGATTTCAATCATCCAAACCAACATGGACAACGACCAGGAAACTTTACTTTCTCCAACAACCAGGAGCTTTACCTTTTCAACAATCAACAATCAACAATCAACAATCATCAATCAAATAACAACACAATTTACACAAAATGAAAATATCTTAGAAAATCAAATAACTTTTTAATTATATCGAGTCACACTTAACAAATCATGTCAAATGTAAAATCCGTAATATCCGATGCGGGGCATCGTTTCCTCCCAGAGGGGGAGTGTAACGGCCGCAGCCTAACTATTTCGACTTTAACCTTTCGACTTTAATATTTATTCGAGGGTATCGATACGGAGCGTTTCCGTTCGATTCGCTCTTCAAAGAAGCCCTTAAGGCTATCGAAGCATCCGGACCGCCGTGAGCGTCCACTTATCTAGCTTAGACTAAACATCCTTCGACTCTTTATTCCTTTGTAATAGCGAGCGCGAAGCCCTCAGCTTCACGCCCGCTTCAATCAGTTCAGCTCCGACGACCGACCAGTGCGGTACACCTCCGATATTACACTCCAATTATACTCCGAACAATTACACTCTTGCTACGACCAATAAAAGACTTATATTATTTAACCGATTTAAAGTTACTCGATACATCCTAAGACCCAAGCGGCCATCCGTCACACAACCAAGAGAAAAATAAAAGGAAAAAAATAAAATAAGATAAAATAAAACAAGACATAAAATCGGGATAAATTAAAGGAAATTGAGATTAGGGAAATTTATTTCGGGATTTCGCGATCTCGGTGACCTGCGTGCGGGTGTGAGTGAGTGAGCGGTGGCCGAGCGTGGTGTTTACGTTCGGGACGCGCTGGAGCGTGCCTTTGTTTATGTCGACCACTAGCCGAGTTGGACGGACTCCTCGGTTCTTGTCGCGAATAAGGTGCGGACATTTTAACATAGGGATTGAAATATTATTTCAGAAATTGAATTCTTCGACGAGTGCCGTGCGCGTGACGTCAGCGGACTTCGTCGACTCTCTCTCTCAGGTGTTGGTACAGGCGAGTCGTGGCCTACAGTGCGCACTCGTTTAACTGATTGCGGGACTTAGATTATTTTACTGTTCTTTGGGGTTTTTTACTTTGTTTACCGGTTGACTTAATACTCGAGTTTTTTTTGTTGTTCGCGGTTTTTTTTACGGATTGACGGGTTAGATTTCGGATTTATTTTATTTCCGGGACATTCCCGTGCTGGAGTAACGGGTAAGGGGTTTTATTTACTGACATTTTATTTTTGATTTTATTTCCGGACTTTAATTATTTGACTTATTTTATTTCGGGACATCCCTGGCTTTTATATTATTTGACTTTTCGTGACTTCATTTTATTTTATTTTGACTTCAATTTTTTATTCAGGTTTTTTTAAATTTTGACTTTAATGTAATTATTTTATTTCATTTTCTTTTGACTTTATTTAACTTTTGAGTCTTCGTTTAATTTTATTTTTATTGTTTCTGTTTATTTTTATTAATTAATTTTATTCAGTTGACTTATTTACTCCCGGATTTTTGGGTACTGGGCCTTCGGGTTTTTTTTGTGATTGTCCGGAGAGAGAGAGAGACGGGTTCGGTGGGCCGGTTGCGCTGCCGCGCTGCGTCTGGTTTCGTTTATTGGGTGCCGCCATATTCATTTATTTATTTTTTACTTCATGCACCATACTTATTCACTGTGTTTTTGTGGATCGTGTATTTATTTTTATTTTTGTACATTATTTGGGATTATCTGTTTATTTGTTTTCCGGGGTTTACCGGCCTATGGCCTTGCCGATATTTTGCTTTTGCCTAGTGTGCGGAGTTTTGGCGGGACACCTGACGGGGCTCGGGGCTTTTTCCCTGTTCTTGGCCAGAGTTCTGGTGTGTCGGTCACTCGAAAGGGTTTTCCGGGACACGTGACCCCTCGGAGGTTGGCTTATTTCCCGGATTTCTTTAAGCCGAATTAATCACCGGATTTATCATGTCGCAACGGACCTGATCACCATGGGACAGCTGGCGTCGGCTCTGGAAGAAGCTTTGCCGAGGCAGGCTCCTGTCGGGAATGGGGCACGGTCGAATCAGACGGTGCCGGGACCTGGAACGGTGCCGAGAGGTCATTCCTCGCCGCAAGATCATGCGTCGGGATCGTTATACCGCGCTCCCGGGATGTCAGCGTATGACATCCTGCATAAGTGGGATGTCAAATTTTCGGGAACGAAGGGCGAGGATATCGACGCGTTTCTGGCGCGTATAGAGGATGGTCGGAGGCTGGTTCCGATTACCGACGCCGACCTGTTGAACTGTGTCCCGTTGTTCCTCTCGGGCTTTGCCTATCATTGGTACAAGATCGAGAGGGCCAAATGGACCACGTGGTTCGTCGTTTCGGAGATCCGGATTCCCAGTGGACGCTCCGGGAGCAGATTCGTGCTCGAACCCAGGGAAACGAGGAGCCGGGTACCGACTTCTTGACCTGCATGCGGAATCTGTTTGGGCGGGCGATTCCACCGCTGAGCGACGAGGAGCAGCTCAACATCGTCCATCGTAACATGCTGCCTCGCTTACAGGTGGCCGTGTTGAGATCGGAAATCTTTTCTCTCGACGGGTTGGAGACCTTGGCTAGCCGAGTGGAGCGGAGCTTCCTTGCTGCCGCCGATTTTCACGCGCCGCCACCGCCGGAGAGATCGATTCTTCCGGAGTTTGCGTATCGGCCGGTTCAACCGGTGCGCAGGCAAGTATCTTTTGGGGGAATACACGCGATCGGGAATTTTCCAGATAGGGAATCTAAAGGGGGGGGGGGGGGAGAGTACGACGCCGGAAGCTCGTTTGGCCGCGTTGGAGGCCGCTATGGCGGCATTTGCCGGGAGTTTCCCGGGGAATGGCGTCTCGCGGGACGTCGGAGAATGGAAGACAACAGAGTCCGATTGTCTGTCGTACGTGCGGTCAGGTGGGACATTTCAGCCGAGGCTGTGCTATGGCTCCGACAGGGGGCCCGGTGCGTTGCTTCAGGTGTGGCAAGGAGGGCGAGACAACACGAACGCAACATAATTGTCCGGGAAACGGAGCAGGGGCCCGCCGGTAGGGGGTGCGGCGACCCCACTTTTCCCGTACGCCCCTGGGTTAAATCGGTACTTTCCCACGTTAAGGCAAGAGGTTGTCGGAGCCGCGAGCGAGTTCCGGACTTTGCTGCTGGTGACGCTTGAAATCGGTACTTTCCGGGGTCCGGCATTGGTCGACTGTGGAGCTACGAGTTCGTACGTCGGTTGGGAGGGGGCCGAGATTGTCGCGAGATCGGGTTTTCCGCGTCGGCCGACACCTGCGCGCGTTAGCACCGTCGCAAACGGTCAGGTGCTGACTTGTAACGAGGAAATAGAGTTCCGGGCTCGGTTGCGCGATCGAACGTATACTCTCGTGGCACGCGTACACTCGGGATTACCGGTGCCTTTCTTGCTCGGATTAGACTCGCTGGAGGTATTCGGGATGGTTGTAGACCCGCGCCGTCGGACGTGGCATTATACCGGGGAAAGCGGGGAGGAATTTTCGTTCGATACTATAGAGGGTCCACCGGGATTGAACGTAAGCGCGCCGATTGTCGAGTTATCGGGAACGGAAGCGAGACGGTTAGAAGCCTTTTTGAATGTTCAGGTTCCTCGGCTGGAAAGCTCGCCGGGACTGACTCACTTGATCGAGCACAAAATCGAGGTGGAAGACGCGATGCCGATTAAGCAGCGGTATCGATCTTTCATGCCGGTCGTTCGGGAGTGGGTGTATCGGGAGGTCGATCGGTTACTCGAGGCGGAGGTTATCGAGCCCTCGTCGAGCGAGTGGAGTACGCCGATCGTCATGGTGCCGAAACCGAACAGGACGTATAGAATGTGCCTCGATTTTAGGAAAGTAAATTCGGTTTCAAAAAAAGACGCGTATCCGTTGCCGCTTATGAACAATATTTTGGACTGCCTAAGATCGGCAAAGTATATCTCGACGTTAGATTTCAGTCGGGCGTTCCACCAAATTCCGTTAGAAGAAAAGTCCCGGGAAATTACCACGTTCACGGTGCCGTACCGGGGTTTGTTCCAATTTAAACGCATGCCGTTCGGGTTGACAACGGCTCCCGCGACTTTCCAACGATTATTAGATCGCATCGTAACTCCGGACATGCAGCCGCAGGTATTCGCGTATTTGGACGACATCATCGTCGCTACTGATACCTTCGACGAACATCTCGAGTGGTTACAGCGCGTATTCGATAAGGTACTTGGCGCCGGGTTGTTAATCAATCCCGAGAAATGCGAATTTTGTCGTACCGAGTTGCGTTATTTGGGGTTTTTGGTGAATCGCGAGGGCTTACAGGTGAATCCCGCGAAAACGTCCGCGATCCGGGAGTTTCCCGTACCGAAATCGGTTACCGAGGTTCGTCGGTTCCTCGGGGCTACCTCCTGGTATCGACGATTTATTCCGCAGTACGCCACCGTTGCGGAGCCGATAACGAAATTGACGCGGAAACAACAGCCTTGGACCTGGGGAGAATCTCAGCAAGAAGCCGTTCAGCTGCTTCGGGACGCGTTGGTGAGCGCACCCACGTTGGCCCGTCCCGATTTTTCGAAACCCTTTACATTACAAACGGACGCGAGTCTTACGGGGTTAGGGGCGGTTTTGACGCAGGTCCCGGACGGGGCGAAACACCCCATCGCCTACGCAAGCCAAATTCTATCGAGTGCCGAAAGAAATTATAATGTCCGGGAATTAGAATGTCTGGCCATCCTATGGGCCGTACAAAAATTTAGAGAGTATTTAACCGGTTACAAATTTACAGTGGTCACGGATCACGAAAGCCTGCGATGGTTGTTATGGCAGCCAGAGCCGAAAGGCCGGATAGCTCGGTGGATCTGGGCCCTGGCGCAATACGACTTCACCGTCGTGCATCGGAAAGGATCTCAGAACGAACTCCCGGACGCGTTATCGGGAATGTTCGAGAGTGTGACACCCGGGGCGAGCGACACGGAGGTTCCGGAGCCGCCGGAGCCGGAGTTACTCGCAAACATCGACGAGCGGGATACACCGGGGTCCGACCAGTCGGGCGATCCGTGGTACGACCAACGGGTGCGAGAAGTACTTGAAAATCCGAAGAAATTCCCGGACTGGCGATACGTGGAGAATCGTTTGTTCCTCCGTCGACGGTTCAGACGGCCGAGTCCGAAGCCGATCAATGGAAATTGGTTATCCCGAGTCGAGAGCGGCTGCAGATTTTAAGGGAATGTCACGATGCACCGCAGGCCGGTCATCTGGGCCTGGACAAGACTTTTCAACGGATCGTCGGTTCGTATTTTTGGCCGAGGCTATACCGGGACGTCGCACGGTACGTTCGGCAATGCCACGCCTGTCAGCTGGCTAAGCCGTCGAACCAGGCGACGCCCGGCCTTATGGGTCGACGGGTCGTTGAGGAGCCTTGGACCGTCATTGCGGCGGACATTATGGGACCGTTTCCGCCGAGTAAGTCGGGTTTCGCTTACGTCCTGGTCATGCAGGATCTTTTCAGTAAATGGGTCGAGTGTTGTCCGCTTCGGAAAGCGACGGGCAAGAAAATCGCAGAAGCCCTGGAAGAATTGGTTTTCTCGAGGTGGGGAGTTCCGGAAGTAGTGTTGACGGACAACGGGACGGAGTTCGTCAATCAGAGCCTGCGGGAGACCATCACGAAGTATGGAATTTTCCATACGCGAACTCCGCCTTATCATCCGCAGGCGATTCCCGTTGCGAGGGTGAACCGAGTTCTAAAAATGATGATGGTGTCCTTTCTTGACGAAAATCATCGAGAGTGGGATCGGTATTTGGCCGAGTTCCGGTTTGCGTACAACACCGCTTTTCATTCGTCCATCGGGACGAGTCCCGCTTATTTGCACTTTGGAAGGACTCCGCGTCCTCATCAGTTTTTCAGAATGATTCCGGGATCGAAAGAAGTTATTTCGAGAGACCCTGCCGAATGGTCGGCTGAAATGCGGAGGCTGCATGCCCTGCGGGAGCAGGTGCAACACGATTTAGAGCTTGCGTATCAGCGTCAATCGGCGTATTTTAATAAACGTCGAGTTCCGGGGGAGTTCAAGATCGGCGATCTTGTTCGGCGGAGGCAACGGATTTTGTCTTCGGCCGCGCGAGGGGTGGCCGCGAAACTGGCTAAAAAGTATGCCGGACCGCACCGGATCACTAAAGTGATCTCACCTGTGGTGTACGAGCTGACCGACGAGGGGGGTGGCATAGTCCCGAGGGTGTCCATCAACGATCTGTTACCTTATCGGGTTGGTTTCGTTTCTTTTCTTTCAGAAGGATTAACCGAACATGTCCCGGAATTCTGTGCTCTGGGCGACAGGGATGCTTAGGAGAGCATTGGCATCGAGGCGGGGAGACGATTTTCCCACCCCTGAACAGGGGCTGCGGGCCATTCTCCTGGCCATCTCGGATCACCGGTTGCCCTGGCAAAATTCGCTGCCGGAAGGTATGGACGAGGAGGACAAGGCCATTCTCCGATCGTCGCAATCCATCTGGTTCGAGTGGGCGGACGGACTGTTCCGGGACTCGGCCGAAGAACGGCCGGGAGCGGGCGAGATGTCGGGGCCGGAATCGGACTCTGCAGGGATGTCGGAGATCCTGGAGAGTTTGGAGATCGCCGACGGGTCGAGCGAGCTCGGGACCGTCACGGAGAGCGAGTTGGATGCCACTCTTACGGAGAGCGAGTTCGAGACGTCCAGCGTCATGTCGGACGAGACGATCGGTCCGGACGGGACAGGCGACGAGGGAGAACCCGCGGGTGGAGCTCCTCAGGAGGTGGATGCAGCGACGGGACCGGCGGAACCGTCGCGGCCGTTGTCCATCACCTGGAGGAAGGGATGCTGGACGTGTGGCTCTCTGAAGCACGTGCGGAAGGATTGCCGGGTGGAGCAGACCGGGATCTACTGCTACCACTGCGACCGGAAGGGATTTCGGGTGGACCAGTGCCCGGACTGCCGGGATATGTACTGCGGCCCGGAGGGGTTGGTCGACCGGGACGCTCGCCGGAAGTTGCCGGGACAAGAGGTGTTCCCGTCCCGGAAATAGTTGGGGGAAAAAAAAACAAAAAAATATTACTTGTTAGTTAAGGAAAACCTGTGTTAGCTTTTCGCTTTAAAAAGCACCCGACGTCTCCGGACGTAAAAACAAATAAATATATTTTTTCTTATTTTTTTTTATAACAATCTCCAGCGTTGTTTATTTGCATGCGTGGGGGACGTCCGTTCTGTTTGGTTCCAGGTAGATTTCCCGGAGATTTCACCAAGGAGACAGGGCAGAGCAACGGTATGGTTCGCTCTTGCACTCTTTTCCTGGTTTTTTTTTTTGTTCTTTATTTTCCCAAGGTGCTACGGAATAGCCGAGATGTGAGTCGAGGACGGGTACTGTCGCGAGTCGAGCCATCTTTTTCGATGAAAGTCCTCGGATGAGAGTTTTCCGACCGAGGGCGGTCGGGTTTTAAAGGGGGGGAGTGTTTGTAGCGTGGCTACGTAGGTCGGTGCAGCTCGCTCGCTCGGACTCACACAAGGCGACTCCGTAGGGCCTGATTGTATGTGTGAATGAATTTTAATGTTTTTTTTTAACGCGTTTCATGTATGCCGGGATCGGCGATCGACGGTCGGAGCGAGGCAGCCGGGCAGCTGTCGAGTGGCAGGACCTTCCGGGCGCTCTCGCTCGAGCTCACGCGCGACGACTGCGCACGCGCGGCGGGGGAAGATGCCGTCGTGCCGTGTGTACCCGGCTTCTTCTTCCACCTTCTTCGTTAATGGCCGCGATCTAAGCACACGTGCTAACGTCTCGCTCATTTTACATTCGGGTTTTCTCACGGTTAAGCTCACGGTTCTGCTCATAAAACTGGTACATCAACACGGGAACAGTTTATCCGCGATTTTGGGATAGTGTTCAACTCATTCGATTAACAGCGCGAGTTCCTTTTCACGGCAAACTGCCTAGTGCCTTTACGCGGGAGACTCGCGCCCTCAACAGGTGTACGACGCGTCGAGTCGCACACGGTTCAGCTCACCCGGTTGTTTCGCGAATTTATACAATTGTGACGGTTCAGTTCGGGATTTATTTCGACACTCATTTTCGGTTCGGCTCACTGCACAGCGTTCTGTGCAACTGTGTGTACACACTATGGTTTAGAAAATATATTTCTTATTTTCATTATTATAATTTTTGTGACAATCTCTATTTTTCCCCTACCCGCTTCGGTATATTTCATCACGGCATTTCTCAAACAGTGTAATAGTATAATATTATAAAATAGTCGTAATAATATATCGTAGTATACATTATTGTATTGTAGTGTACATTCCAGTTCGGACAGCAGTGTCCAAAAAGTGGAGCGACTCCGGTTGCACAATAATCGAGGTATGCAGCGGCACGCGACCACGAAAACCTGAGTCAGCAGTTAGGCAATCACGGGCGACAAGGTAATTAGAGCATCGACTCGAGAATTACCGAGTCACCTATGCCGAAATAAAAACCTGCTTCAAATCCCGTTCTCGAAGAAGCGAGGATTTGGAAAGATAATTGTTTACTGAAATAAAGTAAACCATAAACATCTAAACAATATTAAGCTAACGTGCCTGCTCTCTTATTCATATATAAGGGATCGAGAGCAGGCACTCATCAGTCTCTTCAGAACTCCTGATTCTTACGGTTGACTACGGATACACCGGTTGCGAGCAGGGCTCGTAACTCTATAAGTAGGTCGTTAAAATATTAAACTCTTAACGTGAAAGATTAACGCCCGATTGTCGTTAATCGAGAAGGTGTATCAAGCGTACAAAGTGTACTGGCGTTTGGTAATTCAAAAGGACAGATATAAGCATAAATAGAACGTTAATAGGATAAATTAAAGCATTAATGATTAACTGATATAATTAATACTAAAGCATTTATGGTTAAACTAATCAAGCAGTAACCATAAAACTTCGGAAGCTAAATTAACCAAGCATTAATAGCTAACTTAATAAAGCATTAAGTGAGCATTAATCAAGGAATAAAATAACGTCAAGTTGAACGTTAATTGGACATTAAAGCGAACCTTAGTCGAAGGTTCTCGGTAAACATTGTTATATAATAAATATCACAATGTGACCCTTGTAAATCTCTGTTAATATTGATATATTGTTAAACATATGAAATATAGTGCTAAATAAACATTGTTAAATACTGTTTAAATAAATCTTTACGTTTGTACTTCACTTGGGTTCCAACCCTTTACTGAGCACATCCCTAACCTTACGAGCTAACGGCTCGCGCACAGAACCCAGATTAAATACCTGAGTTTCTGCGGCATAACAAAACTACGGTGCGATCGTTCTAAACACTGAAAACAACGGACGGATCTATCTAGATATCGAAAACTAATGAGATATAGTCCTACATACCGAAAACTATGTAGGAATCAACCTGGACTTCGATAATCCTGTCGTCGACAACTTGGTACCTCCACTGTATGTCGTAGTTGAACTTGTAATACCCAAGGATTTGACTATTATAGCAGAGGAACATGTTACATCCCATGGAGGTTTTGCCGATTGAAAGAAAATGGCCGATCAGCGGGCCAGCTTTGGCATAACGATATTGATACCGCAACCTTCAGCCAATGTTCGGCCAAGTGTTGGTTTGTTGATTTCGGTCCAATGTTCGGCAGCCCATCTATTGGTCTGCCGATAATAGACCGATGTTCGGTCGAATATCGATTCGCCAACCATTGGACTGTTGATGCAGGAACTTACGAACTATTGGTCACCTGATTTTCGGCCAATGTTTGGTCCAGTATTGGCTCGCCATTGGTTGGTTGGTCGACTGATTTTCGGCCAATGTTTGGTGAAGTATTGGCTCGCCATTGGTTGGTTGGACAATTTGCGGCCAATGCTCGGTCGAGTGTTGTCTTGCCAATTGTTGGCTTGTCGTCTGAGGTCAATGCCCGGCCGAGCATGAACTCACCAAGCATTGCTCTGTGTTACGTCCTTCATCACAATTACTGTAAACCTTTTGTGATATGAAATACAATTCTTTATTGAACACTTATAATTACAATGTGTAGGAACGTGTTGTAGCGATGTCTCTCGAAGAATGAACAATGGAAAAAGACGCCGGACCGTAACGATTGAACTCAGGCTCGCCACCAGTTTCTCGTAACTATATCTAGGGAATTTCGAGCGTCTAACCTTACTGTGAGACACCACAGTCTGCCGATTTTAAGCCAATGTTCTGCCGAAGCTCGATTCGCCAACCGTTGGTCTGTTGATGCATAGACTGCCGAACCATTGGTCTGCCGATTTTAGGCTAATGTTCCGCCAATTATCAACCCGACAATCGTCGGTCAGCCGATGTGATGCCAACATTGGGCCATCAACCAGCGTCTTTCGCTGCTAGATGGCGCCAGCCCAAGATATTTCTCACAAGCGAAAGTGTACCCGGACGTCAATATAAGAACATGCAAAATGACACCTTTAATTCTCGCAAAAGAGGCGTATTATTTTTGGGCTCCATACTTCATAGTCAATAAATGCTTGGTCATTGGCTAAGTATGATCGCTTTGAGAGGTCTCGTAAGAGAAAATACATAAAATGTCATCTCTTACAGACATGCGAAACATAAAAAAGGGAATCGGGATAGATCAATTTTTACAATATAAAAAAAAGTATACGAGAAAACCATTCTCGTCCTATATAAGTAACCTATGGAGGGTCTACATTGAAAACTCATCATCGGCTAAGCATCATGAATGATGTTCGGGCCAATATAAACTCCCACCATCGGGCCGGACTTATTATCTAAGGCTCGATAGATGATCGGGCCAGGCTCGCATGCCAATGGTGGCACCGTGGGCTTCGAGGTTGCCCCAACCGTCGGCCTCGTCCGGTCAGCTTACATGGGATCCGACCCAGAATTCAGAAACGTCTGTTATTTTCATCTTCCTTCTCGTTGTCCTTCCACCTGCCTTCGGGAATTCTCTGGGATAGGGGTAACTCGTCTACTAATATCCGGGCTAAGAATAACGAAATGAATATATATTTATCAAGTGCATCGGTTCCCTTTCTTTTCCCATCACGCACTTCACCATCCTCGCGGCGCCCGCAACCTCTCGTCTCGTCGCGCCATTCATTCGCGGCCATTCATGCCCACACACTCTGCCGCGCTTATTCGAGTAATACTTATTTTTCTTTTAACACTCGGCCACTCCTCTGTACACAATCGCCCTCGATTCTCGTAAGATTAACCGCGAATGTAGACTCTTGACTTATGCTTTCATTTTAAACGTATTAATCTTAAACGTAGATTATAGTGTAATGGAATGATAAACTTTGAATTGTGTCGTTTCGGGTAATGTTCCTTAAATGTAACCGTTGGAATTAGGTAGAAATAATAGCAAAGTTTCAATCGTTGCATCTCGTAATCCTTTAGATACTCCGGGAGTTTTCGTTCTCTGCCAGATTTTCCCTGGCTGCTTCGATCTTTTTCGTCGACTATGGACTCTGTTACCGTAGCATGACTTTCGTCTTGTTAGCGACGCTTTTTCGCACTTTTGGTCTCATTCGTCGGCTCCAAGGATTTGTGCAGCTCAGGATTTTCTGTGTTTATTGCATCGACACTCGGAGATGCAACCGCTTCTTCTCGTGCAAGTTTCATCTCTTCATGTACCGGCTCCGATTCTCCTTGAGTATCGTCTGTGCTTTCAATTTCGTAAAGTTCATCATCTCCCCACCCGTCGTCTTTTTCATCAACACCCCGCCAATCCCTAATACGTGAGGCGTGCATATTCGATGAATAAACTCGTCCCGATAGCGGATGAAGGTGAGCCACTTGATAAGTGTCGCCTCCCTGGCAAGTTCCGCGACTTGAAAACCGATCACCAAACTACCCTCAAAGCGACCGAGTAAACGACCGGTCAGTTTCGGACAAACGACTGTCGAAACGCGAAACCGCGAAAACGACTGTCAAAACGACTTTATCCGTGTCCGTACCAGCGGCATATGAGCAGCTTCCAGGGAGGGCTTTCAGTCAGGTGGTTTTTCAATTAATGAGCGAATGACCTACCGCGAAAACGACTGTTCAAAACACCTTTCAGTCCGGTCATTTTTTCATTTTGAACCGAAGAAACGACCGCATTAACGATAACCAGACTGAAAGGTCTTTTGAACGGTCGTTTCCGTCGTAGTTCGTCCAGTCATAAAATATAAAACGACCTGACTGAAAGCTCTCATTGGAAGTTGCTCGTATATGGCTCGCACGGACGCGGATGAAGTCGTTTCAGCAGTCGCTTTACCGGACGTATTTTTGACCGAAAACGACCGGTCATTTTCTCGGCGGTTTTGATGGTCGCAGAATCTGCCAGGGCTGGCAGTTGTTTTGTAACTACTAGCGGATCTCGCAATTTTTGCTGTAGTTTCACCGATTCTCCAGTCTGTTCCGGTGCTCATTCGGCTACGACAACTCCTACGTCGTATATTGGCGACGCAACGCATCTTATTGAATGAGTGCTTATATTTCGTCTGTTCCTCTTCGATGCGTTCGATAGCCTCTTCCTGTAACTTCGCTATTTGCGTCCACTCTTGATCTCCTACCTCGGTTATGTCTCTCAGCGTTCCGTTTTGATAACAAGGTTTATATCCATGTAACAATTCGGAGGTTGATTTCCTAAGCATCTTGATCGGTTGTTCGTTAAACTGTCTTTCAATCTGTTTAACCGCGAGGTCTCAGTCTCGTCCTTCTGAATCATCGCTCTATATCGCGAGAATAGAAATGAGAGTTCTATAACGCGGTCGACCATTCCGTTGGCTTGTAGATGCCTACTCTAGTTTAACACATGTCGTATCCCTTTTTCAAGCAGGGAAGGCTTTCGCTGTGAAGCAAGTCCCTCGATTGGTGATGATTGTACGCGGCAATCTTCTTATCGTGACCACATCCTCTAGAGCCTTCATCGCGTTTCTTGTTTCCGTGTCTCTTTTTGGATACAACATTACGAACCTGGTCAAGTTGTCAATGGTGACAATCAATTCCTTATTTTTCCTCGATCTTGTGACGAATGGACCGAGATGATCTAAATCTCTATGAACCCTATACCTGGCGGTATAGGGTTGAGAGGTCCGTCCTTCTTCCCTGCTCGTTTCTTGTACATCTGGGGGACATATATCGTCGGATTCCTTGGAACCAGAAATGTTCTAACAGTTTGGCCACACTCCTGTATTCCGTCGCGGAAAGAATAGTACTATGAATCGCTATTGTACACCGGGTTTTTGCGTACTGTCGTTGAAAATAATTAATTAAGATTTTGTCGCCGTTCGCGTCAATTGCCGAGACAGTTGCAGACCAGATGCGAGAAGCTAAAATGTCGCTTAATCCGGCAATCGACTGGAAAAAGCACGAAAAGATAATCTCCAAAGGGTAAGCGCGTCTGTCATTGTTTTATGGCGGTCGCCTTCAGCGAGGGGAAAACAGTCGCCCGTGGACCTCACGCGCAACGGTACTCTGCGTCCAGGGGACGCTTGAGTCACCAGGGCTGCTCGGTTTTTCCAATGCTTCAGAGGCATCGCTATATCCGCGCTTCTGTCAGCAACCAATCAACGTCAAGCAAATTGACACGACCGATGTTCCACCCCAATCCAAATTAACTTTTTAGTAATTCTTCAGAATTTTGAGAATTCAGTCGTCTACAAACGCTTCGACAGAACGGACACTCCAGGAATCTGATCGTCAGAGAATTCTACACGTATTCTTGTCTGTAACACTTCATTATCAATTTTTCCATCCGTAAATTCAATAAGCATTTCAATGTGTAAATTTATGTAAATAAATATTTTGCGTTTAATACAATTCAAAGATTATCAACAATATAAATACCCTTGTCATCTTAATCGATCGCGTGGGAGTTCAGTTTTATCAATATACTCGCGGTTCAAATAACGATTTGAGATTAGGCCTTACAACCGTAATCGGCTCGAATTCAACGGAGCTGTCTGCGAGGCTGAACATTTTTATGGTCCTTCGAGCCGGATAGAGAATCAGTGGTGGAAAAGTGTAACCAGTAGTAAAATACAATTTTGTGAAATCGCGAATAGGTTCGTGATTAAACGCTGCGCTCTTAACGCCACGCGTCAACCCAGAACACTATTACATGCGTAGTAACACGTCCCTGCACTTAACCGGTCATCATCGCGGATAGCACCACGCCGGAGAATCGTCGCAGTTACTTCTCCAAACAAAGGCCGCGCCGAAAACTCATCATGCTGCCGCAGGGAACTACCGAGCTGAGCGCACACATTCCAAAAAGAGGCAACATATAGGGAACAATTACAAAGTTTGCCAAGGGCCTAGAGACGTACGAAGCCGCCAACCCCGCAACACGAGATCGGTTCCAGCTCTAAGCCGCCCTCGAAGGGCTTCGCGCACGATTCCAAGGTTTCTCAGATATCCAGGATGAAATAGAGAATCCAGACGAAACGGAAGTCAGTAAACGGATTCCAGTCGAGGAATCCTTTGACAACTCAATAGGAAGTGCGCTGAGATTACTCAGCCCCAGCGCAGCGTCAAGTAGCAGCCTACGCTCACCGTCTCCGGTAACACCAGTAGTGTCAGTGAAATTGCCTCACATCGACATTCCAATGTTCGACGGCGCTATCGAAAATTGGAACGCGTTCTTCGACCTGTTCTTATGCCTGATCGATAAAAATGACAGTCTGTCGCCATCAATTCGCTACCAACAACAGAAACCAATTACATTAGCGCCATTGAAATATTGAAAAAAAGTTCGACTGCGTCCAGAAGACTCTCCGACGTCACTGGACTCTGATGCGTGAATACCCATGACCTTCAAAAGATACTCCGGCAGCGCTTGGAGATCTCGTCGACACGGTGACTCAACATGTTCGCGCATTGCAGAATCTTGGACAACCAACCGACAGCGTGGACCTGCCGCTGATTGATCTTATTCTGTCAAAGATCAGTTCGGACACTGCGTGGCATTGGGAGCTCACGCTCACGAACTCCAGCTTGCCGTTATACACTAACCTTTATACGGCAAATTCGGCATCATCAAGTAGTCAATCCTGACTAGCACGGCTAGAGCCGGCAAACGAGAGGCCCAGGCACACGAGTCTCATCGACAATGCCGCCACAAGTGAGTTACTGGTTAGGTACAGCGCTGCTAAACGTCTGCGCACCATCTGCGCAACCCCCACGACAACGCAACTGCTACACCACGTCCACGGACCTCGAGTTTGATCTGTAAAAATGCTGGACCATCCAAGAAGCAGCAACTCACGCGCATCATCGGAGCGCTGAAGAGGCCGCGTGCGAGAGACACTTCAGCGAACACATCACCCGTGACAACGAAGGACGATACATGGTGGCACTCCCGTTTAACGAAAAACAACCGCAGGTAGGTGAGTCACGATCCAGAGTGATCCATCGACTACTATCCATCGAACGGCAGCTGCGGAGAGAGCCAGAGCTACGCCTTCGATACAACGCCGTACTCCAAGAGTGTTTAGATCTCGGGCACATGACGGAAGTACAGCTAAAGGATTAAGGCTACAATCTACCACATCACGCAGTAATAAAGGAAGGCAGTTTGACGACAAAGGTGCGCGTCGTTTCTGACGGATCTGCCAAGACGAGTACGGGGATCTCACTTAACGAAACTTTGCGCGTCGGACCCACCATCCAAGACGATACTGTCCTTACTGCTCCGATTCAGAATGCATCAATGGGTTCGTACAAGCGACATCGAGAAGATGTACAGGCAAGTGCGCGTTCGCCTTGAGGATCGACAGTACCAAAGAATCGCATGGCGCGATAGTGAAAGATCGATACGGACCTATCAACTTAATACTGTCACATTTGGTCTGTCAGCTGCACCTTATCTCGCCGTAAGGTGTCTTCATCAATTGGCAGACGATGAGGGACATCGGTATCCCGCGGCAGCAGAGATTCTGAAACAAGATCTCTACGTAAATGATCTTCTCACAGGAACGCAGACCAAGGAAGAAGCAGTCGCAATCCGAGATGAGATCGACGAGCTTCTAAAACTCGGATACTTTCACCTACATCAATGGGCATCGGACAAACCCGAACTGCTGACGGGACTGCCAGAAGAAAACGTTAATTTACAACTGCAACTGGGGGAATCGTCAACGTTAAAAACACTGGGCGTGTTTTGGAATTCTGCCACCGACGACATCACATACACGGTGAAACTGACAAACGACGTCTCGGGAGTCACCAAACGCATCATCCTGTCAGAAACAGCCAAGGTATTTGATCCATTGGGCCGGTTGGGGCCTGTCATTGTACTCGCCAAGGCTATTAGGCAGAAGCTGTGTACCCTGAAAGTGCACTGGGACGAAGCACTGCCAATGGAAATCCACTCAGAGTGGATCGAATTCTACGACAAACTGCCTCTGCTGAACAGTCTGAGCTTCAAACAGGGTATACTGTTGGACAACGCAAATGACATTCAGCTTCATGGATTCTGCGACGCTAGCCAAATCGCGTATGGAGCCTGTGTCTACTTGCGATCAATGGACATGGACGGACGCATCGACACCAATCTCCTGTGTGCCAATTCTCGCGAGTTGCACCCTTCAAATAAGTGACGATACCTCGCTTACAACTCTGCGGAGCACAACTCCTGGCTAACTTGATGGCGGCAGTGCAAAACGCGATACAAGGCAAGATTGATCGAATCACGTATTGGACTGATTCTACGATTGTGTTACATTGGCTGAACGCAAGTCCGCAACGGCTACAAACGTTCGGAGCAAATCGAGTCGCAGAGATACAGTCAAAAACGAGCGCCGAACACTGGAAACAGGTTCGGACCCACGACAATCCTGCGGATCTCATATCAAGAGGACAACGAGTAGACGAATCCATGGAAACATGGTCCACCGTGGTTCCGCGAAGAAGAACCACGGTGAGAAATACCCCTCGAGCACAAGAAAAGGATCTGGTATTCATCAATTGGCAAGTTACATCGAGTCGTTGCCTACTGTCTCCGATTCAAACGCAGTAATGACCATAGTGGTAAACTCACACTCAATGAGCTCACAGTAGCCCATGAACGGATCATCCACTTGACACAAGAAGCGACCTTATCAGACATGATCGCAGCACTCAAGAAGAACAAGGGACGACAAGACAATCGACTCTCGAAATTGGTTAAATTAAATCCGTTTCTCGACAAGGCAGGGATTCTGCGAGTCGGAGGAAGGTTGCAAAGGGCAATGATTCCTTATTGGCAACGACACCCGATCATCCTACTAAAAACGCATCACGTCACCAGACTCATCATCGAACGAGAGCATCAACTGCAGCTCCATGCGGGAGCTCAGGCTACACTCTACGCAATACGCCAACGCTTTTGTGTCGTATCGTCACGTGAAATCTTAAATTAAATTAGTTCACCTTGCTACTTGTGGATTACTCGTTATTAATGTTTAGATAGACCAGCGCTTGGCAAACCGTGAAGACAGTAAAATTAATTCCGAATAGAAACTGTCTCAAGCGATCCAATATCCACACCACTGCCATTAGATCCAATCGGCTCCAATGATAATTGTTTTCGGCGTCCGTCGTTTTATTTGAAACGCAGTAGACGAGTCCCAAAGGATCTCGCTCGTCTGACTGCAGTAAAATGCCGGGTATTCTGACTCGATTCGCATCATTATGCACCTCGGTACGTGTTTGTGAATTATACAGTCGTAGCACATGAGCGAAAGTCATGGGTCCGAACGTGCTTCATCCGCATAGTCAAACATCCGAAACTTTATTTTTCCGAATCGTCTAAGTTCCGAATCGTTATTTCTCTGAATTGTCAAATTTCCGAAACTTTATTATTTCGAATTGTCATTTAACCGAACGTAATTTTTCCGAATAATAATTTCACCGAACGTCATTTTTCCGAATAATAATTTCACCAAACGTCATTTTCCCTAATCGTTAAACTTCCAAATGTCAAGTCGCCGAATGGTCAATCGTCCGAATCGTCATCCGTCCGAATTACGAAACTAAATAGTATGCGTGAATATTCTGACCATCTGTTATTATATTTATTCACCGCAGGCGATAAAATTGTGTATAATAAGGTTCAGATGAGACCCCATGAAAATAAAGAAAATGAAAAAATAAAATGAATTAAAAAAGTACATTGATGGATATGTGACGTACGGGCGTTCGGTACGTCGGAAATAACCCCGTCGCGGGAAGCGCGACGAGTTTATATTTATTTATTCAGGATCGTTCCCGGTTCGTCCTATACAGGACGTTTCCCGTTTATTCGCGCGGGTCGAAAAATAAATCACGCGGTACTTTTGGTAAACTCGAGTTTAATTATTTAAAAGGGTTATACGTTACAATCGACAAGGTTTGGCCGGCAAGTACTCACTCTACAATCGCACACACGGACTCACACTCTTACTTACTATATATCCTTAACTGTTACGTGTGTTGACGGTCTCTTTTCCTCCACCCTCCTTCTCGACACTTCTACTCTCTCTCTATTCACACACTGCTCTCAACACTTTTCCTCCGTACCCCGAATCACACGCTTAAAATTACACGACAATACTGTTCGTGGCGTTATTTAGGACAACAATGATCTAACACGATCAGGCTCACCACCGCGGGGTGCAACACTCTTTAGGCTCCTTTCGGTCTTCGCGACTTTCTCGCGTTCTACTAGACCGGGGTGTTCCCTCGAGATTTACCTTACTTTAGCGGGTGCTAATCGAGGAGTTTCTCCGAAGAACAAGCTCGCGCTCTCAGTATCTAAATGGGACTGCCTTCCCCAGCCTGCTCATCCGCCGATCTCTCGACCGTCGGACGTCAAGCCGGGGAGGATTTTTGCAATACCGTGAAATTGTAGCTCGGTGAGCGGGGCCGAGAGGAGACAATCGTATGCTCCCTCGAGCCCTCGCTCGATTTTCAAGAAAAATATAACGCGACCCGCGACGTGTAGAATAACGCCGCGGTTGGCGCGATATTGAAAGAACTAACACGGGGAATTAAATACTGAAAAGGCAACGGAATACATCCTGTGTATTCCGATACCTTGGCAGTCAATCCCGCGCTGACGATCCCAAACATGCCATCTCGCGAGTTCTTGTCACGAACCGCGCGGGAGGATTTTAAGAAAAATATCTCAGCATGGAACGTGACAGATATATAGTGACATACATTAAAAATCTATCTTATATACTTCTGATATATTAAAAATACATTAAAAGTATATAATTAAATATGCAATGTTTCGTGCCCTCATATATTCGGTAATTATGCGTGAAGTATACTTTTGGATTTATTATAGATATGTACCCGTCATATATCATTCATATATGTAAAATATATACCACATATATTCTTTCTATATCGCTGATGTATAATAAGAATATATTGTAACGGGACGCCCTGCCCCGGTAGGTCTTTCCGTTGTCCGCGAGATGGCGAGTCGGCGGAGCTCTCGCGCAAACGGATTGTTCTCCGAGTCGCTATAAAGGCTCTACCTATCCTCTCCTCGAGGTTCCTATCCCACTCCCGATACCGAACCATTTCCCACATGTCGCCGTGCGGTTGAAGAGCACGGCGTTTACACTAGACAAGTCTCCCGTCTTCCCTGTAGCTCAGGGATAAAAGGAGTAAGAAGCATTTTTTTGTATTCAAGGAGAGTATTTAGCCTTGAACGCCGGGTCGATTCATGGTCCCCGGATTGCAAGACTAAAGAAATCCACCAAAAATAAACCGTCCTCCACACCTTATCCAGCCGGTCCAGTACCGAACTCTTACCTTCCACTCGGAAGAAGACGATCTAAAAAATCGTGAGTTCGATATTCCGCTCCCACGGAATATCGAAACGTTTCAATATGTGATATATATTTTTCATATAAGTATGTATGTTACATATGCTTGCAATATACTATAACGGAACCGATTTCTCCACCCCATGAATAATTCGCGCGCACCGTTACCGACAAAACCAACCACCACGATGGTAAGACACCACGATGGTAAGACACCACGATGGTAAGACACCACGGGGGCCAGACACCGATCATACATCTCACCGGCAATGTAGTACCGGGAATTCTCCCCACAGACAGGAGCCACTGGCAACGCCCACTCCGCGCACACTCACCCGACGAACCACCGACAGCACATAGAGGAGGGAACCGGCTATATACACCCGCGCGCGGCGCACAAGAGCAGCTTTTATCTTCCTACCTTCACCAAGAACACATCCTTTAATTCGACAAGCCTCAGCACTGTTCTGACACTTGAAGAATATTCCTTCGAGAAAGCCCTTCTCCCAACTACGCAGGCCTCGATACTGTTTTGACACCTGCGTATCCGGGAGATAGCCCAACTCAACCACGCCGGGTCTCGATACTGCTTCGACGCCAGGGTGTCTTGAGCTAGCCTAGCTCCCGAAATAAAAGCTTTCCCCAACTCGCGCGGTGGCCCTAAGAACGCCACCGCACGTTGCACCAACATCTAGCAAAAGCGAGTGAATATAGGAAAGATCGCAATAAACTTAGACTCTACCGATACGCCAACGAAAATAGATTACTGGACTAAACCTACCATATTCACCTTTATAGACGCATCACATCGACAAACCCTGATACGAAATTGGATTCCGAAAAAATCTCAAGACTCTTCCAGCCTTGGGATTCCTTCTTTACCTTTGTTCCTGGAGCCTCTCTCCAGTTTACCCCACCGATCGGATTGACAGCAGTGTTGCCGCGTTGGTACAATTGTACCATTTGTGGTACATTTCGCCATGTCGTGGTACGCTGGTACGACGTTGGAAGTTTTGGTACTTTTTGGTATGCGTGGTACTTTTCAAATTTCATAGCCGACATTCTAACGACTCGCAATTCAACCGTGTATATATACTAATCCCAGATAAATGCAAGATATACTGAGACACTCTTAGTACCTCTGGAAACAACTTCATTGCTCTCGTAATGGTTGTAATCGTTTACGGCAGGGGACATTACCTGCAAGTTAATCGATATATCTGAGGACATCTAGTAAATCGAATGGCTACTAACTTACTATTAGCAACAGTAAGTTGGTAGCCATTCATAGCAGACGAGAAAATTCGTGTGGTAAGCATGGCGTGAAAATAACGTACGGTCTTCAAAGTCCTTTGTCCCGAATTTCGAGATCTGATGTGTATTTTATATCCGATATTGTAGCTCTTATCTTGAGCATGGACCGGTAAGTAACGAAAAACAGACTTTTAACAGCTACAATTCTTAAATTTGCTTATGTTTTAAGGAGCTATCTGTCGAACTTTCATAGGATTTCTCCTACGATTTGTCAAAATTGCGTTAGCTTCTTTTATATTTTTACATTTTTAGATCACCGTAGGTACCTGTAGTTTTATAGCAGTCGAAATAAATAAGGGTTGTTGATTATGTAGATTTATAATACGTCGGAAAATTGGTGAAATCGAATCTCAGCCAAGTACATCGAACACGAGTAGCCGAGCCTCGCAGGACTCGGATTCTCGTCAACATGCAGCAGCGCCGACGACAACGACGACGACGACGATGCCGATGACGAGACCAAACTCGTCTTCGTCGAGAAATACTTTAGATTCGAGCCAGCCATGTGATCTGATAATTGGCAAACAACGGTAAATGAGATACAGTAAAATATATGAAATTAAATATCGTAATTGACATCTCGAAAAATATATTAAATTTTTTTTCTAGCCCTGCTAAGCGCAAAGGATCGGTCTTAGAATCCGATAATAGTGACACCGTTGACGATGACTTGATCGACGAAAAGGATCCCAAAGATATCTCATCAACTTCGGATCCTTCCGACACTGAGGGACCATCGTTTACGAAAAAAAGGAGCCACAAGAAAAAAAAACAAAGCCGAAAAACAAAAAAGGCCAAGCGTTTTTTTCGTGAAGTATGGGGAAAAACGTATCCTTGGATCACGAGTAGAAACCATAAGCCGTTTTGTCAGGTCTGTCAAAAATCTTTGGAAGGAGGAAACTTCCATCTTCAGCGACACGAACAAACAGATTTTCATGTCAAACGAATCGCAGCTGCCTCTCAAACCGTCGCGATAGATAATTTGCCGAAATATAATGCACAATCGAAAGCAGCTACGGAAGCTAAAAGTTCAGCGTTGAAGTTGGCAATGTTCATCGCCGAGCATAATTTGTCTTTTCGGTTGTTGGAACATTTGCCAAAACTTTTGAAGTCTGTTTGTCCGGATTCCGAAATCGCGAAACATATCACGTGCAGTCGCACGAAAGGACGAGGACTAATCGTAGATGTTTTGGGACCTGAAAGTTTGAAAGAAGCAGCGCTCAAGCTACAGACGGCGAAGTTTTCACTAATCATAGACGAGACGACGGATGTCAGTACTAGTAAATGCTTAGCTATTGTGGCTCGCTATTTCGATGATGAGATTAAGGAGATAAGAGATCGATGTGTGGGTCTTGTGGAAGTACCGTGCTGTACAGCTGCTGCATTGCATGCTTGTATTATCGAGTTTTTGACACTGCACAAGATTCCTTTCGAAAATATGATCGGGTTTGCAGCAGACAATGCATCCGTAATGATGGGAAACTTGAACGGAGTACAAGCTAAATTCAGAGAGTCCTTGCCCCATCTATTTGTTATGGGATGCGTCTGTCAGTCGTTCCACCTTTGTGCTTCTGCCGCTTGTCTTAAGTTGCCGAGAACGATCGAAGATCTCGCACGAGACATATATTCGTACTTCTCGCATAATACAAAGCGCCTCGGAGAATTTGCTGACTGCCAAGAGATTGCGAATTTGGCGCCCCACCGACTTTTACGACCGAGTCAAACTAGGTGGTTATCCTTGCAGGCGGTTGTAAATCGCATTTTGGAACAGTGGCCGGCTCTGATTCTTTATTTCGAAAAGGCTGTAGCCGAAGATAACTTACAGGCTGCCGGTACTATTCTGAACGCTCTTAAAAATCCCGTTTACAAGGTCTATTTTTGCTTTCTTACCTACATTCTGGGTTTAGTGACGCGTTTAAACCTTGAATTCCAAAGTCGGGAATCTCTTCTATACTCTCTGCTCGATAGAGTCACTGAGATATATCTTACAATATTGAAAAATTATCTGAAGCCAGAATATGCCGCTAAAACGTCGACTCAGTCGATAGATCCGGGGAACATACGAGAATATAAGGCGATAGAGCAACTGTACTGTGGAGCGAGAGTAGAAGCACTTCTAAGTACCTCGAATGTGCCTGCCGCTGATGTTCGAGCGTTCAGACTCAGAGTTCTCAAATTTTACGTCGTATTATGCAGAGAGATCAAACGTAGAATCAAATTCGATGATCCGGTTTTATCGTCACTGTCGGTGTTGAACCCGAAGGTAGCTACTTCCGGCGACGTCGCGTCGATAATTCCGTTGGCTCTTCACTTCCCAAATCTGGTATCCGAAGAGTCGATGGAAGACTTAAATTCGGAATGGCGGCTGCTATCAGAGGTAACGGAATTGAAAAAAAACGTCGACAACTTGACCTTGACAGAATTCATTAATCGAATCGGTGTAATAAAAAATCAGGTGGGTAGCTTCATGTTTCCGACATTACACAAATGTTTCAAAGCTCTTGAATGCTTGCCACACAGCAGCGCGGCAGCGGAACGAATTTTCTCTCAATTGAACCTCATGAAAACCAAAACTTGCAACAAGTTAAAAGTTACGACGTGCAACGCTTTATTGTTAGCAAAAGAACTGCTTCACTCACGAGCCTGCTATGAGTGGAGTCCACCGAGTAAGTTACTCACCAAAAGTCCGAGGGATTTAGACTCAGAGGACGGCGAATGAGTCAAAGTAGGAACTAGGGTGTAAATCGTACTACCGAACAATCATAAAGCAATGGCCAAATATTAATCTCTAAACTATTTTACTTAAGTGTTTG
Organism: Ichneumon xanthorius; assembly: GCA_917499995.1. Classification (NCBI taxonomy): domain Eukaryota; kingdom Metazoa; phylum Arthropoda; class Insecta; order Hymenoptera; family Ichneumonidae; genus Ichneumon; species Ichneumon xanthorius. Next base: position 1,161,982 of record CAKJTD010000081.1, on the reverse strand, counting down.
TAGTTTTTATTTCTTTTCATGTTATTGAATGATAGAATGTTAATGATTTCCAAGATTATTACATCACATAATATAATAAAAATAAATATATTGTATCCCTTCTTGTAATTTTCTTGTAATGTCTAATTTTACAATGTCACTTTGGAATAACTACAATCCTTAGTCTCCCCAAAATCGCTCTAAACGATATTAGTATAAAGTGGTTGGGAGCGATTTTTGTTTCGTCAGGTTACTTGAATGCTCAATTCTGATTTGTCACACGAGCCCTAGGGTGTTCGCGTTCGGAAACTCATACCGCCGAGTCGTTAAGGATAAAAAGCTAACAGACCAATAGGGAATTTCGTACTGAGTACAGAAGTAAGTTTTCTCGACAGAAAAATAATTTATCGTTCCTATCATACCCGAAAATCGAAAAATAGATCAACTTAAATATCGTGCCACTAATAAATATGATTATTTTATCATTTAATTTAATTTTTTCGACTTTGGTACTTTTTTACCCACAGTGGTACGTTTTGGAAGCCATTGCTGGTACGGATCAATCGTCGAACGCGGCAACACTGATTTGGAACGGCGTTTCAAACGAATTATCGATTTGACGTCGATGCAAACAACGGGGAAGGTGGCTGCGATGAAGAATCGAAAAGTGTACTTCGATTAAATCATATTACCGACACTTGGGATGCGAACAATAAACAAATTATGCATGTACTCGAACCGCAAGATACAAACATCGATGGTACTGCTGCTGCTGATGCTGTAAGAGTAGAAGTTCAAATTTGAACTTGAATAGCGGCATATCTAGAGACACGAAATCGAAACATATCGAGGATTAATATCGATACGGCCGAATAAGGGACATCTGCGTATGTCCGAGTACAATAATATAGGCTAGCACACTTCTGTCTCTGCCTCTTTCGCTCTGGGGACGTCGTGCTCGGTGGACAATACCCAGTTTAGAGGAATAGCGAGACGTATCTCGTGTTGGCCGCCTTTCTGCCGTGCTCGGCCAGCCGACTTTACGAACATCTCCATCTGCGAGCCCCAGAGGTCTGAAAGAGCCAACGAGGAAGCAAACAGCCCATAAAAGTTACGTAGCGTACAATTAAAAATGATTATTATATTTCATTGAGGAACGATAAAACGACGGTGTGAGGCATGAACGTATGTGAAATGATATGAATGAAGTATGTACAAAGAAATGACGATTTTATGTTAATTGAATGAAAAACGGTATGAAAAATGTATATTAATGGGATATGAAAGAGAAAATGACAAATTGATGTTAATGAACTGAAAGATAGAAATTACGATTTTATATAAATGAAAGGATCCTCGCGTGAGTGTTATATATTTCCTGTGAAACATTATTGAGCGTCCGAAAATCAATAAAAAGTGCGACCTCAGAATATAATTTGTGTTTGTATTATTTTTGCAACGGTCTGAATGTTACAATGCTAACTATGATAGCTATGTAGTAAATAAAAAATATCTGGAGGAACGAATGTCAAATGTTGCAGAACAATCTGCAAATGTCTTGTTTTATGATATCATAAATATCTTCACATTCAATATAATATATCAAACTATCGGTATCCGTGTTGTAACATGAGCAAAGCTCTTTACAATAATTTCTCCGAGTTCATGCGCCTCCTGTAAAGGAACGGGCACTCAAACGAAGGGATTCGTGTGCTCGAGCGTCCAGGAATTATGGGTTGGTGTGTCAGAGACGTTGTTTATGTGAGACAGTAATAATTTCTATTCGCACATGATAAACTCTCCTTTGATTACAAGCTTTCTACTCCTTGAATTAATTCTTTTTATTTATTATTGTGCAAGATATTGAGTTCCATCGGTCATAAAATTGGTGAAAAACGATTGTGCTTATATTCGGATCTTATTTCTCTTTTTATTAAATAAATTAATTGCTTGAGGCCGGAATATTCAATTGACAGGATTTCTTCTTGTGTGAACCGCACTACGCATGCGCGGGCAGCTTCTCGGTCGTCGCGAAGTCTAGCTGGCTGCGGTGCTCGGCTGTCCCGTTGTGACGTCACGGCACGGCGATCGACGGTGAAAGCTCGCTCACCTCGCGTTTTGCAATTGGTGTTTATTTTGTAATTAAACGGTTTTACTCTGATTTGACGGTACCGGTGCCTTCAGGGAACGTGAATTAAGCACTAGCTGTGACTTTTTCACGTCTTTGGCCTTTTATTTTTCACCTTTGCAATTATGACGTTTCTGTCCGGTCACTTCGGTTACTTTACCGACTCGCTCCGATCGTTGTCCCGGTTGACACCTTGTCGATTATTTCTCGCAACAAGTTCCACCAATTGTTTATAAGTCTCGCCCGGTGCTGTTTTGACAAGTTATTTGTCACTTCTCAATAATATATGTACGATCGGCACTAAATTTTATAAGTTCGAAGAGGCAAGATTTTTTTACAAGTCCCAATTTCACCAATTTTTATAAGTCCGAACGGCACGAAATTTACAAGTCCAGATCGGCACAGATTTTATAAGTTCAAACTCACCGATTTTACAAGTCCTTTTTGGCGCGATTTCACTTTTACTTCACTTTTACTTTTCACTTTTACTTTTCACTTTTTGCTGGTATTCCTGGAGAGCTGGTGTAGACCCGGTGAGATGATTAACTGATTGACTGACGAAATCGCCGTCTTTTATACGCCGATTTTGGTCCCCCTCTTTGTCGGTTCTGCAGGGTTTTGGCGGACTCCGATTATTAATTTTCTTATTGGTTACTCGCGGGGAGCTCCCTTGGCCCTCCAATGCTGGGTCGATATTCCCGTGACGCACTTCCGGCATTCCCTGCTGGGCTAATGGTGCACCTGTTGGTGCCGTGTGCTTTTTCCAGTGTCGTCACTTTTGGCCAATTATCTGCGTCGGTTTTCCCTCGCTTTCTCCTTTCCTCGACCTTGGGCATGCTTTCGCCGCAAGCCCGCTCGGCAGCGCCGTGGTGTGTCCGATCTCTCGTCTGCGCATGCGCTCGGTTCGATATTGATCGAGCCGCTGCTCGATCCTGGCAGGTGGCGCCACTTACACCTCACGCTCTCGTATTCAGTGCCGATAACCGCGGTTTGACTCGGCATCGGGTGTTCGAGGATAGCCAAACAGTTACAGTGTACATCAGTCTACAATTCTCAAAGAATTTTGGTTTCAAATAGTCATAGTGAAAACTATACACCTGTGTTTTTGAAATATCTAATACTGACATCCCAACGTAGATAGGTTTATCAAATTTTACCATCAATTTATTCAGTTCTATCGCAACTAAATTCTCTGCAAATATAGTTCGACTGTGAAAATTTGGTTTGCTAACATACGTGTTAGCGCCATATCTTCCATCCCAATGCATTAAAAGTTCAACATCCACACGTTTTAAAACGTTTTCCATTGTTTTGCCAAATGTTGCATTATTCATCAGCTTATACAATTCTTTGGTAAAATCATTTGGTGCAGTCGTACGTAGTTCCGTGTTAAGATCTATATATGGTTTTAACCATTTACATTGATCAAATTGAAGAATTCGATGTATTTTTGTAATTTCAAGACCATGTTCACTACATTGTTGTAATAATCTATAATGCAATACATATCGAGTTTTATTATTGACTGTTGCAAGAAGTTTGTCAGTTGTTCGATTTCCCAGAGGTTTTTCATGATTGGGATAAAATGGTAAATCTGCATGCCAATCATGAAGTTTGCGCGAATAGATCAGATCAACCTCTAGAATATATCCAACTGGAGAATCGGCAGATATTAAATTCAGACGATCTTTAAATTTTTCAATTGTGTCAAAATCACACCACTTAAAATTACCTTTTGGCAACGATTGACACATCGCCCAACCATACAAATTATTTACATCAAACTACATTAAATAACTTGAGGGTTGATTTTTATTGTATGCCTCTCGCATATATTTATTATTAGCTTTGGTATAACGAGCCGAGCATTGACTTAGACGGCCTCGTATACCTCGTTCTACAAACAATATCATGTCTATGTCAGTTAGCAATTCTAATTCAATTTTGGTGTTTTTTAACATTGCGTCCCAAGTGAAACCCGGCAGCGTAAAATAGTGTGCTGGATCGAGATTATAAGTCTGCATACTCTGATTGCGAAAGTTTTCAAACACGTCGGTCAATAACAATACATCGATTTTTAAATACAAATCACTGTATTTCCCAAAGTTTTTATGTCAAAATGATTCCAAATATTTTGGAAGTGCAAATATTTTTTATCGCTAATATTGCTGTCGTTGAGTTTATTGTAAAAATCTTTGCGGCTGGGTATAGTATTTTCATTGAGTTTTTCCATAGAATGAACATAGTCATATGGAAACGGGCACTTGCGACTGATCATTTCAAGCTCCTCGCTGTGTAAGTGAGGAACTTCTGACTCTAAAGTTTTCATATCTGAAATATTTAAAAACGAAGCCAATTTGATTAAACTTGTGCTCAAAAATTTAAATGAATCGATAAATCGCATTCGAATGTTATAGGCATTAACGTATTTAGTAAATGAAATATATTTTTCCTTGTTGATGGGCAAAAGGTCTATATTTCCAGGGAATGCGTCAGCAATTTCTTTAATTATAAAATGAGCATCATATCCACTCAAATTATGAAAAATGATTGGAATAATATGAGTCTCTTTGTAGTTCAAATTACAATTGCTGTGTGCAGGACCTCTGTATTTTCCCGTCAAATGACAATGATCTCGGACTCTCGGAGTAATTTCGCTGAATGCCACACCGCATATGTGACAGCACAAAGCGTTGACTTGATGATCTTTTTCGGCAGCGGTCAGAGGTTTCATGGACGCAATATTATTTAGTTTACATCGAACAATACTTGCCAATTTGAACAATTCTTGTGCAAACAATTTTGCACATTGCTCGCCACGAAATGATTTATATTTGAAATTGGAAGAATATCGCGCAGTTTTAACGCGATAACCAACGCTATGTGCAACATGTTTTTGATATCGAACAGTCAAGATTTTGCTTGTTAATTAATCTTCCATTAGTTGTAAAAAACACTCGAAGTCTGCGTACACCACAAAAGCAGCGAATTCTTGATGTTTATAATTTTTAAATGTTAGTATTTTGTCCTCTTCTGTGGGCAAAATTCGCAATACGTCCGGGCTTTTGTTGTAGTCTTTACTGTGTGCAATTAGGCGTTGTTCTGTTTGGAAATAATTAAGACATCTGAAAAAAAGTTTTAATATAATATATTATTTTTTTCATATATTTTTTAAATACTAACCTGTTACAAATATGTTTTTTCCCGCGATGTTAGGACAATTGTGATGATACCAGTCTTGATAAATTTTTTATCCACGCAAAATGGAAATGATTTGTCTCTTTGTCTTCGATTAGCAGAAGATTGGTATGTTGTTGATTTACTTGATATTTTGACAATCTCAAGGGAGCGATCGTATTTTCGCCAGAAATTATGAATATATTGATTAACACCTGATTGTCTTCTTCGAAGGCTTTAATGTTTTTTAAATCGATGGGAAAGGTTATTCTTGAAATGTTCAACACCTCTGCGTAAGGACGATACGATGAAAACAAATTATTATTTGCTTTAACTGGTTCCAAAGCTGCTACCACTGACCACGCAAAACACCCGACGTCATTAGATTTAACATTTACAACCGCATACTTTTTTTCAATTCATTTTGGTAGTTTCATTCTACATCCAGCAGTCATTGGTGAAAATTGATTGATATTTACCAATAAATATAAAATTCTTGATAATACCCATCCGCTGTCACGTTCTTGGAATTCCTCCATTTGTTGCAAAATCGGAATTGTAATATTATTTTCATACCACGACTCCAGTTCAAACGGAAGCGGAACAACACTATTTTTTGTGTTAAAAGCTTTTACTTATTTTTTATCTTTGTTGATAAATTCTGCGTTTAGTATGCAATTTACCTTGAGCGTTGGATATTTTCGAAGAATTTCTTGAACATTTGATATTGCGAGTTGGCGTGCATCATGAAGAAACTCGATTGGATCCAAATGATCAAAGTTGACAATTGCGCCGGTTCGCATTCTTAATATGAATGCGGATTCTTTATTTTCCCAAACTAATTGACGTCTTGAAACAACATTTTCAGCACTTGTCGTTCTTCTACTCGTTGATGGTTGATCTGCACTTGTCGAAGCGCAGCCCGCACCGCGATGTGCATATTGACTTCTTTGGGCACGCAAACGCATGCATTTCGATCGTGCGAGTATTGCAATTGAGCGTTGCGATTCGCTCACCGTTGCACCGCTTTTCAAGCGTCTTTCTAATAAACGTATACTTTTATTACATTCTGCTAACCACTCCTCAAACTCCGTTTCGTTTTTTAGTAAATTTAATTGTTCTTCCAAATTTTTATCCATTTCAGTCTTGTGCGTAAAGCGTCTGTGAAATCATTGGTTGGCTTGATGCACAGCAAAGTCTCTTTATATATACACCCCAAAAGCGCGGTCGACTACACGTTGGCGGGGAGTTGATCTTAACACGCCTCACGCACAGGAAATGCAAATGGACTGGTTCAACCACTTTAATTTGAGAGCGAGAGGTTCATTCGCATCGAATACATATTGGACACATTATTTTTGGTAAAATAAAATATAGATGAGTGTTACAATTTGCACAATAACGAAGTTGCATATCATGACGCGACAGAGTATTATGGGTCCTATACATCGTTACTTGAGCTCCATTCTCCCCGTCATTCCCATTCATGTATGCCTCGACACACTCAAAACAACATGATTCGGAAAAAAATCTCATATTTGAGGTTTGAAAACGATAATCCAAAATACACATAATTGTAAAAAAATCATCTGCACAAAATTCATTGAGAGGATACTCAATTTCTATTTCATCGCAAATCGTATTGTCAGACGCGTTGCTTTCATAATCACTATCGTTTGCCGAAAGCAAAACTTCTTCATCTCCATTATCCTCTTGTTCTTCTTGTTCCCCTTCTTGCTGTTGTTCCTCTTCTTCCTCTCCATCTTCTTGACTAATTTCATTATTTTCTTCCACATTTTGTTCAATAATGACTTCAACGTCAAACGCATTGTTTTCAAAGATTCCTGGATTTACTACTTGATCCTGTTCAAAAAAAGATATCCCTCTTGTAGATCTCGTTCTTGATCCGCCACCGAGAGTTCTTCATAGTCTGAATTATCATTTCGTTCATCATCTCCGCGACCATTGACAAATATTAAATTTTCGCCTCCATTGTCCATGCGATTGTTATTTTCAGCCACCACCTCCTCAATATTCTCATTGTTCTCTTCAGCGATTATATTTACATTTGCATCATCTTCGACGTTGAGCATTTCTTCAAATATTCTTGGATCTGCCAGTTGATTCTCATAGAAAACATGTGGATGTCTCACGTAATCTTCGTTATCATTGTCAAATAGTAAATTCTCACCTATATTGTCTATGTGATCGTTGTTTTTAACCATCGCGGCTACTTCTTCCTCCCCCTCCTTGTGCTCGATATTCTCATGAACAAATAATTGATCGTTATTTAACTCGTTGTCCTCTTCCGCAATTATATTCACACTTTCAATCGGAAACTCTTCGGCGTAAAGTACTAGCACATTGCTCGGTCTCATGTTGCAAAAAATCTTTTCTCACGTTCAATATTTTAACTGCACTGACGATGGAAGATAAACATTTGCTCAATATATACCAGATTCCCCCAAACTTTTCTTACTTTCTCCAAGACTGATGGTTTGTATATAAGGAAGCTTATTGGCAACCAAAATTTACAGAGACCTCAACGCAAGTCGCTGGAGGAGGACGTGATACAGTGAAGATAGCATATTTGGGGGGGGGGGGGTGGAAAGTCTAACAACAAAAAATAAAAATGGAATATTTCAAAAATGTGTCTACTGGGAAAATAGAAAAATATTTATATATAAATAAAAGAAATAAGATTCATCTTGAACGCAAACAAAAACGAAAAGCAAACGACACATATGTGCTATTTTTTATTTTATTCGACATACATGCAATTTTTTTTTTTTTTTTTTTTTTTCTATAGGCTCTATGAAAACGAAAAGGACTATTTGCTATTACCCGAAGTGGCGGACATTTTTCTCGAACTGGAGCCTCTGGGTGGAAAGTCAGTTTTAAAAAACAAACAAACGCAGATGCCAAAAATGTTGATGCCCAATTTTTTTTATAAACAAGAGCCTATTGTGCAAGAACTCGGACGATTCTGGTGGCACGTGCTGGATCGCGAACTACAGTAATATTAAAAGTAAAAAGATACGCCAAGTACTTAAAAATTATATTCTCGTTCAGAAAATGTTTATCAAAAAAACCTCTTAAAAATAAAAAAATCTGCCAAAACAGATGTTTATCAAAACAGTCTCTTAATAAAAAAATTCTTCCAAAAAGACGTTCATCAAAGTAATTTCAAAAAAAATATGTGTATCGAAATCTCAAAAAAAAAAATCGAAAAAATCAAATCAAAGTAGCCAAGCAGTAGTACATGCAAGAAATTCTTTAAAAAATATGTTTATCAAAACAATCTAAAAAAAAAAACAAGATGCAAAAAATCTTGACAAAAAAAAACTTGGCGTGCCAGTTGTTTTTTTACAATAGCTGTCGTACATGGTTCATTCAAATAATCAAGGGAGAGGGAAAGTAACTGCAATAACTGCAGTAACTGTAATTGTGAAAAAACTGGCACGCCAAGTTTTTTTTTGTCAAGATTTTTTGCATCTTGTTTTTTTATTAGATTGTTTTGATAAACATATTTTTTGAAGAATTTTTTGCATGTACTACTGCTTGGCTACTTTGATTTGATTTTTTCGATTTTTTTTGTTGAGATTTCGATACACATATTTTTTTTAAATTACTTTGATGAACGTCTTTTTGGAAGAATTTTTTTGTTAAGAGACTGTTTTGATAAACATCTGTTTTGGCAGATTTTTTTATTTTTAAGAGGTTTTTTTGATAAACATTTTCTGAACGAGAATATAATTATTAAGTACTTGGCGTACCTTTTTACTTTTTTTCAAAAAAGTATTTTTTGCTTTCATTTCACCTATTTTTGACATCCAGTCATGTAGTTTGGTTGATTATTACCAACATACAGTGAATAAACAGAATCATCATCCTGTAAAATATATTCGTGTAACATTTTATGCTGACGAAAGGCACCCTCGACATCTTGAGTACCTGCTCATGATGCTCTGGTTCTTCGAAGGCAACTGCGTTAGGACCAGGAGGTGGTTTTCATAATGCGTAGCTGAAAAAAAACTTATCTCTCTCGCATGATGGATAAAGACATCTTTTGGTGCTGACGCAGTGCCTCTGAAGTTCTAGATCATCGATGGCATCTGTATGTGGAGCTGGCGATGCCTTTCACCACTATATGTAAAAATGATATATATAATATATTTTAAATTTTCACTGCGAGCCTTTAATTATGCATCGACAGGGGAAAATGTCTCAAATAGTATGCCAGCTCTGTCAGGAAAAGATTTATTCCTCGGTGTGGGTATATGTAAATAAGTGCATATTTTTCTGACGGACCATAGATTCCATTTTAAAAAAGTTGAACCATCTTCCTGACAAATATATTTAAGCAAAAATAAAACGAAACTTGAAAGATAGGTTAGTTATAAAAAGATCGAGGGAAATTAACTTTACACGTTCAACACAGAATTAAAAGAATATAAAAATAATTAACAATTATGAATCAAAAGAAAATACTAGGTATGTTTAAAAGACATTTTATTTTTGTTTGCACGAATTACTCCTGTATCTGCATAATAATAAATGTCGAGATGCTACCGCGTTTCATGTTACACAAATAATCACTGCTTAATCGCTTAATTACACGAATCACTGCTTAATCGCTTAATTACACGAATCACTGCTTAATCGCTTAATTACACGAATCACTGCTTAAACGCTTAATTACACAAATCACGGCTTTTCACTTAATTACACGAATCACTGTTTTAATCGCTTACAGAAAAACAATTTTTCAACAAAAAGTTTCCTGTCAGGCAATATCCGACTACTTCAGAGGCGCGATAGAATCCTGAACGCAGCACAGCAGTCGAAAGACGAGCCAGCTGATATGGCGAACGCATGCGCAGTAAACGCGAGGCGCATGCGCAATAGACGCGAGGACTCACATCACATCACATCACAGGACACTTTTATAATATTTTCGGACCTCGAGAGGTACCCGATGCCCACATCTCGGCATCTACCGCAAAGTTATAATCGGAACAGGGCGCGTTGAAAAGCTTGTGTCCTATATATATAAAAAAAGTGTCGTCCGTATTCCGATCTGCTGCTTCGTTTCCGAGAAAATCGAGAAGCAAGAATTCACTTCCGGCATTTTGGAGTATATATACTTGGTAGCGTCTCTTGATATACATTTAAAACAACGATAATGGGGGAGAATATGTTATGTTTTTTTTTCTTTTTAGGGAGGAATTGCTGTATGTACTCGGACTAAGAGAGTTGCACGAACCAGATAAACAAATTTTCGGTGCCCAAATATTGGGTGCAGCGGAAAAAGACTGGTCGACGGTCGTGTAAGTAAATTAACAAAAACAAATGTATTGTTTAGTTATAAATATTACAAAAAGTACATGTAACAAACAATTGCAGTCCCCTTTTCTTTGGAAAAAGTGATTCGCGGAATGACTCGCCGCCGTCGACTAAAAAGGGAAATATTTTTCTCGGATCCGAGCCTCCGCATAAAAAGCCAGTTATGAAAAGCAAAATCACTCAAATATTCAGAATTTTAGAGGGAGAAGATAGAAGTGCGCAAAAAATAAAACAATGGTGCCGTAACTTGGAGGATTCTGACCAACGGTAATATCAATGTACATTTTTTTAAAACAACGATAGTTGGAATATTTTATATTTTTTTTTTTTTAGGGAATTAAATTCTCTAAGACCTTTACATATACAGGAATTTAATGAATATGTACTGCGGGAGTTGTATGAAATGGAAGAAGTTATAAAAATATCGGGATACATTATCATTGACAAAATATTGGAGGTATCGAAACAACGCAAATATTACAGACGCATCTTGGCGACGATGTAAGTGAATTAACAAAAATGTATTGTTTAGTTATGAATATTACAGAAAATTACATGTAAAAAAACAATTGCAGTCCTTTTTTCGGTGAAGACAGTGATGGCCGGGATGAAAAATCCTGGGATGATGTACGGCAGGAGCAGCTGAATGACTACGATATGCTGCGCGCCTTATTCGGCGAACCGTTGTTGTTCAAGTCATGGAACGACTAAGGTATTTAGTACAAGTCTATTTCCGTTATATCATCAAGTTTTGTTAAAATTGCCTCCAGACAATAGTAAAGAATCTCATTTTCAAGCATGGAATTTTCTTCGAAAGATTTGTGATTTGCAATGGTTTCAAGTATCTCCGACTTGTTCGTAGTGTCCAACGCTTGAATAATGTTTGAGAATATTTTTGTAATTTCATCAATCTTTAGCGTTGCTTTCTCAACCTTTTGCACATATCCAGAAATACATCTTTCTAGATTAAACAGTAATTTTGCATTTTCTTCACCAATTGTAACATGTTGACCACATTGAGAAAATTTAATAATTTTTTTGCCATAGAGTTCGAGAAACTCGAGCGCGAATCGAACGCCAATATGCGCAGGACTTGCTTTGCAGATTTTGGGGCTAGCAAAATATCGTTGAATCAATTCCTTTAGACTAAGGATTTTTTCCACGTCCTGATGTTTAAACTGATGAAAGAATCCCTTTTCGTGCTAGTCAGCAGCAAAACAACTTTTGATTTGCCCTCTGGACAAAATTGAATTCCTGTTAACGTTTTTCCAACAGCAAAAATAGTTTTCTGTAAAAAAAAAATGAAACATACATAAACTTGAGGATTTTTTTTTATTTTCGTAGATAAAACAAAATACTTACGATTTTGAGGAGGAGGAAGAGTTTGTCTGCGGTGGAGAACAATTGTCCTCTGCATGGGATGCAGCAGCAGCAGCAGCTGCGCTCGAAGAGGCACTTCTTTTCGACATAGTGGGGGTCCACGTTTTCTGTTTTCTTGTATTAACGAAAATAAATGATGCGACGAAGACTGGAGTTTTGTTATATTGGGCGGTTGCGGTAAAACTGATACTGCGTCGTAGGACGATGCACAAATATATACCTCGACGCAAACGGATAAAAAGCGCATTTGGAATAGGAGGATATAATTAAATAAGGACAACCAGTTTTCGTTTGCTGCTGCTTTAAAAATACAAAAGGCAAAACGGTTGTGGGAATAAAGATGTTGCATATTCCGACTATAATTATTGGTCGTTATGGAAAAAGACATCGAAACATCTCGGCAGATCCTCAAAAAACACATCATGTAAAAAATATTACACGGTTCTTGACAACCACCCAACGTTGTGATTATATACTTATTTCCCCTCTCTCTTTGACTATCCGAGCCAATAATCATGAGTAATAAAACATTTTTTTAATACTCGAAAAGTAATTGAGATATCAACCCGTCTGTCTCACTCTCTTGGTTTTAGCGTCGTCTGGTTTTACGCAAAATAATAATTACGAGTGATGAAGACATTTTTTGTCAATCGGCGAATAAACACTTGGAAGGCATACATATGTGATACTTTGTATCGATTGCGCGTCACCCAACGTTGTGATTATCAACTTATTTCAATGAACTGTAATCATTGATAATGATAGAGCCCCTCGAGGGAACGTCATGCGGGGTTTTTAGCGCCTGGTTCTACGCAAAATAATAATTACGAGTGATGAAGACATTTTTTCCCAATCGACGAATAAAACACTTCGAAGGCATACATTATTTCAATATGTGATACTTTGTAAAAAAAAAAGCAAAACATGGATTGTGCGTCTGGACTATAATTTTTTGGTTGCACATCTGAAGTGTAATCATTGATAATGATAGAGCCCCTCGAGGAACGTCATGCGGGGTGGGGTTCTCGAGAGAAAATGTATGCAAAACGAGAGAGGACAGGTTTTTTTGTAAAAAAAAAGAAAAAACCATACACGCAAACGAAAGACGAAGAAATACTTGAAGAAAAAATGCTGTTTTTTATTTTGCAATTTTTAGGCGTGCCAGAGAACCGCACGTTCTCGACAGCTTCTAAAAACTGCGCAATAGATGAAAAAGCGTAAATTTATATAGGCACATGGAGTGATAAAAAAAAATCCGAAGGCGTTTAGATTTTTTTAGCTCAAGGAATGGGGATAAAAAATTTCCTCGCACTAATAATTGTTTTTTTCTATCGAGATTTTGTTTTGACATACCGCGCATGTGTTTTTATGGGTGGGGACCGACTGTACACCTCCCAAGTCTACACGAAGACAGGTCTATACTAAAAGTGTGCACCGAACGACTCTACACGGGGGTAGGTCTACACCAAATAACTTCGCACTGAAAATCGAACAGCATATAACTGTACACATCGACGGTCTGCACTAAACGTGTGCACCGGTCGACTGTACACGCTGGCATGTCTATATTTAATAACTCTACACTGAAAACTGTATACCGCATAACTGACCACGTCGACGGGCTACATAAAAGGTGTACACCGATCGACTGTGCACGCAGCCATGTCTATGCCAAATAACTCGACACTGAAAACCGAACACCATCTAATTATAGAATCTGTACACAAAGCCACTGTACACGGCGAAAAAAAACACGGCACGGTGAAAATTCGACACCGAAAACTCGACACGGCGAAAGGTCGACACCAAAAAGTCGACACGGCGAAAAGTCGACACGACGAATGGTCAACACCGAAAACTCGACACTAAATAATGTTTGTTCTTAATAACATGTGAAACGACTAGTCGGTAACCTAAATCTGTAATAAATGCGATTCCGGGACCGTAGACTTTTGAAAAGCCAAAGCATTAACGGAAGTACAATTTAATACCGCGTCCGATAAATGCATCCGTTTTGTCCGAAGCGTCAACCGATTTTACATGGCATTGATTCGAAAAATGCATCTATCTCGCCCTCACATATCACGTGGTGCATCTTTCACATGGCCTTAATTATACAAAAAGCGGTTCGTCCCACTGTTTTTATTATTAGCTCTTCCTGCGGCCTGTGCGATTTTTATTTCACTTCATATTTATTGATTAAAAATCTGAAAAAAATCATGCACATTAAAGGTACTGAAAAGATAAATTTTGCATAATAATAATTCGAAAATTTTATTGACAAATTAATCAAAAAATTAATTGTTTAACAAATTATCCGGCAAACGAACTTTTTTTTAGTAAAAATGATTCATGCATTTTTCTGTATACATGCGAATATACATAAGAATTTTTTCAAATTTTTCAATTAGTTTTGATTTTTGTGCCTTTTTAACACATTGTTTCCATATAAAAAAAAATCAATCCTAGTTGAAAAATCTGAAAAAAATTCATACGTATTCAGAAAAATCAACGAATCATTTTCATAAGAAAAAAGTTTCGTTGCCGGATAATTTGTTAAACAATGAATTTTTTGATTAATTTGTTAATAACTTTTTGGAATTATTATTCTGCAAAATTAATCTTTTCAGTACATTTAGTATGCATGAATTTTAACACATTTTTATATCATCGAGAAGTACTTTAGAAGCAATTTCCTCTTATTTTTCTCGAACTTATGCGAAATGAACGCGAAGCGACATAGCTACCTTCAGGTAGCTCCAGCGAGTGGTGTTCATTTTGCCTAAATTCGAGAAATTCGGGCAAAAATTGCAAACATTTCTCGATGTTATAAAAATCTAAAAATATTTATTATTGGCACTGAAAAGACAAACTTTGCATCATACTAATTTCAAAATGTTATTAACAAATTGTTGAAAAAAAAATTGTTCATCTAAATATGCGGTAACTCAACTTTTATAAAAATAAAAATGATTTGTTAATTTTTCGGAGTACGTGGGAATTTTTTCAGATTTTTATCTTCATTTCGATTTTTCTTGTTCTTTACATGGAAAAATGTGCAAAAATCAAAATAAAGACAAAAATCTAAAAAAAATTCATACGTATTCCGCAAAATGAACGAATCATTTTCATTAAAAAAAGTTGAGTCACCGCATATTTTAATGACAATTTTTTTTCACCAATTTGTTAATAACATTTTGAAATTATTATTATGCAAAATTAGTGTTTTTAGTGCCTATGATAAGTATGTTTTTTCAGATTTTAATAACATTGGGAAGTGTTTGAAATTCTTGGCCGAATTTCTCGAATTTAGGCGAAATAAACACCACATGCTGGTGGTACCTTAAACATGTCTCATAGATTTCTTTCATCGTTAAATACGAGTTTTGTCGCACGCTTTTGCCCGCGGCTACCCACCATTCACGTGTTTTTCATGTGACGTTTCGACGAGCAATCCAACCGCCATATTTCGGGACAGATTGTGTTCAAGATTGTGCGGGAGACAAAAAGAAAAGTAATAGACGGTGGAGGAAAAAAAGAAAAGAGAAGAAGGAATAACGAAGAGGACGAGAACGATAGAAAAAACCGAAGCTTTCGTTGGCCACCGAAACATACCCCGGATTCGGTAAGGAGGCGGAGGGGCCTCTCAAAAGCGGCGAGTACCTATATGTAATAATAATTACGGAACGTTCCGTTTCCTTCCGTTACGGCCTGACGGCGGAATAATTTTCATCTTTCGGATTTGCCCTGAATGATGGAATTTATTCTTCCGTCAGGAATTCTGGAAAAAATTGCCCCGGAAAAAAAAAAGAAAAAAAACGGGTATTTTTTCTTTCAAGAATATTTTTTTCGCCTGCCGTTCCCAAACCCGCATATAGGGTAGAGCGGGGCAAAATGGGGCAACGGGGCAAAACGGGGTAAATTTGCATTGACTAAAGAGCGACTTTACCTATTTTTATATAATATATTATTAATTTTATTCTTCGTTTTATTTTTCGAGTTGGAGAAGCAGCGAGGTGCTTCATGCACCTCCCAACAGCAAAGCGACAGAGACTGGGGCACATCTTGGTCTCGTTCAGAGCAAGGCCAATATGTGCCCCTGGTAATTATTCTTTTTATGTAATGTTTTGTTTTGAATTAGTTTTTTTTCAGCTAGACAGCAGCCGGACGCCGTGGCAAGGGGCCTTGGCGAGGCAAGAGACTCGGGTATTCCTGACTGCCATCGATGGACTGTTGAGGGAGTGGAACGATACCACAGTTCCATAGAGGATGCATACGCCAGGTAAGTGTTGTTTTGACGTTTGTACATTTTTTCCTATATTATTAATTTTTAATTTGTTCCAGGTGCCCGTGCCTCGACGCTGGAGGAGAGTCTCATCTCTCAGATTTCGTAAAAAGGTTGTTGTGACGGAGGCTCGAGCAGCCTTCGTCGCTGAGTATGTATGGATAGTGTGACGTCGCGGTAGATTACTTAACGTTGATTTACTTTTATTCGAGTAGTCAACTCGGCTACAGAACGCGGTTTTAGGAAGGAAAGACTCGGTTTACACTTGGTGAACTGCTCGAACCGTTTATTGAAAGTACAAACTGGCAGAGTGACGTTGTCGTATAGAACTTCGGTGACTTACTAACTCGCTAGCCTAGGTGGAGGGTCGTACTTATAGATCTATCCCGTGGGAAAGTTCAGATAGTGGGGAAGGAATTTGGGCGTCGGAAAATACTGGAAAAGGCAGATGTTTCGGATTCCTGGAAGGTGGTCCTGGAAGTGGTGAGAAAAAGGGAATGCAATAGTCGAGCATAGGATTGTGTATTTTAGGCGGGGATAAGGAATAGGCGTTCGAGTCCTCCTAAGAAAAGACGGGACGCACGGCGGTGCGACTAGCACCGGCGGCGGGTGGAGAGATATCGGCGGCAGCTGCACTGTGTGATAATCGCGTGAGAGAGAAAAAGGCGCAGGGAAAAGAAAGGACGGTGGAGAGGATCGTTGTTCCAGTATGCACAGCGAAAAGATGATATTCTGGCTGGACCATCGTTACACCTCCCCCCTTAGATTAGAAAATCCTTACAATATAAAAAGGATTTTCTAGGCTTTCGTATAACTGAGATTATGTCTACTGGTACATCTTACAGAGTGTTATATTGCAGCCGATATGATCGGTGGTATTCAAATGGAAGCAATTATTGTTGGTATAGTAAATATTGTAAACTGATACATAATCCAATCTTGCTGTCTTGTGTGCGGTTACACACGAGCGATAATGTTTGGGCGATGTTCAACCGTTCATCTTGGTGGGGTCAACGTAGTTCGCCATGGTCAAGGTCTTGTGGAACATCATCTCATCTCTTAAATATTCGAGGCTGACGGCTTCGGAGATTGGTTTCATTTGAAACAGTTTTGCAGATGTTCCTAGCAGTAGGAGCAGAAGTAATGGCATGACCTAAACAAACAAGCTATTAGTTTTTATAATAAGGTTTAAGTTTATTGACGTGGATCGGTTTTCTTCTTTTACGGAGTAGTATTTCATAATTAACGTCTGATGTTCGATTAAGTATGATCGCAGGCCCTTCCCACTTCGGCGCGAGTGGGGACTTATCTGTTTCTTGGGCGACCAGAACTTCGTCGCCCTCATTGAAGATAGGTGCAGGTCGACGGATGTTAGCATCTTGCGTTAACTTGTAACGTTCCTTTGCTGCGACGAGATGATCGCGTCCTTTCTTCAAGATTCGCTCGTGGTCTGCGCGAAGTCCCTCGAAGTATTCGTCGATCGTGGCGTTTGTGCGGTGGATGGGGATGCTGTTCGGAACATTTGGCTTTCGCCCGAACTGCATTTCGAAAGGCGTGAGTCCGATGCCTTCTTGCTTCGCAGTGTTGTAAGCCATGGAGACGAATTTCAGCTTCTTGTCCCAGTCCTCGTGGTGATCGTAGATGAGAGCTTTTATCTGTTCTTTTATTGGTCCATGGGCTCTCTCGAGGCTCCCGTTGCTTTGTGGGTGAAAAGTCGTCGTTGTCATATGAGAAATCTTGAAAAGCTTTTCCATGTGCTTAAATGTCTGGCTGATAAAGTTTCGGCCTCCATCCGTGAGGATCTTCTTCGGTGCGCCGTGAATGTAGATGAAGTGTTGTACCAGAGCATCGACTGTTGCTCTAGCGTCTTGAGTTTTGAGCGGAATGAGGGTGATGTACTTCGTGAGTTGATCCTGTACCGATAATATGTACTTGTAACCATCGCTCGATTCAGGGATGGGTCCGACGAGGTCCAAGGCGATCTTATCGTTTGGTCGTTCAGGCGTATCCGTAATTACGGCCTCTGCCTGTGGACGTATGCGGACTAACTTAATTTTCTGACAAGTGTCGCATTTTCGGACGTAGTCTTCGATATCTCTTTGCATGTTTGGCCAGGTAGCAATGCTCTTTATGCGGTCGAGTGTTTTGGCTACGCCGAAGTGTCCAGTGGCTTTAGTCCCATGGTGTTCTTTGATGATTCGCTGACGTTCTTCCTCGGTGCCTGGCTCATAAACTTCCCTGTCGACGAAATATAGGGGAGGTCGGTTGTTCCTCGATGACCAAATGAAATTTATCATTTGTTTAATACGGCTCTTTGTTCCAGGATGAGCGATTAAATGTTCGCAGCCCAGGTAGATTTTTACCGGTTTGTTCACATTCGTCAGTGCGGTGCAAATCCGATTGTACCAGTCGATTTCATCTTCCGTAAAATCGATGTGCAGGCAGTCTGTAGCGTCTGTTGGTGAATCTACTATCTTCAGTGCTGGAGTATCTCTCGGTGGAAGATGTTCGCTGATTTCTGGAACTAGTGGGATGTTATCGCACAACTCGAATTCCATGTAGAGAGGTGGCTCGTCTTCCAGTGTCTCGATTGATGACTCTTCTGCTTCGTTGTTGCTGATGCTGCTGGTATCCTTTGCGATGGTACTTTCTTCTTTAGGGTTCGCCCGTTGCTGTCTCCGGGTAGTCACAGCATAAATTCGGGAGATGCGTCGGCGTTAGTGTTGAGTGAACCTTTTTTGTAAATAGGTTCGTATTCGTACTCCTCAAGCTTCATCCGGAGTCGCATCAGACGACTGTTGGTAGGAGGATCAGTAGTCTTCAGGATCCAGATGAGCGGTTTGTGGTCAGTGACAATTTGGAAGTGTTTTCCATACAAGTACTGGGTATTGGGGTATTGGGTATTGTGTGTTACACCGATCCCCTAAGGGTTACGGGCTCCTTCACTTTCTTCCTCCTCCTTCCTTATCCGCGGTCGCCGGTTCGATTCTTGGGCCCGGAGCTTCGTCGCGCCCCGTCAGGTGTCAGTAGTCCCGGACATACGGATATAGTCGTAGTTCGTACGTCCTATCTCCGGAGCTATGTCCCCGTCCGTTTTCCTTTCACCTACGGGCCTTCAGTCTCGGGAATCGAACCCGCGACACCTTTTCCCAGTCTTTCGGTTTCCCATACCGAGGCGCTGGTCCTTTCCTCTGGACCTACTATTATAGTGGGTTCCGAACCACTTTTTCGCAGATAAAAATACCACAGAAAATTCTTGGTGCTTGCCGGGAATCGAACCCGGGCCTACTGCGTGTGAAGCGCGCGCCGAGACCACTCGGCCACGCTCACCCTTTTTCCATACAAGTACTGACGGAAGTGTTTTGCTGCCCAGCTTATCGCAAGCATTTTTTTCTCGGTGGTGGAGTATCGCTGTTCCGCTTTATTGAGGGTTCTCGATGCGTAAGCTACAGGTCGGTCCTTACCGATTGTTCCCTGTGATAAGACGGCACCGAGGGCGAAGTTACTAGCGTCGGTGGTCAAAATGAAAGGTTCGGAGAAGTCCGGGTACTGTAGCACGGGAGCGGTCGTGAGCGCCGTGCGTAATAGGTTGAAGGCTTGTTCTTCCTTCTCTGTCCAGACCCAGGTAGCTCCTATCTTTAAAAGTTCCGTCAGCGGTTTCGCAGTCTTGCTGAAGTCTTTTATGAATTTCCTGTAATATCCCGCAAGTCCTAAGAAACGTTTAATTGCTTTAGGATCCTTGGGTCGCGGGAATTTTTGTACAGCTTTAATTTTTGCTGGGTTTGGTTGTACACCATTTTCTGATATTACGTGCCCCAAGAACTCCAGTTCTGGCCGAAGGAATTCACACTTGTCTGGCTGGAGTTTCAAATCTGCTGCACGTAGTTGTTTAAAGACATCAATCATTTTTTTGTTGTGTTCCTCGAGTGTGTTACCGTAGACAATTATGTCGTCGAGATAAACGAAGCATGCGTTGCCTATAAGACCACGTAGCGCATTGTTCATCATTCTTTGAAATGTTGCCGGCGCATTCTTCAGGCCAAAGGGCATTCGATTATAATGGTAGTGTCCTGAAGGTGTAGAGAACGCTGTTTTTTGCTTGTCTCGCTCGTCCATAGCGATTTGATGAAAGCCGGAAGCCAAGTCGAAGGCAGAGAAATATTTTGCTCTTCCTAGTTGGTCTAATATTTCGTCGATGCACGGGAGAGGATAGGCGTCGTGAGCTGATTTCTCGTTCAGTTTTCGGAAATCGATGACGATTCTCCATTTCTTTTTCCCTGATGCATCGGATTTTTTTGGTACAACCCACAGTGGAGCGTTGTACGGTGAATCGCTTGGTTCAATGAGCTCTTGCTGCAGCATTTCATTCACCTGCCGGTCGATTTCCTCCTTGTGTGCTGGTGGATACCTGTACTGTTTCACGTTTATTGGCAGATCGTCGCTGGTGATAATGCGATGTTTGACCGCCTTTGTGCCTGGCAGAGGATCTCCAGGTAGCGCGAAGACGTCTGGGAAGGACGAGATAATGTCCCATACCTGCTCCGCTTGCTCCGGTGGCACGTGGTCGAGTCGTACGTTTTCCTTCAGTTTTCGGATTCTACCAGCGGTATTGTGGCTTTCGATGTGGTAGATGCTTGCTGCACCCGGTGGTGGGTCTCGGCGTTTCTCCGACGGTGAAGCGGTAATTTCTTTCAACTGGATCCCGCGCAGCAGTGGTATTGTAACCCTCTTGGGTTCTTCCGAGTCGTTTATTACGGGCACTCGGGCTTGATAGTCCTTGGCTTCAAAAACGCAAGGCACAATCGCTTCTGAATTTTCTTCAGCTGTTATGGCTGGTCCGTTTTTTATATCCGTACGAGTTTGGATCCAGTAAATCGTTCTGGCTGGAATGGTTACTTATTCCGGTTCGAAATCGAATCTTTGTTCGTTGAATTTCAGATAGTCCTGCGGGCCGATGCCGATGACAGTTTGGTACTGCTTCATGAATGGGATACCGACGAGTCCGTCTTCGAGGAGGGGAAAATCGTCAGGTATCACGTGAAAAATCTGCTTCTTTCCTTTGAATTCCTGTTGTGTGATGAACAATGATTCGTGTTCTTCATTGCCCATTGTGAATTTTGTGTTGATCTTTCTGTTGACCAGTGACTTCTCTGTCAACATTCTTTTTTTCAATACATTAATGGCTGACCCGGTATCTAATAAAAATCTTCCTGTTCTTCTTGTTTCACGCATTGGTAATTTGACCACTCGCTTGTCTGATCCAATGGCGTTGATTTTTGGTAGTCCTCCTCTTCCTTCTCTTCCAAGGTCTGCTCTTGTGGTACGTGGTTCACTTTTGGAGGGGGGTGAGGTTGAGGCCTGTCCCTTTGAAAACCCGACTGCGGTGCAGAGGAGTTGCCGCGATTTTGCGAGTCCCGTACCTTTCTGCGACAGTCTCGTTCGATGTGTCCAATGCGCTTGCAGTAGTGGCAGATCACTGATGATCGCCGTGTTTCCGACGAGGTTGCGGATGGTCGAGAGGCTGGCTGTGTGTGGTGGCGAGGAGCAGCTGTTAAGTTCCTATCGGCAGCGTTAAGATTTCGAGTCATTGTTTCCCTCGTCAAGGCATAGGCCTCTGAAGCCTGGGCTTTCGCTATTGCTGATCGGATGTTGCTTGGTCGCTGCGCTCGTACTTCCGAGGATATTTCCCTTCGCAGTCCCAGCAGGTACTGTTCGAGCCCTTGTTCCCTCTCGTACTCAATTATAAATTTGCGTTTGTCTTCATTCGTGGTGGAATTCGCGAGAACAGCTAGTACTTGATTTTGCACTTCAAGGAATCTGTTCGTAAATTTGGAGACACTCTCATTCCGGCCTTGGAACATGCGAGAACGTTTGTCTCGGTAAACACTAACCGGTTGCAGATTCCCGAACAAAATACGAAGACCCTCGTACAGTTTACCGTAGGTGCTGATATCGTATTCTTGGAGTTCGCGAGCCGCGTCGCCGATAATTCTTTTCGCGATTATTAATCGGCGGAGGTAGTCTTGCCGTGCGACTTGCAGTCGCACATCCTCGATAGAGCTGATAAATCCCTCGAGCCCGAGATTTTTCCCATCGAATTCTTTAATAAGCTCTATTGACTCTTTCGGTGTTATTTCTTCTAAATCTAGGCTGGATGCAACACTTTCAACTCGCGACAATTGTTCCTGCGAGTTGTTGCCCTGTTCGTTTTGTTGCTCGCCCATCTTGTTTATTGCGGCTTTGAGCGTTTGAGTTATGTTCGTGATCGACATCGAATCGGTAATCACGGAGTCACTTTCGGAATCGGTCGCGATAATTCTTGGTTCGCGATATTGAGTAAATGGACTATTACTCACAGATGTTTTTCGTGAATCCAGTGTTGACTTTGTCGATTCTCGCAGATTCTTCGTGTCGTCGATCGTTCCTATGTTCCCAGCACTTTGAGTTGACTACCCCACACTTAGCACCAATGTGACGTCGCGGTAGATTACTTAACGTTGATTTACTTTTATTCGAGTAGTTAACTCGGCTACAGAACGCGGTTTTAGGAAGGAAAGACTCGGTTTACACTTGGTGAACTGCGCGAACCGTTTATTGAAATCACAAACTGGCAGAGTGACGTTGTCGTACAGAACTTCGGTGACTTACTAACTCGCTAGCCTAGGTGGAGGGTCGTACTTATAGATCTATCCCGTGGGAAAGTTCAGATAGTGGGGAAGGAATTTGGGAGTCGGAAAATACTGGAAAAGGCAGATGTTTCGGATTCCTGGAAGGTGGTCCTGGAAGTGGTGAGAAAAAGGGAATGCAATAGTCGAGCATAGGATTGTGTATTTTAGGCGGGCATAAGGAATAGGCGTTCGAGTCCTTCTAAGAAAAGACGGGACGCACGGCGGTGCGACTAGCACCGGCGGCGGGTGGAGAGATATCGGCGGCAGCTGCACTGTGTGATAATCGCGTGAGAGAGAAAAAGGCGCAGGGAAAAGAAAGGACGGTGGAGAGGATCGTTGTTCCAGTATGCACAGCGAAAAGATGATATTCTGGCTGTGGACCATCGTTACAATAGCGTTAGTTCAATTTTAATTAATTTTTTTAATTAATAATGGGTTTTTTCCCTGTTTTAGCTTTTAGTACTTGCCTATTGCTGGATCAGAATCAACGGAGTATGGGATTGCTGATCAGCGGAAGTCTTGCACGGCGAGTATTGCTGAACCTGTTGCTCATCCTCCTCGGATCGTCAGAGCAAAACATGCTCGTTGAGAGCAAAAATTGCAAATCAAAACCAACTGCGTGACCACTTGATTTTGATCTGCAATTTTTGCTCTCGACAAGCATGTTTATGTGGCGTGGAGAGATCACAATCGACGATCCGAGAATGATGAGCAACAGGCTCAGCAACACTTGATGAGCACGACTTCCACCGATCAGCAATCCTATGCTCCGTTGATTCTGAGCCAGCAATAGGCAAGTGCTGAAAGCTAAAACAGGGAAAAAACACGTTATTAATTTTAACAATTAATTAAAATTGAACTAACGCAATCCATAGATACTCAGCGACGAAGGCTGCTCGAGCCTCTGTCACGATAACTCTTTCACAAAATCTGAGAGACGAGACTCTCTTCAGCGTCGAGGCACCGGTACCTACAACAAACAAAATAAAAAATTAATAATATAGGAAAAAAAATTACAAACGTCGAAACAACACTTATCTCTATGGAACATCCTCTATGGAACTGCGGTATCGTTCCACTCCCTCAATAGTTCATCGATGGCCGTCAGAAATACCCGAGTCTCTTGCCTCGCCAAGGGCTCTTGCCACGGCGTCCCGCTGCTGTCTACCTGAAAAAAAAACCTAATTCAAAACAAAACATTATATAAACATAATACTTACCAGGGGCACATATTGGCCTTGCTCTGAACAAGGCCCAAGATGTGCCCCAATCTCCGTCGACTCGCCGTTGGGAGGTGCATCAAGCACCTCGCTGCTTCCCCAACTTGTAAAATAAACCGAAGAATAAAATTAATAATATTTTATATAAAAAAAGATAAAGTCGCACTGACTAAGGAGCAACGGAAAAAATGTTAAATTACAAATTCACCACTAACAAGTGGACACTTATTGATTGCCGGTGTAAACACCGGCCGGCGGCCACACTAAATTGGAAAAACTGCGCATAAAGACTTTTTTTTATTTTATAATAAAAAACGGATACGCGAAATCCGTAGACGAGGGTACGGGTAAGGGCACTCGTGTCCCCGTACTCGGTTGGTAACGACTCGGCTTACCTAATCGCAATTTTTTAAATATTTTGGATGGAAGCAAATAATTAAGCTTTTGTAGGCGATGGAATACTTTTGTCCTAATTATTGATTTAACCTTAGGGAAATTGGAAAGGCGATTTGTTATTAACTGCGGTATTATAGTTTCAGTCTCCGACGCGACTGTTATACGTTAATCTCGGACTTGTAAAAATATTCTACTCGGGAATTATTGTGACGGACGGCCGCTTGGGTCTTAGGATGATATTCAGATGAACTTCGAGTCGGTTAAATAATATGCTAGTCTTTTATTCGTCGTAGAAAATAGGGAGAGTGTACCGCACTGGTCGTCGGTCGGAGCTGAACTGTCGTGAAGCGGGCGTGAAGCTGAGGGCTTCGCGCTCGCTTCACAATGGAATAAAGGAGTCGCAGAGTGTTTAGTCTATTCGATAAGTGGACGCTCACGGCGGTCCGGATGCGCGATAGCCTTAAGGGCTTCTTTGAAGAGCGTATCGAACGGAAACTCCGTATCGATACGGTCGGATAAATATTAAAGTCGATTCAAACAAAATATGAGGCTGCGGCCGTTACACTCCCCCTCTGGGAGGAAACGATGCCCCGCATCGGATATTACGGATTTTACATTTGACATGATTTGTTAAGTGTGACTCGATATAATTTAAAAAAGTTATTTGATTTTCTAAGATATTTTCATTTTGTGTAAGTTGTGTAATGTTTTCCAAGTGTGTGTTTTGATTGTTATTTGATTGATGATTGATTGTTGATTGTTGATTGTTGATTGTTGAAAACGTAAAGCTCCTGGTTGTTGGAGAAAGTAAAGTTTCCTGGTCGTTGTCCATGTTGGTTTGGATGATTGAAATCCCCTGGTTTTTTATGTTTGTTGCGATACACTCCTGTTGTTTTCTAATAGATGAGGGTCGTTGATATCTGTAACTAAGTAAAACTTTTAGTTGTTCGTGTTAGTGGGAATGGTTTGGTTAAATTGGATGGGTTCAAATTTGGTGTTAAAAATGGTTAAGAAAAATTAAAATGTTATCCTGTTTCGTTCGGTTGGTGAAGTTCCATGTTTGATTTTCCAAAATATTTATTCCGTTTTTGGTAAAATTGTCCGTATTTGGTAGGTTTTCCGTTTCCTGGTATTCTTTGCATTCCAATGTTCCTTCTCTTCCCTAGTATTTCGGTTATAATTTGGAATTTGATAGTTGTAGTGCCTGTAACATTCTAAGTTCTGATTAATGGCGGTTAGTGGGTTAGGTATGTTATTTGGAAGTGGTTTGTTGGTGAAAGATGGAAGTTGTTTCTGGAATAGGTAAAATGATTAACACGAATATTTATAGTGTAAAAAAAAAGCGTTGCATATATATTAGTCGTAGAGAATTACAAATAAACAAAAAAATTGAAAGTAAGAAAAAGAATAAACTGAAATATGTTTTTTTTTCAATAATAATAAGGAGGGTTTCTTTTTCTTCCTCCATTCGCTCCGACGCTACGCGACGCGTGTCGCGCTTATGCCTATGATTATTTGGTATATATTTATATGTGTGTATAGTTATTGTATATCATGTTATATATGTATGGTGGAAATGAGGTATATTGTTGTGAATGTGGATTAAAATACTGTAGTCTGTCACCGTAAGCGTTTGATTTTATTTTTGTTTTGGTGTTCCGGTTTTGGGGAGTTTTGTTGGTGGCTTAAATAAGTTTCTTTTTTCTTTGTTTAGCTCTGCGAGAAAGATGTTAGTCTGCGCCAAGTTTTTAATTTTTCGCAAACTCTCGAGCTCTTGGATGTTGATCCATGCCATGCCTTGTTCAAATGTTAGTTTTCTTGGGTCAAAATGTGTTTCGTTCTTATTGTCGTTGTTTTCGTTTCCGTTTGGTTTTTCGTTTGTCTCGTCTGTTTTTCCGTTCGTATCGTTTGTGTCTTGGGTATCTATGTTTTCTGTATTTATGTTTTGAGTGTTTGTGTTTTCTTCTTCTGTGTCTTCTTCTTTTGTGTCTTCTTCTTCTGTGTCTTCTTCTTCTGTGTCTTCTTCTTCTGTGTCTTCTTCTTCTGTGTCATCGTCTTTTAGCGGTGATGGTGGTGGTGGTCCTTCGGGTGAGTGCGGTGTATAATCGGGTGTTGGTTGTTGTTGTTGTTGTGCTTCTTGCTGTTGTTGACGCAGCTGCTGCTGGTATTGGAAGAGTTGCTGTGCTTGGTGTTGTTCATGTTGTTGTTGCGAATATTGTTCCATTGCTTTTTGTTGTTGGTCGCGGAACTGTAGCTTTAGCAAATAGGCGACGCACTTGTCAATGTGCGCCGTCAGTCGGTTGGCTGGGAATACGCAGCAGCATATTGGGCATCCCGTGTGCCGCAATCCTAGGTTTGCGGTCCGTTTTTTCAGCTCCGCATAACATCTGGCCGTATGGTCCGTCAGTTTGTCCATCCATATTTTCTTCGGGCAGAGGAGGCATTCAATTTTTTTGTTCGGGGTGGATGTCGATGATGATGGCTGACCGTCCATTGTTGCTGTTGTTTTTGCTGTTGTTTATTTTATCTGTCGGGTGTGTATGTATTTGTTGAAATAATAAGTGATAAAATAATGGTATTAAAGCAATAGTTTTAAGCCGTGCATAATGCGGTTAAAATTACCTGTATATTGTGATAAGATAAGAGAGTAGTGTATGTGTGGTTAATTTCCCGTTAGTAAGGGTATATGTAGATGGCTATGAATATATCGGTTATTATTTATGATTATTAACGCGATTCTCTTTTTTTTTATGGTATTCTGTTCCAATCGTGGTAAGTCAACGCATAGACTGGTCTACGGGCTGGTTGTGGTGGATGGTTTGTTATGATTGCGACCTCTCTGCAATCTGTAGTTGGTTGCGTTTGGGTTTCGATTAACTCTATTGGTTGCCTATGGTAGACAACGGTCGGTTCGGGAGCCTCGGTGGCTTGTTGCGTTATCGTCGTTTGACGTTTTGCTACGCAAGATAGAATTTTATACAAACTAGATATTTTACCGAAGAGAGAGAGCTTCCATCCGACTACCAGTAGCAGCACGATGGAGCTCAAAGAGATTCCGCTGTATTTTAATATTTTTTCGAGTGTAGAGAGTCTGTTGCTTATATAATGAGTTTTCGAAATTTCTCGTGCTTTGGCTATAACGGCTTTTAATGCCACTTCGTTTTTTGTCAAATCGTCGTGTATGGAGCCTGGATTTGATAGGCCTGTAAGTGTCTCAGTTTCTGTCATAATTTCTGTGTAATTTATGTTTTCGACATTTTTTATTGATTTCCGTATCATTTCTGTAATGTTTAGGACAGGTGTGTGTGTGCGTTTCACTTCGATCGTTGATGTTATTTCTACTGATGGAGTTAGTGTTATTGTACGTGTTTTTACTTGACAAGTGGGTTTGATTTGCAGTATTCCAGTGTTTTCTATTGTTTCGATAGCTGATTCGTGATTGTTGCAAAGAAGGTACAAGGTTTCTGGCTTAGGTGCTGCAAATAGCCATGCGTTTGCGTTTCGGATTTTTATCCAGTAAGTTTGTTTCAGCGTTTTTAGCCTGATGTCGCACAACTCCAAATCGCTGAGCTGTGGATTAACGAGGAGCTGCACCTCGCACTCGGTTTCGTCGCTGATTCGTCCCACTGGGTGGTTTTGTTTACAGATGTACCGGTTGGCTATGAATTGACATTCGTTTTCGTTTTTTAAGTTAAAGTAACTACTAAAGTCTTCGGAGACTGCGGTGTACTGGACTGCTGGTTTTATATATGCAAATCTCGCGCCTTTGGCTGTGGAGAGCTGGCGTACCGGGACTGATAAATGCTGATATAGTTTGTACGGTGTTAGGTCCAGAAGAGGAATTTTGATAACGTAAATGAGTCTTTCTCCGTTATGAAATGCTGTAAGATCCATTATTTTGGTTAGCTCGGGAACGTATTGTGTACTAAGTGGTATGGGGAATATCGTGTTCGGTGTTGATTTTCGGATTGCTTCCGCGCAAGTTAGTATTTTTTTTGCTGAGAGTACTTCGGGGTGTATTTGACCCATTTTTGCGAAGAGTACGGCGTTTATGAGTGTTTCCAAATCGATTTCGTATTGTATAAGTGTTTCGTCAACTAGACTGGTGAACGTTATGAGTCTCTGGATAATGTATAGTTCGTGTTGCAGTGATGCCTGTGTCAATTTTATTTCTCGTAATTCGGCTTTTACCGCTTCTGCTAGCGAAATAATCTGATTTTGAGTGAAGTTGAAGCTTGATTTGATTATGTGTGTCTGATTTTGTACGATTTCTGCGAGCTCGACAGTACTGTTTGCTAATGCTGTTATTTGTGAGTCGATTCGATTTGCGGCATCGCTGTCCATGGTTCCAAAAAGTATTTTGCTAATTTTCCCTATGAATTCTAATGGTGCTCGCTTCCTACTTTTTCGGTTGAATTTAATTGAATTGATGGGATCAATTCTTCCAGAGTTGCTTCTGTATTAGCGATGTTTCTTAGTCGTGCTTGTACGTTTCGTAGCTGTCCTCTTGTTAGGCAATGTCCTTGTAACGAGTAGCAAAATGCGTTGGCGGCTTCAAGGTTTTCCTCTATTTGCCGTCGTCTGGAAGTGAATCCGTGCGTGTCTATGTACGTGATGAGCGTCCATGTTGTATGGGATGAATGGAGTGATCCCAGGGATTCTGAATATAATCCCGGGTTTTTCGTCAGTGGAGTAATTTTGAAGGCGTCTGGTGCGGACACCTTCATGGTATCGGCGTGGCATCTGCAACATATGCCGGTTTTATTTTATCGACGTGTACTGTTTTAGTCGTACTATCGTCTACTTGTATTACTATGTTGCGTTTACTTGGAATTTCCAAAATTTTGTATGGGCCTAGCCAGTCCCTATCGAATTTGCCTGTTTTGCGTTCATTTTTTATGAGTATAAGTTCGCCTACTTGGTATTTTGGTTCTGTGACCCTTTTGTCGTAGTATTTTTTGGTTCGTTCTTTGAACTTTATCGCCTTTTCCAAAGCGAGTTCTTGGACGTTTTTGAGGTTTCTCATTAGACTTGTCATGTAATCGTCATAGGTTATTGTTTTTTCGGGCGGCGGGAACTCTGAGGGAGTTCGAGCCTTTCTACCGAAAACTAGTTCGTATGGGGTAAACCCCGTGCTTTCGTGTATACTGGTGTTATATGAGAATGTTGCGAACGTTAGTAGTTCGTCCCAGTCTCGATTACTGTCGATAAAATGTTTTAGGTATTCCACAAGAACATGGTGACTGCGTTCGATCGCACCGTTCGATTGTGGATGATATGCGGTTGTTCTATGCTGCTTAATCTGAAACAGCTGCGCAAAATCTCTGAACATTTCCGACATGAAGTTTGTACCTTGGTCGGTTAATATTGCGCGAGGTGCGCCGAAAGTCGATATCAGCGTCTTACAAAGCGCTCTTGCTACGTCTATTGACGTTTGATGTTTTAGTGGTACTGCTATACTGAACTTACTGAATAAGTCGAGCATAGTTAGTATGTACGTGTGTCCGTTTTTTGTTTCGCGTAATGGACCTACGATATCGATGGCTACTTTGTCGAAGGGTTGCGCTGGTGTGTCCGTGATGACCATAGGAGCCTTATTTTTTACTCGGACCAGTTTGTTTTTCTGGCAGTCGAAGCAGTATCGAATGAACGTTTCTACGTCCTTTTTTAATCCTCGCCAGTAGTACTGCGAGAGAATGCGCTGGTATGTTTTCGTTACGCCCTTGTGGCCTCCGACTGCGGATCCGTGTAATTCTCTAATGATGTTTTGCCTATTTTCCTGATCTGGAACGATTATAAGACCTTCGCATAGCCTAAAGGTGATGTTTGAATTGATCGCAAGTATTCGTAGGTATCCTTTGATGTTAGACCACAAAAATGTATCGATAATTTTTGGGTCTTTGGATAAAGTACAGGATGTGATTTTGTTTTTTACTAAAGTCTGTACAAGAGTTTCTAGACACTTCTGAATCGTAAGTGTACTAGTCGCGTCTGTTGATTTATTTTTGCAAATCATTGTGAAGTAGCGTCTTATTTTATCGCGTGTTATAAAAATGTGTCCGATTCCTGGATTGGACT
The DNA here is from genome assembly GCA_917499995.1 of Ichneumon xanthorius. Lineage (NCBI taxonomy): Eukaryota > Metazoa > Arthropoda > Insecta > Hymenoptera > Ichneumonidae > Ichneumon > Ichneumon xanthorius. The sequence continues at coordinate 1,131,325 of CAKJTD010000081.1, read as the reverse complement.
GCGAAAATACCGATTGGGTGAGTTTACCCTTTTCTGCGAGTATTTTCGAGACCATTGTGTCCATGACACCGTCGGCTGACAGGAAGTGTGCGATGTTATCTTCCTGTGCCAGGATGTTTTCCTGCGTTACAACGATATTATTTTTTAGTTGCACGTCTTCTGTTATCGTTGTTCCCCTTGTTGTTGGTGGAGTTTGGAGTGTTAGACGTTTTCGTTGATATTGCGATGGTTGGTACGCTGAATCGTCGGAATCACTTTCTGACGATGGCGACATATTGTGGTATTGATTTGTTAACGCTCGAGAGGGTTCTCGAGGTGTAGTTGGTCGCGATTTATCCGATTTCGAATAGTCTGTTGTTTCGTGTGGAATCCAGGGTGGTGATCTGAACGTTGGTTCGATATCCATTGCTGGTGTAGAGTCGTCGATTTGCCCTGAGCACCCTGGCGTGGCGACTGGTTGTTCAGGTGTGTAGTCGTCGATTTGCCATGAGCACCCTGGTATGGCGACTGGTTGCTCGATCTGTTTGGAAGTGCTCGGCACTGCGATTGGCTGCTCGATTTGTGGGGTAGCTGGTTGTTCTATTGATAGTGTTTTATCTGGAATGTCCATAACTTTTGAGTCCCAATAGTCTTGTGTCATTTCGGGTGACATTGGCACAGGTGATTTTGTTTTTTGTTGTGCTTCTTCGGGATCTGGGTGAGTTGGAGTGTCGTTGGTGTAAGCGACTCTCGAATCCCAATATTCCGTTGTTAATTCTGGTGATGGTTTTGGTTCTGGATCTGAGGATGTTGAGTCGAGAGGCTGGAATGGAGTTTTTGTTTTAGGGTTGCTGTGTGTGATTTTAGAATCCCAATATTGGTCTGTCATTTCGGGTGACAGGTTTTTGAGATCGTTTGTTTCTTTTGTAGTGGGTTGATTTTTAGGTGGAATGTTTGGGACTTCCGGATTTTTTTTATTAGCTAACCTTTCGCTACGCCTAGTTGGTTCTTTTGGCGTTTTCCGAGTTCGCTTTTTCGCTGGTATAAGCAATCGTTTCCCTGATCGCTGACGTATTGTTGTTTTGTGAGAATCTGGTGAACGAAAGTTCGGCGGTACTTTCCGTTTCACGCTTTTTCCGTCATTTTTGAGTCTTTTTGTTTTTCGTTTCGTACCTGTGGATGGTGATCTAAAAGTTGGTTGGACGGGTGGTTTACCACTATTTTCGTCGCTGGACGATTCTCCGATGTTCGTCAGCAACGGTTTGAATCCTTTGTTGAAATTTTCACTCTCGGATTCTGTCTCGTGTTCCGTCTCCTTTTTACTATTTCGTGCCTTAGAGTTGTCGTTTTTGTTCTGGGTTCCATTGTTTTTTCGCTTTTTGTCACCGTATAAGTAGCCGGTTGCCCCGTCAGGGCTGACTTTTTTACGAAACTCGTTTTTGTTTAGCTGCGATAAGCTTTCTATTTTATCTGGCATCGTTGGGCTTTCTGCTTTTTGTTGCCTCGTTCGGCTTTTTGTTTTTTGTGGCCTCGTTGGGCTCTTTGTTTTTTGCGGCCTCGTTGGGCTCTTGTTTCCCTGCTGCCTCGTTGGGCTTTTCGTTTTTTGTGGCCTCATTGGGCTTTTGTTTTCTTGTGGCCTCGTTGGGCTTTTCGTTTTTTGTGGCCTCATTGGGCTTTTGTTTTCCTGTTCTTCTTCCGTTGTGCTATCATCTATGTCGGTATATTTATATTTCGTTTCAGTATCATCTCGTTTCCTATGTTGTCTGCGTGGTTGTCGTTTATCCTCCTCGTCATCCGTTGTGTCGGTTGGACGTTTTTTGGAGAGTCGCCATTGTGGCTCCGTATTTTTCTTTGAGTTCAGCTCCTCAACCATTTTTTTTATTGGTTGCATAAATTCACCTTCGTTTTCCGATAACTCGGTGATTGATGTTTCGGTATCTATTATTAAATCTTTTGTTTTGGGTACACTCTCCGTTTTTTGTTTTGATTTTGGCTTTGCGGGTGGTTGATTTGTTTCTTGTTGGGTTTGTTTCTTCTGTTCCGTTAATTGTTCCATTGATTCGTCAGAGTCTAATTGGTATGTTCTCTTATATGCGGCTTGACTGTCCTCCGATTCGTTGGTCGACAGTTCCCGTGTGTTTTGTTTTTTTCTAGGTGCTGGGTTTCCAGAACCCGTGTCGGTTGTTGATCGTCCGCGAGTGTGATGCGGCGGCTCGGGAGACAATTTTTGCTTTTTTGTCTCCTGGTTTTCGGATGAGCTATCCTCGTGTTGCCTGATTGGCATGATTTCCGCGGGATTTCTCGATAGAGCGTCGGCAACGACGTTTAGTTTTCCGGGTTTGTGTACGATGTCGTAATCGTACCCGTTCAGTATTATTTGCCATCGTTGTAGCTGTTGCGGGATGTCGGGTTTGTTTTTTATATATGTTAGTGCTCTGTTGTCTGTGACAAGCGTGAACCGTTTTCCGTATAGATACGTTTTAAAGTATTCTACCGCGTTCACTATGGCTAAGAGCTCTTTTTTCATCGCGTCGTACGCGATCTCGGTTTTCTTTAATGCTCTCGAATAGAAAGCTATTGGGTGATCGAAGTCAACGTGCTTTTGACTAAGAACTGCGCCTATGGCGTAGTCTGATGCGTCCGTGGTAAGCGTACACGGTTTGTCAAAGTCCGGATATTTTAGGACTGGGCGTTCGATGATTTTTGCCTTTAGGTATTCGAACGCTGATTGACATTCGTCCGTCCATTCGAATTTTTCTGATTTTTTTAGTTGTTGGGTTAAAGGAATCGCAATTTTTGCGAAGTCGCGGATGAAGCGTCGATAGTAGCCTGCAAGTGCTACGAATTGTTTAATTCCTTTTTTGTCTTTTGGTGTTGGGAAGTTTTTAACTGCGAAGATGTTGCTGGCGTTCGGTCTGACGCCTTCGGCTGAAATTATGTGCCCTAAGTATGTCACTTCTCGGTTTAGAAAGTGGCATTTTTCGGTTTGTAGCGTCAAACCTGCCGAAGTCAGTCTTTTCGCTAAACTCTTAAATTTGTTTTCGTGTTCGGTGATGTCTCTTGCGTATATTACAATATCGTCCAGGTAGACGAATAGGTCTGTGCCTTGAAGACCGGATAGCACGACGTCCATCAACCTTTGAAAGGTTGCTGGCGCGTTTTTAAGTCCGAATGGCATTCGGTGATATTCGTAATGTCCATTCGGGGTCGAAAAAGCTGTTTTGTGTCTGTCTGCTGGATGCATTTCTATTTGGTAAAAACCGGATGCTAGGTCGAATGTTGAAAAGTTCCGGGCGTTTCCCAGTTGATCTAATATGTCCCTGATGTTTGGGAGTGGGTACGCGTCTGGCGTAGTTTTTTCGTTAAGTTTTCGAAAGTCTATCACGATTCTCCATTTTTTTGTTGCCTTTCGCGTCTGGCTTTTTGGGAACTACCCAAACTGGAGAGTTGTAAGGGGAGAGAGATGGTTTTATTATCCCCTTGTTTAACATGTCGTTAACCTGATTTTGTATTTCTCTCTTGTGTACTTGTGGAAATCTGTATTGTTTGGTGTTAATTGCTCTGTCGTCTGTTGTAGGAATTTCGTGTTTTGCCAGTGTTGTGTGACCCAATCGATCTCCGGGTAGACAGAACAGATGTTGGTATTTTGAGACCAACTGAAGAACGTGATCTCGCTCTGTTTCACTGAGGTGATCTAGTTGCAGAAGAGCTTGAAGAGCTTCAAGCCTATTCTGTTTGTCGAGTTGTACCGAGCGTACTTCTGCACGGTCCACGTTCGAGAAACCGTGAAGGTCGCTCGGTGTGAAGTTGTCGATTGGTTTTTCGCTGATAATCTCGACTGGTATTAATTCTACCGTCGGGACTATCAGGTTTATCTCGCTGTTTTGCGCGTTAATTGCGCAAAGGTACGCAATTCCGTTGTTGTTTTTTACTAAAGCGTTACCCATGTAGAGACGTGGACCCCCGTCGATTCTCGGGATGTATCCCTCCTCGAGATCGGTCGGTTTCAGTCTGATGGGTACGATGAGTTTCGATCTGGCTGGTATCGTCACTCGCTCGAACGTTTCGAACGGGACTGTATGGCCAGCGAACTTGATGCACGTTTCGGTGTAGAGTATATCGGCTGGCGTCCCTCTAAAGAAGACGTCACCGAGTATGGCGTCTTGCATAATCGGGAATAAATCGTCGATTACGTGGAATTCGATGTTAAATTCCTTGATTCGGATATAACATCTACCAATTGTTTTTGCCGTCCCGTCGGTGATACCGCTAAGCTCATATATGAGCGTCGGGTCTATCTCCGTACTTCGGGCGACAAAGGAATCTTTTATGAGATTTATCTCTGCTCCAGTGTCAGCAAGAAATACAGCTTGGTTTGAATGTAGGTCTTGTGACTCTAGGGTTACGCTTGGTGGCTTATGTCTATTAGATAATCCTAATTTTATTCTAGCTTTTCTGATTGTTACGCTCCCGTCTGTTTTTTTCACGTATGCCGATCCTACGCGTTTTAGGAGTTCGGGCTCGGTGTGCGCAACTTTCGCGTCTTCTCTTAATTCGGGTTGGACGAGCGCTCCGGTGTCCTGCCTCTCGTTGCGCTGTCGCGAGAGGCGGGTCGCTCGTTTTTTTGGAGCACGCGCTCGAAAATTTGCTCGATTTGCGCTGCATCGAGGCTCGACTGATGATCTGATTTACGCGAGTTTCGACTGTTGCTCGGATTTTGTCTGTCTCGCGAGTTATCTCGACTGTTTCGGTCGCGCGAATTGTCTCTTTCGCGTGAGTTATTGCGATAGTTACGATCTCGCGAATTATTTCGGTTGTCTCTATTGTTATAATTATTGTCCCACGAGTTGTTTTGTTGCGGGTTACTCTGATAATTGTAATCCCACGAACTGCTTTGTTGTGGATTACTTTGATAATCGCCCGAGTTATCGCGATAATTTCCGCGCGAATTGTTTTGATAACCCCCACGTGGGTTATTTTGGTAGGATCCGCGTGAATTGTTTTGGTAACCCCCACGTGAATTACCTTGGTAATTCCCGGGTGGACCGTTTTGATAGTAGCTGTTCGGATTATTTTGATAATTACCGCGTGAGTTGTTTTGGTAACCGCCACGAGTATTGTTTTGATAACCGCCACGAGTATTGTTTTGGAAATTTCCGCGAGAACTGTTTCGGAAGTTTCCTGGTGAGTTGCTACGGTATTGACGGCTGTTGATGCGTGTGTTCGTGTTTTCACGCAATTGTTGCACAGCGTAGCATTCTGATGTTGAATGTATAGGGTTTTCGCGGTGGACTTCGCAAAATTTTTGTCCGTTGTTGTCGGTTAGTTGCGTAAACCGAACTTTTGCTTTTTCTGGACTCTTATCTCGGGTTTCCGATTCGTTGGGTTTTGATGTTTGGTGCATTGCCTGTCTGCGAATGAGTTCGTTTTCTATACTTAATGCCTCGTCAATGGCATCTTCGAGGGTTGCAACATTTTTTGACATAATCATATTTCCGATTTGGTCGGCTAATCCGCGAATAAAAGTTCTTATAACTGTTTGTCTTGCCTCATTCATTCGTCCGTTTAAATAGGCCTGTTGGGCTTCAGCGCGGTAGACTTCTTTTAGCCTATTGTCGATTCGATTCGCGATTTTTCGCGTACGCGTTGCGTAGACGAGAACAGATTCGCTGTAATTTTGTGTATTCGATTTTAATTCGGTTTCGAGGTCCGATAGCTCGACGGGTTTGTCGAAAGCGCTCTTGAGATCCCTCAAGAGTGAATCTAATGTGTCGTATGTTTTTGATTCGATAATATCGGCTGCAACTCCCGACAGTTTAAGTTGTACTATTGTCAGGAATTGAGATCGATCGTTTTCCGCGACGAGTTTTGCAGCATTATTGCATGCGCATATGTAATTGTTAAGTGGCATATTTTTGCCATCAAAGTTTGGTACAAGATTTTGTATGTCGCGGAGCTTCATTGTGTTGGGTACGGGGGGATCGTTGGCCATTCTTACCTTTGATCCCTCAGACAATGCTGAGCGGAAAAAACTATTCGCACTACTTGTTCGTGTGCGCCGAGGCCGTTTCGGCGAACTTATTTTTAGTTTTTGTAAAAATTAAGAAAAGTAGTCGTTTCGAATAAATTATTACTTTCTCTTTTTTTTTTGTGAATACTTATTAATGTATAGCAAAAATAACTGTTAATTATTACTAGTGTTTATAGTTTTGTTTTGGTTTTGTTCAGAAATGTCAAATTATTATGGGGTTTCACTCAAGAAACCACAGGAAAAATGTGCAGTAATATTTCTATTTTTTTTCTCTCTTTTTTTATTATTTTTTATTGTTTGTTATTTGTGTTAAAAAAAAATAATAATAATAATGATAAGAATGAATGTGTAATTTATGTGTTTGTTCGATTTTTAAGTTTTTGTTTTGTTGTTTTTTTTTTTTTAACGAATTATTTATTGGCTTGATTCGACTTTTTTTTTTACTATGTAATTACGAAAGAAAAAAAAAATTTTGTTAAAGAGAAAGCAATTATTATTGTTATTATTTGTATAAAGGAATTATTTATGTATATATATATATATATATATATTCGTTGCCGTCTAGTATGAGGCGCGTTACTATTTTCTCTCTACTTTTTGTAAATATTTATTTATTGTATGGTTTTTTTTTATTAAGAAGGGAATAAGGGAATAGTTAATTCTGTTTCCCAATTTGTTTTCTTTTCACGTGCTCTCGACGGTCGTACGCCACTGACACGCGTCGCGTCAGCTGTCGGCGCTCGGTTCCCGCGGGATACTAATTCTCTTTTGGAGAAAGAGTATTATGTTTGTTTAAAAAAAAAAAGAGATCTTTGCTACGCTTTTTTTTGATAGAATAAAATATATATATATATGTATGTGTGTTGGTACTTACGTTACCACGCTGATGAGAAGCACTAATAGCATGGATTTATTTTTCGAACTATTATTATTATTATTTTCCTTTTCGTCCTTCCTTCCTTCCGTATATCCGTATGATTGGAGGTGAACGGTCGATGTCGGCGTTTGATCGACGGTGGATGTTGAGTTGACGAAGGGCGTGTCGCAGCGGCGGCTAGTCGATCGATGACGTACCGTCGGTACGACGGGTCACGGCGACGGCGGATCTATCCCGCACGGTCGATGACGGCTCGCCGGTGGTAACGCCGGAAACTTTTTTTTTTTCCAGCTCGGTGCACTCTCACTCACAAAACTGTTTTTTTTTGTGTGTTATGCGTCCGTTTGTCGCCTTAATGTTTAATATATTATTTAATAAGTGTTTGTTCACTGTATTGCTATTTGTTTATTTATTATTATTCGTTCACTAAGTAGTTTTTCACTGTGTTTCTTTTGTTTTTGTTTTTGTTTTTTTTTTTTCACTGAGTGTCACTGTGTTTGTTGGTCACTTTTGTTCACTGTTAACTTGTTTTTTTTTCACTATTGGTTTATTTTGTGCGAGCACGGCTCGAGCACGGTTGTCGGTTCCGGGTGTGTTAAAAAAATTTTAGTTAAGTTAAAAATTTTTTTTTTTATAAAAAGTTGAGAAAAAGAAAAATTTGAAGCGTGAGCGTGTTTATGTGGAACGCCCACTCTGACACCAATGTGACGGATGTACACGGGTGTCAAATTATTTTTTTTTTTATATAAAATGTTAAAACGTTTTTTTCAATTATTATTATTTTTTTTTATGTAGGCGTGTTTACGTGGTAGCGCCACTTCTGACACCAAATGTGACGGACGGCCGCTTGGGTCTTAGGATGATATTCAGATGAACTTCGAGTCGGTTAAATAATATGCAAGTCTTTTATTCGTCGTAGAAAATAGGGAGAGTGTACCGCACTGGTCGTCGGTCGGAGCTGAACTGTCGTGAAGCGGGCGTGAAGCTGAGGGCTTCGCGCTCGCTTCACAATGGAATAAAGGAGTCGCAGAGTGTTTAGTCTATTCGATAAGTGGACGCTCACGGCGGTCCGGATGCGCGATAGCCTTAAGGGCTTCTTTGAAGAGCGTATCGAACGGAAACTCCGTATCGATACGCTCGGATAAATATTAAAGTCGATTCAAACAAAATATGAGGCTGCGGCCGTTACATTATTATCATGAAACGTTTATTTTCATATAAGTAATGATTTATGCACAAGGGGGGAGTACATTTTCACCTCGTGTGATTTTCTGGCGTCACTTCGCTCGGGCATCAAACTACACACTCGGTGAAAAGATGCACTTTCCTCCCGTGTAGCATGATATACTATTTCGTCAATTACAATTATTATCGGATCGTTTAATCGCTACGTAACAATTGAAGATACCCGCCACGTCCAAGTGAAATTGCATTTCGAGTTTGCTTCAACGCTGGTGTGTTTCCCGGGCGAGAATTTGAAATTTAACGGACGATAAAATTGGCACGCCTTGCCCTGTTTGACCATTCTGTTTACCGAATTTACATCAAGACAGGTTTTTTATCAAATCACCCGGAAACCTTACTTTTTAGATCAAAGATTATGTTTCCGGGTGATTTATTAAACAATTTTTTTTACACTGACATGTCAATAACATTCGGAATTATCATGTACAATGAATTGTCCTAGGGCTTCCAATGATAAAATAATTTCTTAAGTGCCATGTGCGATCTGTCTGCCAAATTATCCAACAAAAATGGACATTCAACAATTTCTTAGAAAACAAAAGATTAAATTAATTTCTAACTATCCTAGATGGAAGAAGTTCCAGGACAGCGACACGAGTCCCGTCTGTTCTTTTATCGTCGTGAACCGTACCACCTCGATGCGCGGTATAAAGATACGCCGCATAAATATTACCGGTGTGCGAGCCGCACGACGGAGACACGCTGCGATGCGTCAATTTATGTGACCGAACAGGGTGTTGTTACACAAATTGGCGTACACAACCACCCCATCGACCGCAATTTGCAGGCAGACTGCGTTTTTTAAGGAGGAAGTAAGACGACTGGCCCAAAACATCCTCCTCGAGCCGGATGAAGTGCTTCGTCAAGCTTGTAGACAGTTAGTAGATCTTTTGCAAATTAAATTAATCTTTTAAGGGGCTGCTGGACCTTCCTGTTTTATCGACTGAAATAGGCGATTTCTTAGTTTTCACTATTCGTCGTTACTATGGAACGCGTGTGCCTCAAATTTTATATGACTGTATTAATAACCTAAATCATTCGGCGTGCACTCGAATTTCGGTCGAAATCTCCCGAGAAATTAAGAAAATCGAATATTGTAAATTGTCGCGAAAATCAACATGGCCGCTGAAATGTCAACAGCATCTGATTTGTAGAATATCAAAAATTCTAGATCGCGTATACGTTAAAAGAGGGTGCATGCCGATTCTTTGAGGTGCTCTGAATATTCCAAAACTGTCGGAAAGCTGCCCACACAAAAGCTAATCACGTATAGTTTAAACTGCGTTCACTTAGTCTATCGACTTGCGACAGATGATCAAAGCCGATCAACGGCACGAGTGCAATATACTGCACAATGCAGAGCCACCTGTGCGTCAATCGTGACACTACATTCATGCGCCGTCGCAAACTATAATACGCGGTTTTCTTAATTCTTTGTAAATTTTCAATCAAAATTCGACTGCACACCGAAGCGTTTATGTCAATATTAAATATGCTGACATCAGCTTTTTAGCAGCTCCAAAAGGCTTCTGCTCACGTATGACTGTTGCGATGTCGAGGTAGAGAGTCGATTCCAAGAAGAAATATAATATCTGCTGAAATCAACTTTTTTTATGAGGGATAGGGGAAACAGAGTAGATAGTAAAAGGAATTTTTATTAATTTTTTATTTGATAAGCATAATATTCACAATATCCGAGCACGGGGCAAACAGCTCTGTATACAATGCAAACGCTTATCACTAAAGCTATTCATTTTACTCTGCAACTTAAATTTGTCACGATTATTGACGAATGCATTATAATAATCTATCATTTCTAATCTATACTATTCTATCATTTCTCGACAAGTCATTTGAAAATACACTTCTAAACTTATTTCTTCTTCTAAAATTCTTTGCAAAAAATTCGTTGCTGCAAAAAATTCTTTGATGCAAAAAATTCTTTGATGCAAAAAATTCTTTGATGCAAAAAATTCTTTGATGCAAAAAATTCTTTGATGCAAAAAATTCTTTGATGCAAAAAATTCTTTGATGCAAAAAATTCTTTGATGCAAAAAATTCTTTGATGCAAAAAATTCTTTGATGCAAAAAATTCTTTGATGCAAAAAATTCTTTGATGCAAAAAATTCTTTGATGCAAAAAATTCTTTGATGCAAAAAATTCTTTGATGCAAAAAATTCTTTGATGCAAAAAATTCTTTGATGCAAAAAATTCTTTGATGCAAAAAATTCTTTGATGCAAAAAATTCTTTGATGCAAAAAATTCTTTGATGCAAAAAATTCTTTGATGCAAAAAATTCTTTGATGCAAAAAATTCTTTGATGCAAAAAATTCTTTGATGCAAAAAATTCTTTGATGCAAAAAATTCTTTGATGCAAAAAATTCTTTGATGCAAAAAATTCTTTGATGCAAAAAATTCTTTGATGCAAAAAATTCTTTGATGCAAAAAATTATTTGATGCAAAAAATTCTTTGATGCAAAAAATTCTTTGATGCAAAAAATTCTTTGATGCAAAAAATTCTTTGATGCAAAAAATTCTTTGATGCAAAAAATTCTTTGATGCAAAAAATTCTTTGATGCAAAAAATTCTTTGATGCAAAAAATTCTTTGATGCAAAAAATTCTTTGATGCAAAAAATTCTTTGATGCAAAAAATTCTTTGATGCAAAAAATTCTTTGATGCAAAAAATTCTTTGATGCAAAAAATTCTTTGATGCAAAAAATTCTTTGATGCAAAAAATTCTTTGATGCAAAAAATTCTTTGATGCAAAAAATTCTTTGATGCAAAAAATTCTTTGATGCAAAAAATTCTTTGATGCAAAAAATTCTTTGATGCAAAAAATTCTTTGATGCAAAAAATTCTTTGATGCAAAAAATTCTTTGATGCAAAAAATTCTTTGATGCAAAAAATTCTTTGCAAAGAATTTTTTGCAAAGAATTTTTTGCAAAGAATTTTTTGCAAAGAATTTTTTGCAAAGAATTTTTTGCAAAGAATTTTTTGCATCAAAGAATTTTTTGCAAAGAATTTTTTGCATCAAAGAATTTTTTGCATCAAAGAATTTTTTGCATCAAAGAATTTTTTGCATCAAAGAATTTTTTGCATCAAAGAATTTTTTGCATCAAAGAATTTTTTGCATCAAAGAATTTTTTGCATCAAAGAATTTTTTGCATCAAAGAATTTTTTGCATCAAAGAATTTTTTGCATCAAAGAATTTTTTGCATCAAAGAATTTTTTGCATCAAAGAATTTTTTGCATCAAAGAATTTTTTGCATCAAAGAATTTTTTGCATCAAAGAATTTTTTGCATCAAAGAATTTTTTGCATCAAAGAATTTTTTGCATCAAAGAATTTTTTGCATCAAAGAATTTTTTGCATCAAAGAATTTTTTGCATCAAAGAATTTTTTGCATCAAAGAATTTTTTGCATCAAAGAATTTTTTGCATCAAAGAATTTTTTGCATCAAAGAATTTTTTGCATCAAAGAATTTTTTGCATCAAAGAATTTTTTGCATCAAAGAATTTTTTGCATCAAAGAATTTTTTGCATCAAAGAATTTTTTGCATCAAAGAATTTTTTGCATCAAAGAATTTTTTGCATCAAAGAATTTTTTGCATCAAAGAATTTTTTGCATCAAAGAATTTTTTGCATCAAAGAATTTTTTGCATCAAAGAATTTTTTGCATCAAAGAATTTTTTGCATCAAAGAATTTTTTGCATCGAAGAATTTTTTGCATCAAAGAATTTTTTGCATCAAAGAATTTTTTGCATCAAAGAATTTTTTGCATCAAAGAATTTTTTGCATCGAAGAATTTTTTGCATCAAAGAATTTTTTGCATCAAAGAATTTTTTGCATCAAAGAATTTTTTGCATCAAAGAATTTTTTGCATCAAAGAATTTTTTGCATCAAAGAATTTTTTGCATCAAAGAATTTTTTGCATCAAAGAATTTTTTGCATCAAAGAATTTTTTGCATCAAAGAATTTTTTGCATCAAAGAATTTTTTGCATCAAAGAATTTTTTGCATCAAAGAATTTTTTGCATCAAAGAATTTTTTGCATCAAAGAATTTTTTGCATCAAAGAATTTTTTGCATCAAAGAATTTTTTGCATCAAAGAATTTTTTGCATCAAAGAATTTTTTGCATCAAAGAATTTTTTGCATCAAAGAATTTTTTGCATCAAAGAATTTTTTGCATCAAAGAATTTTTTGCATCAAAGAATTTTTTGCATCAAAGAATTTTTTGCATCAAAGAATTTTTTGCATCAAAGAATTTTTTGCATCAAAGAATTTTTTGCATCAAAGAATTTTTTGCATCAAAGAATTTTTTGCATCAAAGAATTTTTTGCATCAAAGAATTTTTTGCATCAAAGAATTTTTTGCATCAAAGAATTTTTTGCATCAAAGAATTTTTTGCATCAAAGAATTTTTTGCATCAAAGAATTTTTTGCATCAAAGAATTTTTTGCATCAAAGAATTTTTTGCATCAAAGAATTTTTTGCATCAAAGAATTTTTTGCATCAAAGAATTTTTTGCATCAAAGAATTTTTTGCATCAAAGAATTTTTTGCATCAAAGAATTTTTTGCATCAAAGAATTTTTTGCATCAAAGAATTTTTTGCATCAAAGAATTTTTTGCATCAAAGAATTTTTTGCATCAAAGAATTTTTTGCATCAAAGAATTTTTTGCATCAAAGAATTTTTTGCATCAAAGAATTTTTTGCATCAAAGAATTTTTTGCATCAAAGAATTTTTTGCATCAAAGAATTTTTTGCATCAAAGAATTTTTTGCATCAAAGAATTTTTTGCATCAAAGAATTTTTTGCATCAAAGAATTTTTTGCATCAAAGAATTTTTTGCATCAAAGAATTTTTTGCATCAAAGAATTTTTTGCATCAAAGAATTTTTTGCATCAAAGAATTTTTTGCATCAAAGAATTTTTTGCATCAAAGAATTTTTTGCATCAAAGAATTTTTTGCATCAAAGAATTTTTTGCATCAAAGAATTTTTTGCATCAAAGAATTTTTTGCATCAAAGAATTTTTTGCATCAAAGAATTTTTTGCATCAAAGAATTTTTTGCATCAAAGAATTTTTTGCATCAAAGAATTTTTTGCATCAAAGAATTTTTTGCATCAAAGAATTTTTTGCATCAAAGAATTTTTTGCATCAAAGAATTTTTTGCATCAAAGAATTTTTTGCATCAAAGAATTTTTTGCATCAAAGAATTTTTTGCATCAAAGAATTTTTTGCATCAAAGAATTTTTTGCATCAAAGAATTTTTTGCATCAAAGAATTTTTTGCATCAAAGAATTTTTTGCATCAAAGAATTTTTTGCATCAAAGAATTTTTTGCATCAAAGAATTTTTTGCATCAAAGAATTTTTTGCATCAAAGAATTTTTTGCATCAAAGAATTTTTTGCATCAAAGAATTTTTTGCATCAAAGAATTTTTTGCATCAAAGAATTTTTTGCATCAAAGAATTTTTTGCATCAAAGAATTTTTTGCATCAAAGAATTTTTTGCATCAAAGAATTTTTTGCATCAAAGAATTTTTTGCATCAAAGAATTTTTTGCATCAAAGAATTTTTTGCATCAAAGAATTTTTTGCATCAAAGAATTTTTTGCATCAAAGAATTTTTTGCATCAAAGAATTTTTTGCATCAAAGAATTTTTTGCATCAAAGAATTTTTTGCATCAAAGAATTTTTTGCATCAAAGAATTTTTTGCATCAAAGAATTTTTTGCATCAAAGAATTTTTTGCATCAAAGAATTTTTTGCATCAAAGAATTTTTTGCATCAAAGAATTTTTTGCATCAAAGAATTTTTTGCATCAAAGAATTTTTTGCATCAAAGAATTTTTTGCATCAAAGAATTTTTTGCATCAAAGAATTTTTTGCATCAAAGAATTTTTTGCATCAAAGAATTTTTTGCATCAAAGAATTTTTTGCATCAAAGAATTTTTTGCATCAAAGAATTTTTTGCATCAAAGAATTTTTTGCATCAAAGAATTTTTTGCATCAAAGAATTTTTTGCATCAAAGAATTTTTTGCATCAAAGAATTTTTTGCATCAAAGAATTTTTTGCATCAAAGAATTTTTTGCATCAAAGAATTTTTTGCATCAAAGAATTTTTTGCATCAAAGAATTTTTTGCATCAAAGAATTTTTTGCATCAAAGAATTTTTTGCATCAAAGAATTTTTTGCATCAAAGAATTTTTTGCATCAAAGAATTTTTTGCATCAAAGAATTTTTTGCATCAAAGAATTTTTTGCATCAAAGAATTTTTTGCATCAAAGAATTTTTTGCATCAAAGAATTTTTTGCATCAAAGAATTTTTTGCATCAAAGAATTTTTTGCATCAAAGAATTTTTTGCATCAAAGAATTTTTTGCATCAAAGAATTTTTTGCATCAAAGAATTTTTTGCATCAAAGAATTTTTTGCATCAAAGAATTTTTTGCATCAAAGAATTTTTTGCATCAAAGAATTTTTTGCATCAAAGAATTTTTTGCATCAAAGAATTTTTTGCATCAAAGAATTTTTTGCATCAAAGAATTTTTTGCATCAAAGAATTTTTTGCATCAAAGAATTTTTTGCATCAAAGAATTTTTTGCATCAAAGAATTTTTTGCATCAAAGAATTTTTTGCATCAAAGAATTTTTTGCATCAAAGAATTTTTTGCATCAAAGAATTTTTTGCATCAAAGAATTTTTTGCATCAAAGAATTTTTTGCATCAAAGAATTTTTTGCATCAAAGAATTTTTTGCATCAAAGAATTTTTTGCATCAAAGAATTTTTTGCATCAAAGAATTTTTTGCATCAAAGAATTTTTTGCATCAAAGAATTTTTTGCATCAAAGAATTTTTTGCATCAAAGAATTTTTTGCATCAAAGAATTTTTTGCATCAAAGAATTTTTTGCATCAAAGAATTTTTTGCATCAAAGAATTTTTTGCATCAAAGAATTTTTTGCATCAAAGAATTTTTTGCATCAAAGAATTTTTTGCATCAAAGAATTTTTTGCATCAAAGAATTTTTTGCATCAAAGAATTTTTTGCATCAAAGAATTTTTTGCATCAAAGAATTTTTTGCATCAAAGAATTTTTTGCATCAAAGAATTTTTTGCATCAAAGAATTTTTTGCATCAAAGAATTTTTTGCATCAAAGAATTTTTTGCATCAAAGAATTTTTTGCATCAAAGAATTTTTTGCATCAAAGAATTTTTTGCATCAAAGAATTTTTTGCATCAAAGAATTTTTTGCATCAAAGAATTTTTTGCATCAAAGAATTTTTTGCATCAAAGAATTTTTTGCATCAAAGAATTTTTTGCATCAAAGAATTTTTTGCATCAAAGAATTTTTTGCATCAAAGAATTTTTTGCATCAAAGAATTTTTTGCATCAAAGAATTTTTTGCATCAAAGAATTTTTTGCATCAAAGAATTTTTTGCATCAAAGAATTTTTTGCATCAAAGAATTTTTTGCATCAAAGAATTTTTTGCATCAAAGAATTTTTTGCATCAAAGAATTTTTTGCATCAAAGAATTTTTTGCATCAAAGAATTTTTTGCATCAAAGAATTTTTTGCATCAAAGAATTTTTTGCATCAAAGAATTTTTTGCATCAAAGAATTTTTTGCATCAAAGAATTTTTTGCATCAAAGAATTTTTTGCATCAAAGAATTTTTTGCATCAAAGAATTTTTTGCATCAAAGAATTTTTTGCATCAAAGAATTTTTTGCATCAAAGAATTTTTTGCATCAAAGAATTTTTTGCATCAAAGAATTTTTTGCATCAAAGAATTTTTTGCATCAAAGAATTTTTTGCATCAAAGAATTTTTTGCATCAAAGAATTTTTTGCATCAAAGAATTTTTTGCATCAAAGAATTTTTTGCATCAAAGAATTTTTTGCATCAAAGAATTTTTTGCAAAGAATTTTTTGCATCAAAGAATTTTTTGCATCAAAGAATTTTTTGCATCAAAGAATTTTTTGCATCAAAGAATTTTTTGCATCAAAGAATTTTTTGCATCAAAGAATTTTTTGCATCAAAGAATTTTTTGCATCAAAGAATTTTTTGCATCAAAGAATTTTTTGCATCAAAGAATTTTTTGCATCAAAGAATTTTTTGCATCAAAGAATTTTTTGCATCAAAGAATTTTTTGCATCAAAGAATTTTTTGCATCAAAGAATTTTTTGCATCAAAGAATTTTTTGCAAAGAATTTTTTGCAAAGAATTTTTTGCAAAGAATTTTTTGCAAAGAATTTTTTGCAAAGAATTTTTTGCAAAGAATTTTTTGCAAAGAATTTTTTGCAAAGAATTTTTTGCAAAGAATTTTTTGCAAAGAATTTTTTGCAAAGAATTTTTTGCAAAGAATTTTTTGCAAAGAATTTTTTGCAAAGAATTTTTTGCAAAGAATTTTTTGCAAAGAATTTTTTGCAAAGAATTTTTTGCAAAGAATTTTTTGCATCAAAGAATTTTTTGCATCAAAGAATTTTTTGCATCAAAGAATTTTTTGCATCAAAGAATTTTTTGCATCAAAGAATTTTTTGCATCAAAGAATTTTTTGCAAAGAATTTTTTGCAAAGAATTTTTTGCAAAGAATTTTTTGCAAAGAATTTTTTGCAAAGAATTTTTTGCAAAGAATTTTTTGCAAAGAATTTTTTGCAAAAAATTCTGTGCAAAAAATTCTTTGCAAAAAATTCTTTGCAAAAAATTCTTTGATGCAAAAAATTCTTTGATGCAAAAAATTCTTTGCAAAAAATTCTTTGCAAAAAATTCTTTGCAAAAAATTCTTTGCAAAAAATTCTTTGCAAAAAATTCTTTGCAAAAAATTCTTTGCAAAAAATTCTTTGCAAAAAATTCTTTGCAAAAAATTCTTTGCAAAAAATTCTTTGCAAAAAATTCTTTGCAAAAAATTCTTTGCAAAAAATTCTTTGCAAAAAATTCTTTGCAAAAAATTCTTTGCAAAAAATTCTTTGCAAAAAATTCTTTGCAAAAAATTCTTTGCAAAAAATTCTTTGCAAAAAATTCTTTGCAAAAAATTCTTTGCAAAAAATTCTTTGCAAAAAATTCTTTGCAAAAAATTCTTTGCAAAAAATTCTTTGCAAAAAATTCTTTGCAAAAAATTCTTTGCAAAAAATTCTTTGCAAAAAATTCTTTGCAAAAAATTCTTTGCAAAAAATTCTTTGCAAAAAATTCTTTGCAAAAAATTCTTTGCAAAAAATTCTTTGCAAAAAATTCTTTGCAAAAAATTCTTTGCAAAAAATTCTTTGCAAAAAATTCTTTGCAAAAAATTCTTTGCAAAAAATTCTTTGCAAAAAATTCTTTGCAAAAAATTCTTTGCAAAAAATTCTTTGCAAAAAATTCTTTACAAAAAATTCTTTGCAAAAAATTCTTTGCAAAAAATTCTTTGCAAAAAATTCTTTGCAAAAAATTCTTTGCAAAAAATTCTTTGCAAAAAATTCTTTGCAAAAAATTCTTTGCAAAAAATTCTTTGCAAAAAATTCTTTGCAAAAAATTCTTTGCAAAAAATTCTTTGCAAAAAATTCTTTGCAAAAAATTCTTTGCAAAAAATTCTTTGCAAAAAATTCTTTGCAAAAAATTCTTTGCAAAGCATTTTTTGCAAAGAATTTTTTGCAAAGAATTTTTTGCAAAGAATTTTTTGCAAAGAATTTTTTGCAAAGAATTTTTTGCAAAGAATTTTTTGCAAAGAATTTTTTGCAAAGAATTTTTTGCAAAGAATTTTTTGCAAAGAATTTTTTGCAAAGAATTTTTTGCAAAGAATTTTTTGCAAAGAATTTTTTGCAAAGAATTTTTTGCAAAGAATTTTTTGCAAAGAATTTTTTGCAAAGAATTTTTTGCAAAGAATTTTTTGCAAAGAATTTTTTGCAAAGAATTTTTTGCAAAGAATTTTTTGCAAAGAATTTTTTGCAAAGAATTTTTTGCAAAGAATTTTTTGCAAAGAATTTTTTGCACAGAATTTTTTGCAAAGAATTTTTTGCAAAGAATTTTTTGCAAAGAATTTTTTGCAAAGAATATTTGCAAAGAATTTTTTGCAAAGAATTTTTTGCAAAGAATTTTTTGCAAAGAATTTTTTGCAAAGAATTTTTTGCAAAGAATTTTTTGCAAAGAATTTTTTGCAAAGAATTTTTTGCAAAGAATTTTTTGCAAAGAATTTTTTGCAAAGAATTTTTTGCAAAGAATTTTTTGCAAAGAATTTTTTGCAAAGAATTTTTTGCAAAGAATTTTTTGCAAAGAATTTTTTGCAAAGAATTTTTTGCAAAGAATTTTTTGCAAAGAATTTTTTGCAAAGAATTTTTTGCAAAGAATTTTTTGCAAAGAATTTTTTGCAAAGAATTTTTTGCAAAGAATTTTTTGCAAAGAATTTTTTGCAAAGAATTTTTTGCAAAGAATTTTTTGCAAAGAATTTTTTGCAAAGAATTTTTTGCATCAAAGAATTTTTTGCATCAAAGAATTTTTTGCATCAAAGAATTTTTTGCATCAAAGAATTTTTTGCATCAAAGAATTTTTTGCATCAAAGAATTTTTTGCATCAAAGAATTTTTTGCATCAAAGAATTTTTTGCATCAAAGAATTTTTTGCATCAAAGAATTTTTTGCATCAAAGAATTTTTTGCATCAAAGAATTTTTTGCATCAAAGAATTTTTTGCATCAAAGAATTTTTTGCATCAAAGAATTTTTTGCATCAAAGAATTTTTTGCATCAAAGAATTTTTTGCATCAAAGAATTTTTTGCATCAAAGAATTTTTTGCATCAAAGAATTTTTTGCATCAAAGAATTTTTTGCATCAAAGAATTTTTTGCATCAAAGAATTTTTTGCATCAAAGAATTTTTTGCATCAAAGAATTTTTTGCATCAAAGAATTTTTTGCATCAAAGAATTTTTTGCATCAAAGAATTTTTTGCATCAAAGAATTTTTTGCATCAAAGAATTTTTTGCATCAAAGAATTTTTTGCATCAAAGAATTTTTTGCATCAAAGAATTTTTTGCATCAAAGAATTTTTTGCATCAAAGAATTTTTTGCATCAAAGAATTTTTTGCATCAAAGAATTTTTTGCATCAAAGAATTTTTTGCATCAAAGAATTTTTTGCATCAAAGAATTTTTTGCATCAAAGAATTTTTTGCATCAAAGAATTTTTTGCATCAAAGAATTTTTTGCATCAAAGAATTTTTTGCATCAAAGAATTTTTTGCATCAAAGAATTTTTTGCATCAAAGAATTTTTTGCATCAAAGAATTTTTTGCATCAAAGAATTTTTTGCATCAAAGAATTTTTTGCAAAGAATTTTTTGCATCAAAGAATTTTTTGCATCAAAGAATTTTTTGCATCAAAGAATTTTTTGCATCAAAGAATTTTTTGCATCAAAGAATTTTTTGCATCAAAGAATTTTTTGCAAAGAATTTTTTGCATCAAAGAATTTTTTGCATCAAAGAATTTTTTGCATCAAAGAATTTTTTGCATCAAAGAATTTTTTGCATCAAAGAATTTTTTGCATCAAAGAATTTTTTGCAAAGAATTTTTTGCAAAGAATTTTTTGCAAAGAATTTTTTGCAAAGAATTTTTTGCAAAGAATTTTTTGCAAAGAATTTTTTGCAAAGAATTTTTTGCAAAGAATTTTTTGCAAAGAATTTTTTGCAAAGAATTTTTTGCAAAGAATTTTTTGCAAAGAATTTTTTGCAAAGAATTTTTTGCAAAGAATTTTTTGCAAAGAATTTTTTGCAAAGAATTTTTTGCAAAGAATTTTTTGCAAAGAATTTTTTGGAAAGAATTTTTTGCAAAGAATTTTTTGCAAAGAATTTTTTGCAAAGAATTTTTTGCAAAGAATTTTTTGCAAAGAATTTTTTGCAAAGAATTTTTTGCAAAGAATTTTTTGCAAAGAATTTTTTGCAAAGAATTTTTTGCAAAGAATTTTTTGCAAAGAATTTTTTGCAAAGAATTTTTTGCAAAGAATTTTTTGCAAAGAATTTTTTGCAAAGAATTTTTTGCAAAGAATTTTTTGCAAAGAATTTTTTGCAAAGAATTTTTTGCAAAGAATTTTTTGCAAAGAATTTTTTGCACAGAATTTTTTGCAAAGAATTCTTTGATGAGAAAAATTCTTTGATGAGAAAAATTCTTTGAGAAAAATTCTTTGATGAGAAAAATTCTTTGATGAGAAAAATTCTTTGATGAGAAAAATTCTTTGATGAGAAAAATTCTTTGATGAGAAAAATTCTTTGATGAGAAAAATTCTTTGATGAGAAAAATTCTTTGATGAGAAAAATTCTTTGATGAGAAAAATTCTTTGATGAGAAAAATTCTTTGATGAGAAAAATTCTTTGATGAGAAAAATTCTTTGATGAGAAAAATTCTTTGATGAGAAAAATTCTTTGATGCAAAAAATTCTTTGATGCAAAAAATTCTTTGATGCAAAAAATTCTTTGATGCAAAAAATTCTTTGATGCAAAAAATTCTTTGATGCAAAAAATTCTTTGATGAGAAAAATTCTTTGATGAGAAAAATTCTTTGATGAGAAAAATTCTTTGATGAGAAAAATTCTTTGATGAGAAAAATTCTTTGATGAGAAAAATTCTTTGATGAGAAAAATTCTTTGATGAGAAAAATTCTTTGATGAGAAAAATTCTTTGATGAGAAAAATTCTTTGATGAGAAAAATTCTTTGATGAGAAAAATTCTTTGATGAGAAAAATTCTTTGATGAGAAAAATTCTTTGATGAGAAAAATTCTTTGATGAGAAAAATTCTTTGATGAGAAAAATTCTTTGATGAGAAAAATTCTTTGATGAGAAAAATTCTTTGATGAGAAAAATTCTTTGATGAGAAAAATTCTTTGATGAGAAAAATTCTTTGATGAGAAAAATTCTTTGAGGAGAAAAATTCTTTGAGGAGAAAAATTCTTTGAGGAGAAAAATTCTTTGATGAGAAAAATTCTTTGAGGAGAAAAATTCTTTGAAGAGAAAAATTCTTTGATGAGAAAAATTCTTTGATGAGAAAAATTCTTTGATGAGAAAAATTCTTTGATGAGAAAAATTCTTTGAGGAGAAAAATTCTTTGATGAGAAAAATTCTTTGATGAGAAAAATTCTTTGATGAGAAAAATTCTTTGAGGAGAAAAATTCTTTGAGGAGAAAAATTCTTTGATGAGAAAAATTCTTTGATGAGAAAAATTCTTTGAGGAGAAAAATTCTTTGATGAGAAAAATTCTTTGATGAGAAAAATTCTTTGGTGAGAGAAATTCTTTGATGAGAGAAACTTTATGATGAGAAAAATACCTTAAGGAGAAAAAATCTTTGATGAGATAACGTTCGTCGATGAAAACGAATCCTCTAATGAGAAAATTGTCGGTGATGAAAAATCGGAAAATTGTTCGGTTATTAAAAAATCGAAAAACTGACATTCGATGAAAAAATTCTTGGGCGTTCGATAAGAAAAATTTCTGCCGCGTGAAAAAATTCTTTGACGTTGCCGATGAAAAAAAATCTTCAGTGATCAATTATAGACGGCACAAAACATGAATCACGTAAGAGCAGATGCAATTTCTCGCGTATATTTCGTTCGGAGAATCAGCGAATTAAACTGAAAAATATTGTACTAAATTAAAACGAAACATTTATTTAGCCAAAATGATCTTTATTTCACGACCGATAAAATTGCATCATTCTGTTCTCCGAATTCGTTCACGGTCAATGCGACATGCATTCCATCACGTTCGGCAGTGAACCTGGAGAACACCTGGAATATTGCTGACGATGCATTGACAGACTCGCGGCGTGCGACTCTGTGGCGTGTGCCGCCGCGCTCACAGCATGCATGTCCCCGCGCGTTCAGGGGGGTGAGCGGCTCGCGCTCAGGGCGCGTGCCAAAAAAAACACAAACGCAAAATAAAAAAATTCAAAAACATAAAGAAAGTAAATAAAAAATGTTTAAACATTAACGTATGAAAATAAGTAACACGTATTTTAAGCAGATAATTCTAAGTCCCCCTGTCCAATGCTAAATAAGATGATAAAACGAGTTATATCGCTCTTTTGCCAATTTAATTTTTTACCTTCAATTACAGCTCAATTTCTGCTCAAATAAAAAAAATCAACATTATACAGCTATAACATACCGAACATTGTGTTCTCTATAAATCGGGATTTATCCAAAATGTGGGTCTGTACGCAGACAAACGGATTATTATTTTTTTTTTTTCAAATTTCTATAACTTATGAACGTTTGGGAATGCCATGAAAAAAAAATACGAAAAATTCGACATTCGTATACAGAATTTGAAGCAATTTTTTCGATGTCGACATCCGATGTCCTTCCCATAAAAAAAAATAATTTCGTTGATTTTGCCGTAAAATGTGGGCTGAAATTACATAATTAATTATCAATCAATTTTCTTCTTGTGGGCCAAGAAAAAACGCAAATTTTTGTTTTTTGGAGATGTCGATACGATTAATCGTTCCCGAGATATTACAGATTAAATGAAAACTGCAAAAATTGGCATCTTTCGGCAGGAAATTTTTTTAAAAATTTGAAATTTGGTGTATCTATTGGAACCGCTAAACCTGATTGTCAGACATTTTTTGAGATTTTTTTTTTTTTTGGTGGCTGAATTGATATGGAATGCTTCATATGAGGCACCCCCCTGGACGTAAGCCAGCAACAGACGAAAAAAAAAATCAGGCTCCCTGATCGGAAAACGAAGAAGATCTGGAAGAGAGCGGTGCCCGCCGTCGTATCTTAGCGATTTTGAGTGTTATTAAGTGATCTTATTAAATCGCACTCCTGAGGGTCTCCCGGCCCCGAATGAAGAGCAACAATAAATGGTAAGTTGTTTTGTTACAACTGGTAAATATGATTAAATATTTAAAAAATTAATAAATATTATTTATTTTACAGGCTACTTCGATACACCGGGAGCGCATCAATGAAGAATACTTCAAAATAAACTAAAAACTAACAGTAAAAAATTATCTTATAACAGCAAATTTAAAAATGTTAATAATAAAATAATAAAACCAATATTTCTTTATTCTGGATGCAGCATTGTATACAGAACTGTTGGCCACGTAGCTGTGTATTCTAAATATGCTTAAAAATAAAGATTGAAAAATATTTTTCCGTCTTCTACCTACTCTGTATCGCATACATCCCAAAGCCACGTGCGGATAGCAGCCTTTCGAACTGATGACAGCAGATAACGAACGAACGAACGAACGACGAGAAAAAATCTGATGATAAATATCTTTGATGATCATTGAATGCCAAAGAATTTTTTTATCACCGAATTTTTACTATTATCGGCAATTTCTGCAGCAAAGGGCATTCCAGCATTTCCAGATCAACGATGGCTGGCGATGATGATGATGACGCATCCATAAACTTTGTCAGCCATCTTGTTTTATCCATACCTTTCACGTAGATTCGCTGTACGGATTAAAGAAAAGCTCTAAGAAGTCGTACCGATTAAGTGTTAATTCAACCGTTTCACAATCACAGCCACGAAGACTCGATCTACCAAGGAGTGTGCACAAGATAGGGGACTTTTTCTAAATTCAAGCTGACATTAATACACAGTAAGAGATGGAGGACGTCGCGGAGCCGTCTTCACGAGTATCACTGACAAGTAGAATCCCCCTAAGATAAAATGGCCGGTTGGCCGAGCAGTCTAAGGCGCCGGATTTAAGTTCCGGTTTCCCAATGAGAAATCGTGGGTTCGAATCCCACACCGGGCAAAATAATTTTTATTATAAATCAGACTCATTGAAAAATAATTCTATGCAAAAAATAATTCTATGCAAAAAATAATTCTATGCAAAAAATAATTCTATGCAAAAAATAATTCTATGCAAAAAATAATTCTATGCAAAAAATAATTCTATGCAAAAAATAATTCTATGCAAAAAATAATTCTATGCAAAAAATAATTCTATGCAAAAAATAATTCTATGCAAAAAATAATTCTATGCAAAAAATAATTCTATGCAAAAAATAATTCTATGCAAAAAATAATTCTATGCAAAAAATAATTCTATGCAAAAAATAATTCTATGCAAAAAATAATTCTATGCAAAAAATAATTCTATGCAAAAAATAATTCTATGCAAAAAATAATTCTATGCAAAAAATAATTCTATGCAAAAAATAATTCTATGCAAAAAATAATTCTATGCAAAAAATAATTCTATGCAAAAAATAATTCTATGCAAAAAATAATTCTATGCAAAAAATAATTCTATGCAAAAAATAATTCTATGCAAAAAATAATTCTATGCAAAAAATAATTCTATGCAAAAAATAATTCTATGCAAAAAATAATTCTATGCAAAAAATAATTCTATGCAAAAAATAATTCTATGCAAAAAATAATTCTATGCAAAAAATAATTCTATGCAAAAAATAATTCTATGCAAAAAATAATTCTATGCAAAAAATAATTCTATGCAAAAAATAATTCTATGCAAAAAATAATTCTATGCAAAAAATAATTCTATGCAAAAAATAATTCTATGCAAAAAATAATTCTATGCAAAAAATAATTCTATGCAAAAAATAATTCTATGCAAAAAATAATTCTATGCAAAAAATAATTCTATGCAAAAAATAATTCTATGCAAAAAATAATTCTATGCAAAAAATAATTCTATGCAAAAAATAATTCTATGCAAAAAATAATTCTATGCAAAAAATAATTCTATGCAAAAAATAATTCTATGCAAAAAATAATTCTATGCAAAAAATAATTCTATGCAAAAAATAATTCTATGCAAAAAATAATTCTATGCAAAAAATAATTCTATGCAAAAAATAATTCTATGCAAAAAATAATTCTATGCAAAAAATAATTCTATGCAAAAAATAATTCTATGCAAAAAATAATTCTATGCAAAAAATAATTCTATGCAAAAAATAATTCTATGCAAAAAATAATTCTATGCAA
Organism: Ichneumon xanthorius; assembly: GCA_917499995.1. Taxonomy (NCBI): domain Eukaryota; kingdom Metazoa; phylum Arthropoda; class Insecta; order Hymenoptera; family Ichneumonidae; genus Ichneumon; species Ichneumon xanthorius. Next base: position 1,106,265 of record CAKJTD010000081.1, on the reverse strand, counting down.
AAAATAATTCTATGCAAAAAATAATTCTATGCAAAAAATAATTCTATGCAAAAAATAATTCTATGCAAAAAATAATTCTATGCAAAAAATAATTCTATGCAAAAAATAATTCTATGCAAAAAATAATTCTATGCAAAAAATAATTCTATGCAAAAAATAATTCTATGCAAAAAATAATTCTATGCAAAAAATAATTCTATGCAAAAAATAATTCTATGCAAAAAATAATTCTATGCAAAAAATAATTTTATGCAAAAAATAATTCTATGCAAGAAATAATTCTATGCAAGAAATAATTCTATGCAAGAAATAATTCTATGCAAGAAATAATTCTATGCAAAAAATAATTCTATGCAAAAAATAATTCTATGCAAAAAATAATTCTATGCAAAAAATAATTCTATGCAAAAAATAATTCTATGCAAAAAATAATTCTATGCAAAAAATAATTCTATGCCAAAAATAATTCTATGCCAAAAATAATTCTATGCCAAGAATAATTCTATGCCAAAAATAATTCTATGCCAAAAATAATTCTATGCCAAAAATAATTCTATGCCAGAAATAAATCTATGCCAAAAATAATTCTATACAAAAAACAATTTTCGTTCGTTCGTACGTTCGTTCGTTCGTTTTTTTCATCGAAAAATTCTTTGATGCAAAAAATTTTTTGATGCAAAAAATTCTTTGATGCAAAAAATTCTTTGATGCAAAAAATTCTTTGATGCAAAAAATTCTTTGATGCAAAAAATTCTTTGATGCAAAAAATTCTTTGATGCAAAAAATTCTTTGACGCAAAAAATTCGTTGACGCAAAAAATTCTTTGACGCAAAAAATTCTTTGACGCAAAAAAATTCTTTGATGCAAAAAATTCTTTGATGCAAAAAATTCTTTGATGCAAAAAATTCTTTGATGCAAAAAATTCTTTGATGCAAAAAATAATTCTATACAAAAAATAATTCTATACAAAAAATAATTCTATACAAAAAATAATTCTATACAAAAAATAATTCTATACAAAAAATAATTCTATACAAAAAATAATTCTATACAAAAAATAATTCTATACAAAAAATAATTCTATACAAAAAATAATTCTATACAAAAAATAATTCTATACAAAAAATAATTCTATACAAAAAATAATTCTATACAAAAAATAATTCTATACAAAAAATAATTCTATACAAAAAATAATTCTATACAAAAAATAATTCTATACAAAAAATAATTCTATACAAAAAATAATTCTATACAAAAAATAATTCTATACAAAAAATAATTCTATACAAAAAATAATTCTATACAAAAAATAATTCTATACAAAAAATAATTCTATGCAAAAAATAATTCTATGCAAAAAATAATTCTATACAAAAAATAATTCTATACAAAAAATAATTCTATACAAAAAATAATTCTATACAAAAAATAATTCTATACAAAAAATAATTCTATACAAAAAATAATTCTATACAAAAAATAATTCTATACAAAAAATAATTCTATACAAAAAATAATTCTATACAAAAAATAATTCTATACAAAAAATAATTCTATACAAAAAATAATTCTATACAAAAAATAATTCTATACAAAAAATAATTCTATACAAAAAATAATTCTATACAAAAAATAATTCTATACAAAAAATAATTCTATACAAAAAATAATTCTATACAAAAAATAATTCTATACAAAAAATAATTCTATACAAAAAATAATTCTATACAAAAAATAATTCTATACAAAAAATAATTCTATACAAAAAATAATTCTATACAAAAAATAATTCTATACAAAAAATAATTCTATACAAAAAATAATTCTATACAAAAAATAATTCTATACAAAAAATAATTCTATACAAAAAATAATTCTATACAAAAAATAATTCTATACAAAAAATAATTCTATACAAAAAATAATTCTATACAAAAAATAATTCTATACAAAAAATAATTCTATACAAAAAATAATTCTATACAAAAAATAATTCTATACAAAAAATAATTCTATACAAAAAATAATTCTACACAAAAAATAATTCTATACAAAAAATAATTCTATACAAAAAATAATTCTATACAAAAAATAATTCTATACAAAAAATAATTCTATACAAAAAATAATTCTATACAAAAAATAATTCTATACAAAAAATAATTCTATACAAAAAATAATTCTATACAAAAAATAATTCTATACAAAAAATAATTCTATACAAAAAATAATTCTATACAAAAAATAATTCTATACAAAAAATAATTCTATACAAAAAATAATTCTATACAAAAAATAATTCTATACAAAAAATAATTCTATACAAAAAATAATTCTATACAAAAAATAATTCTATACAAAAAATAATTCTATACAAAAAATAATTCTATACAAAAAATAATTCTATACAAAAAATAATTCTATACAAAAAATAATTCTATACAAAAAATAATTCTATACAAAAAATAATTCTATACAAAAAATAATTCTATACAAAAAATAATTCTATACAAAAAATAATTCTATACAAAAAATAATTCTATACAAAAAATAATTCTATACAAAAAATAATTCTATACAAAAAATAATTCTATACAAAAAATAATTCTATACAAAAAATAATTCTATACAAAAAATAATTCTATACAAAAAATAATTCTATACAAAAAATAATTCTATACAAAAAATAATTCTATACAAAAAATAATTCTATACAAAAAATAATTCTATACAAAAAATAATTCTATACAAAAAATAATTCTATACAAAAAATAATTCTATACAAAAAATAATTCTATACAAAAAATAATTCTATACAAAAAATAATTCTATACAAAAAATAATTCTATACAAAAAATAATTCTATACAAAAAATAATTCTATACAAAAAATAATTCTATACAAAAAATAATTCTATACAAAAAATAATTCTATACAAAAAATAATTCTATACAAAAAATAATTCTATACAAAAAATAATTCTATACAAAAAATAATTCTATACAAAAAATAATTCTATACAAAAAATAATTCTATACAAAAAATAATTCTATACAAAAAATAATTCTATACAAAAAATAATTCTATACAAAAAATAATTCTATACAAAAAATAATTCTATACAAAAAATAATTCTATACAAAAAATAATTCTATACAAAAAATAATTCTATACAAAAAATAATTCTATACAAAAAATAATTCTATACAAAAAATAATTCTATACAAAAAATAATTCTATACAAAAAATAATTCTATACAAAAAATAATTCTATACAAAAAATAATTCTATACAAAAAATAATTCTATACAAAAAATAATTCTATACAAAAAATAATTCTATACAAAAAATAATTCTATACAAAAAATAATTCTATACAAAAAATAATTCTATACAAAAAATAATTCTATACAAAAAATAATTCTATACAAAAAATAATTCTATACAAAAAATAATTCTATACAAAAAATAATTCTATACAAAAAATAATTCTATACAAAAAATAATTCTATACAAAAAATAATTCTATACAAAAAATAATTCTATACAAAAAATAATTCTATACAAAAAATAATTCTATACAAAAAATAATTCTATACAAAAAATAATTCTATACAAAAAATAATTCTATACAAAAAATAATTCTATACAAAAAATAATTCTATACAAAAAATAATTCTATACAAAAAATAATTCTATACAAAAAATAATTCTATACAAAAAATAATTCTATACAAAAAATAATTCTATACAAAAAATAATTCTATACAAAAAATAATTCTATACAAAAAATAATTCTATACAAAAAATAATTCTACACAAAAAATAATTCTATACAAAAAATAATTCTACACAAAAAATAATTCTACACAAAAAATAATTCTACACAAAAAATAATTCTATACAAAAAATAATTCTACACAAAAAATAATTCTACACAAAAAATAATTCTACACAAAAAATAATTCTATACAAAAAATAATTCTATACAAAAAATAATTCTATACAAAAAATAATTCTATACAAAAAATAATTCTATACAAAAAATAATTCTATACAAAAAATAATTCTATACAAAAAATAATTCTATACAAAAAATAATTCTATACAAAAAATAATTCTATACAAAAAATAATTCTATACAAAAAATAATTCTATACAAAAAACAATTCTACACAAAAAATAATTCTACACAAAAAATAATTCTACACAAAAAATAATTCTACACAAAAAATAATTCTACACAAAAAATAATTCTACACAAAAAATAATTCTATACAAAAAATAATTCTATACAAAAAATAATTCTATACAAAAAATAATTCTACACAAAAAATAATTCTACACAAAAAATAATTCTATACAAAAAATAATTCTACACAAAAAATAATTCTACACAAAAAATAATTCTATACAAAAAATAATTCTATACAAAAAATAATTCTATACAAAAAATAATTCTATACAAAAAATAATTCTATGCAAAAAATAATTCTATACAAAAAATAATTCTATACAAAAAATAATTCTATACAAAAAATAATTCTATACAAAAAATAATTCTATGCAAAAAATAATTCTATGCAAAAAATAATTCTATGCAAAAAATAATTCTATGCAAAAAATAATTCTATGCAAAAAATAATTCTATGCAAAAAATAATTGTATACAAAAATAATTCTATGCAAAAAATAATTCTATGCAAAAAATAATTCTATGCAAAAAATAATTCTATGCAAAAAATAATTCTATGCAAAAAATAATTCTATGCAAAAAATAATTCTATGCAAAAAATAATTCTATGCAAAAAATAATTCTATGCAAAAAATAATTCTATGCAAAAAATAATTCTATGCAAAAAATAATTCTATGCAAAAAATAATTCTATGCAAAAAATAATTCTATGCAAAAAATAATTCTATGCAAAAAATAATTCTATGCAAAAAATAATTCTATGCAAAAAATAATTCTATGCAAAAAATAATTCTATACAAAAAATAATTCTATACAAAAAATAATTCTATACAAAAAATAATTCTACACAAAAAATAATTCTACACAAAAAATAATTCTACACAAAAAATAATTCTACACAAAAAATAATTCTACACAAAAAATAATTCTATACAAAAAATAATTCTACACAAAAAATAATTCTACACAAAAAATAATTCTATACAAAAAATAATTCTATACAAAAAATAATTCTATACAAAAAATAATTCTATACAAAAAATAATTCTATACAAAAAATAATTCTATACAAAAAATAATTCTATACAAAAAATAATTCTATACAAAAAATAATTCTATACAAAAAATAATTCTATGCAAAAAATAATTCTATGCAAAAAATAATTCTATGCAAAAAATAATTTTATGCAAAAAATAATTCTATGCAAAAAATAATTCTATGCAAAAAATAATTCTATGCAAAAAATAATTCTATGCAAAAAATAATTCTATGCAAAAAATAATTCTATGCAAAAAATAATTCTATGCAAAAAATAATTCTATGCAAAAAATAATTCTATGCAAAAAATAATTCTATGCAAAAAATAATTCTATGCAAAAAATAATTCTATGCAAAAAATAATTCTATGCAAAAAATAATTCTATGCAAAAAATAATTCTATGCAAAAAATAATTCTATGCAAAAAATAATTCTATGCAAAAAATAATTCTATGCAAAAAATAATTCTATGCAAAAAATAATTCTATGCAAAAAATAATTCTATGCAAAAAATAATTCTATGCAAAAAATAATTCTATGCAAAAAATAATTCTATGCAAAAAATAATTCTATGCAAAAAATAATTCTATGCAAAAAATAATTCTATGCAAAAAATAATTCTATGCAAAAAATAATTCTATGCAAAAAATAATTCTATGCAAAAAATAATTCTATGCAAAAAATAATTCTATGCAAAAAATAATTCTATGCAAAAAATAATTCTATGCAAAAAATAATTCTATGCAAAAAATAATTCTATGCAAAAAATAATTCTATGCAAAAAATAATTCTATGCAAAAAATAATTCTATGCAAAAAATAATTCTATGCAAAAAATAATTCTATGCAAAAAATAATTCTATGCAAAAAATAATTCTATGCAAAAAATAATTCTATGCAAAAAATAATTCTATGCAAAAAATAATTCTATGCAAAAAATAATTCTATGCAAAAAATAATTCTATGCAAAAAATAATTCTATGCAAAAAATAATTCTATGCAAAAAATAATTCTATGCAAAAAATAATTCTATGCAAAAAATAATTCTATGCAAAAAATAATTCTATGCAAAAAATAATTCTATGCAAAAAATAATTCTATGCAAAAAATAATTCTATGCAAAAAATAATTCTATGCAAAAAATAATTCTATGCAAAAAATAATTCTATGCAAAAAATAATTCTATGCAAAAAATAATTCTATGCAAAAAATAATTCTATGCAAAAAATAATTCTATGCAAAAAATAATTCTATGCAAAAAATAATTCTATGCAAAAAATAATTCTATGCAAAAAATAATTCTATGCAAAAAATAATTCTATGCAAAAAATAATTCTATGCAAAAAATAATTCTATGCAAAAAATAATTCTATGCAAAAAATAATTCTATGCAAAAAATAATTCTATGCAAAAAATAATTCTATGCAAAAAATAATTCTATGCAAAAAATAATTCTATGCAAAAAATAATTCTATGCAAAAAATAATTCTATGCAAAAAATAATTCTATGCAAAAAATAATTCTATGCAAAAAATAATTCTATGCAAAAAATAATTCTATGCAAAAAATAATTCTATGCAAAAAATAATTCTATGCAAAAAATAATTCTATGCAAAAAATAATTCTATGCAAAAAATAATTCTATGCAAAAAATAATTCTATGCAAAAAATAATTCTATGCAAAAAATAATTCTATGCAAAAAATAATTCTATGCAAAAAATAATTCTATGCAAAAAATAATTCTATGCAAAAAATAATTCTATGCAAAAAATAATTCTATGCAAAAAATAATTCTATGCAAAAAATAATTCTATGCAAAAAATAATTCTATGCAAAAAATAATTCTATGCAAAAAATAATTCTATGCAAAAAATAATTCTATGCAAAAAATAATTCTATGCAAAAAATAATTCTATGCAAAAAATAATTCTATGCAAAAAATAATTCTATGCAAAAAATAATTCTATGCAAAAAATAATTCTATGCAAAAAATAATTCTATGCAAAAAATAATTCTATGCAAAAAATAATTCTATGCAAAAAATAATTCTATGCAAAAAATAATTCTATGCAAAAAATAATTCTATGCAAAAAATAATTCTATGCAAAAAATAATTCTATGCAAAAAATAATTCTATGCAAAAAATAATTCTATGCAAAAAATAATTCTATGCAAAAAATAATTCTATGCAAAAAATAATTCTATGCAAAAAATAATTCTATGCAAAAAATAATTCTATGCAAAAAATAATTCTATGCAAAAAATAATTCTATGCAAAAAATAATTCTATGCAAAAAATAATTCTATGCAAAAAATAATTCTATGCAAAAAATAATTCTATGCAAAAAATAATTCTATGCAAAAAATAATTCTATGCAAAAAATAATTCTATGCAAAAAATAATTCTATGCAAAAAATAATTCTATGCAAAAAATAATTCTATGCAAAAAATAATTCTATGCAAAAAATAATTCTATGCAAAAAATAATTCTATGCAAAAAATAATTCTATGCAAAAAATAATTCTATGCAAAAAATAATTCTATGCAAAAAATAATTCTATGCAAAAAATAATTCTATGCAAAAAATAATTCTATGCAAAAAATAATTCTATGCAAAAAATAATTCTATGCAAAAAATAATTCTATGCAAAAAATAATTCTATGCAAAAAATAATTCTATGCAAAAAATAATTCTATGCAAAAAATAATTCTATGCAAAAAATAATTCTATGCAAAAAATAATTCTATGCAAAAAATAATTCTATGCAAAAAATAATTCTATGCAAAAAATAATTCTATGCAAAAAATAATTCTATGCAAAAAATAATTCTATGCAAAAAATAATTCTATGCAAAAAATAATTCTATGCAAAAAATAATTCTATGCAAAAAATAATTCTATGCAAAAAATAATTCTATGCAAAAAATAATTCTATGCAAAAAATAATTCTATGCAAAAAATAATTCTATGCAAAAAATAATTCTATGCAAAAAATAATTCTATGCAAAAAATAATTCTATGCAAAAAATAATTCTATGCAAAAAATAATTCTATGCAAAAAATAATTCTATGCAAAAAATAATTCTATGCAAAAAATAATTCTATGCAAAAAATAATTCTATGCAAAAAATAATTCTATACAAAAAATAATTCTATACAAAAAATAATTCTATACAAAAAATAATTCTATACAAAAAATAATTCTATACAAAAAATAATTCTATACAAAAAATAATTCTATACAAAAAATAATTCTATACAAAAAATAATTCTATACAAAAAATAATTCTATACAAAAAATAATTCTATACAAAAAATAATTCTATACAAAAAATAATTCTATACAAAAAATAATTCTATACAAAAAATAATTCTATACAAAAAATAATTCTATACAAAAAATAATTCTATACAAAAAATAATTCTATACAAAAAATAATTCTATACAAAAAATAATTCTATACAAAAAATAATTCTATACAAAAAATAATTCTATACAAAAAATAATTCTATACAAAAAATAATTCTATACAAAAAATAATTCTATACAAAAAATAATTCTATACAAAAAATAATTCTATACAAAAAATAATTCTATACAAAAAATAATTCTATACAAAAAATAATTCTATACAAAAAATAATTCTATACAAAAAATAATTCTATACAAAAAATAATTCTATACAAAAAATAATTCTATACAAAAAATAATTCTATACAAAAAATAATTCTATACAAAAAATAATTCTATACAAAAAATAATTCTATACAAAAAATAATTCTATACAAAAAATAATTCTATACAAAAAAATTCTATACAAAAAATAATTCTATACAAAAAATAATTCTATACAAAAAATAATTCTATACAAAAATAATTCTCTACAAAAAATAATTCTATACAAAAAATTAATTCTATACAAAAAATAATTCTATACAAAAAATAATTCTATACAAAAAATAATTCTATACAAAAAATAATTCTATACAAAAAAATAATTCTATACAAAAAATAATTCTATACAAAAAATAATTCTATACAAAAAATAATTCTATACAAAAAATAATTTTCGTTCGTTCGTTCGTTCGTTCGTTCGTTCGTTCGTTAGCCTAAATGATCTTTATTTCACGACCGATAAAATTGCATCATTCTGTTCTCCGAATTCGTTCATGATCAATGCGACATGCATTCCATCACGTTCGGCAGTGAGCCTGGAGTATTGCTGACACCTGGAATATTGCTGACGATGCATTGACAGACTCGTGGCGTGCGACTCTGTGGCGTATGCCGCCGCGCTCACAGCATGCATGTCCCCGCGCGTTCAGGGCGGTGAGCGGCTCGCGCTCAGGGCACGTGCCGCCGAGCTCGCTCCATACAATACAACGAGCGACTCATCGTTATTTAATTTCCGTATATTAAATATTTCAAGTGAAGTTAAAATAATAGTTCGTTTAAAATTCTATTCAATATTGTAAGTGAAGTTAAAATAATATTTTTTTTTCATCGACCACGCCGGACCTCGCGGAACACCTGCAATAGTGCTGACGGTGCATTCGCAGATCTACGCTCGACAATTAGTCGGATCTTCCTCGCGAGCATGTCTTTAATATTCAGTTCATCTTGAGACGTCGTACCGTGTGTTTCGTCGCGTTTATTTTTTATAATTTTATAACGAACCATGGATGTGCGAATATTCACGACGACCCATATGGATAAGTGCGTCGTATGTGAATGGTCAACGCTAGTGTGCAACAGTTGGGAACGATGCTTGGAGGAAAGCATTTTTGAAGAACAGCCTCCAGTGTTGCGCTGCCCCCTCTGTATCGTTATACTTCGCAGCAGTGATTATCCGCGACATACGGGAGGCTGCATGGTGCAGTATACACGACGACTGCGTCAACTTGCTCGTGCTGCGGGCTTTGTATAAAACAGGAGTGCGGGATATGTTAAACGTGAAAAACAGGAGTGTGCGATAAGCAAAAACTGACGCAGCGTCGTGACACCATTTTTTTTTTTTGAATAAATTTAAGGTAAAATTAATTAATTTAATTAATTTAATTAATTTAATTAATTTGACTTCCGGCGAGAAGGTGAGAGAGCGCGCACGCACGAAATTTTTGTCATAGTATTTTGGAGTATTAAGGGCGTGATTCTGAGAAATCCTCACCCCGAGGGGTGTCTTTTTATACCGCAGGAAAAGGGCAAAGCGAAAATATAATTGCCAAGAAGAGGAGCCGCATGCGGAAAAGACGGGACATCCGAAACGAGCAAGGTACGGAGTAAGAGGTTATCCGGAGTGGAGGAGAAGCGCAGGCGCAACGAGAGAAGGAAGGAGGACTGTAGTTCCAGTTAGAACGAAGTCGGAACGCGCACGCGCAGCGGGGACTGGCGACAACAGAGACGGGGACGGCAGCGCCCTCGAGAGGCAGCGGCGCAGAAGCAAACCAGGCAGGAGATCAGATCGGCAAAGAGGAAACCTACGTGGAGTATGGATAAGACGACCGGTGTTGAGAAGGGAACTACACCGAAACGCAACACAGAGAAAGCGGGAGAACATCCGGAAGTCTGGTACTCACCGATACCGGACGAGACAAAGTCAAAAAGAGGGAGGCTGTCGAGCGCAGAGAGGTTTACGAGGGCGAGATCGTTCTCGGAAGAGTCGCCGATCGCACAGTGGAAAAGGAAATTTGGAGAGGTCGAACAGACGAACGAACCGGAGACAGCAGCGCCGTTTAAGCGCAGCACGATAACAAAGCGCTCGCCAAAGAAAGGGGATAAAGAAGAAGGAAGCAACGAAGGAGAGAAGAACGAGAAGCAGGACAAAGGGGACGACCCAGGAAACGGAACCGGAATGGAAGAGAGAATGATTGACTTATTTGGAAAAATGTTAGCGGGTGTAAAACAGGAAATATTAACAGAGGTCAGATTGATAGGCGAGCAAGGGAAGGAGGAGAGAAAGGAAATGAAACAAGAAATAGAGAAAGTAAAGAGCGCGCTTGATAGAAGTAGGATAGAATGTGAGGAAGGGAGGGAGAGGCTAGAATCGAGAATCGTTAATATAGAAAAAGAGATACAGGAACGGGACAGAGAGGACAAAGAAAAATGGGAAAGGAAAGAGCTTGAGTTACAACAAAAAATAGTGCAAGAAGTAAGCAAAGCGGTAGAAGGGAATCGAATAGCGGAGGGAAACAGAGAGGGCGCGACCGGGGCGCATGGGGGGAGTGAGATAGAGACGCGCGTAAGAATTAGGGAGCTAGAAAACACGATAGAAAGGAACGAAATAAAAGAAAAAAGAAACAACGTAGTAGTGAAGGGACTCAGAGTAGAGCAAAACGGAGATACAAAAAGAGAAGTGAAGGCATTCATAGAAGAGGTATCAGGAAAAGAAGTCGAGTTAGAGGTAATTAGAGAACTACAGGGCAAAGGGAGAAGTATGTTTCTAGCTCGTTTTAGAGAATTTGAAGACAAAAGAATAGTGATGCAAAAAAAGAGAGCATTGAAGGGCAGAACCGCGTTTATTGACAACGACTTGACAAAGAAAGAAAGAGAAATCCAAGGGACTTTAGTAGAAAGAATGAAAAAAGAAAGAGAAGCCGGGAAAAGAGCGAGAGTAGGGTATATGAAGTTATGGATAGAGAATAAAGAATATCAATGGAACGAGGACAAAGAAGAGCTAGAAGAGAAAAAGAATTTTCGGATCGAAGAGGAAGCAGAGGAATCACAGTACGAAAGAAGAGCGAGTAAAGGAAAGAAATAATGAAGAGCACTGCAAAGAGAATGATAAGAGGGTAGAAATGAGTAAGGGAGTAAATGTGATTTTTTGGAATGTAGCGGGACTGAGAAATAAAGATGAGGATTTTTGGAAGTACCTGGAGCAGTTTGACGTGATTTGCATGACTGAAACATGGTTGACGGATGAGGAATGGCAGAAGTGGAAAGGTAAGGTACCAAAACAATATAAATGGAAGTTCCAAGCAGCAAAGAAGGAGGAGAAAAAAGGAAGAGCAATGGGAGGAATATTAACAGGAGTGAGAGAAGAATTGAAAGAAGAAGCCACAGGTACAATAGCAGAAGGATTGGAAGAGAGAAGAATGTGGATAGAGGGAGAGGAATGGAGGATATGGACGGTCTATGAGAAGGGAAAGGAATTCAAAAAGATGTGCGAGGAAATAGATGAGAGACAAGAGAAGATATTGTTGATCGGTGGAGATATGAACGCAAGAATTGGGGAAAAAGGAAGTAAGGCCTGGAGAGAAGAAGAAGAGATAGGAAGTGGAGAGAGGAGATCGAAGGACAAGACGATTAACCCGGAAGGCGTAGCGATGATAAAAAGCATAGAAGAGAGAGGGTGGACGGTGTTGAATGGAAACAAGGAGGGAGACGAAAAAGGAGAATGGACGTACGAAAAAGCAGGAAAAAGATCGGTGATAGACTATGGCGTGGTGAACTGGGAGGCATGGGAGAGAGTGGAGAAATTTGAGGTGGAAAGTCGAATTGACTCAGATCACCAGCCAGTAATAGTACGGATCAAAGGGAAAATAAGCAGGAAGAAAGAGGATAAGGAAAGGCGGATGATTCAAGAGTGGACCGCGGAAGGAATCGAATCATTCAAAAATAAAGTAAGAGAGATTCAGTGGCAGAACGATGATGTTCAGGAGGAATGGGCGGAGATGGTGGAAAAACTCGGAAGGGCAATTAAAACCAGAGAAAGAAAGGAAAAGAAAAGTACGGGATGGAAACCATGGTGGAACAAGGAATGCTGGGAAGGAAAGCGAGAAGTGGTGAAGGCACTGAGGAAGAGAAAAGCGGAAAAAATAAACGATGAGGAAATGAAGGAAATAAGAAAAAAGTACAAAGAGCTGTGCGAAAAAAATCAACAGGAATGGAGAGAGAAGGAAATAGCAGTGCTAAACGGTATTAAGACGGAGACGGATGCTTGGAACTATGTAAATAAAGAAAGGAAAAAGAGAGCGGGAGTGAGTGAGGAGATAACGATGGAAGAGTGGAAAAAGCATTTCATGAACCTACTGGGAGGACAGGAGAGGAGATGCTGGGACGAATCGGCAACAAGGAACGGTACTGTGGAGGAGGAGGCGGAGGTAACGCACGAGGAGGTTGACAAACAAATCGGAAAGATGAAACTGAGGAAGGCTGCAGGCGGAGACGGTCTAAGAAATGAAGTGTGGAAGCTGGGCGGAGAGGAAGTGCAAAGGAAACTGACCAGCATCGTTAAGAAAGTTTGGAGAGGAGACGGATACCCAGAAGAATGGAACGAAGGAGTAATTATGCCGATATGGAAAAGGGGAACCAAGGAGGAGGTTAAAAACTACAGAGGCGTGACCTTATCGAGCACAGGGTATAAAGTATACGCAAGTATCTTGAATGAAAGAATAGTGAAGGATGGGGAGGAGAAAGGCGCGTGGAGAGAAACACAAGCAGGATTCAGGAAAGGAAGAGGAACGATGGACAACATTAGTGTACTGAAACACATGGTCGGGAGAAGAATAGAACAAGGAAGAAAGGTTTACGGATTCTTCATCGACCTGAAGGCTGCGTTTGACAACATGGACAGAAAAGAACTCTGGGAAACAATGAGAAAAAAAGGCATAAGAGAGGGACTAATTGAAAGGGTAAAAGAAACGTATAAAGAAACAAGATGCAAGGTAAAGGTTGGAGACAAGGAAACGGAGGAATTTTGGACAAGGAAAGGCGTGAGACAGGGATGCCCGCTGAGCCCAACATTGTTTAATATATATCTGGCCGACCTGGGGGAAGAGTTATCGAAAGGAGTAGGAGGCATCAAGATCGGGGCGAGGAAGATATGGTCGCTAGAATACGCAGATGACGTGGTGATATTGGCGGAGGGGGAAGAGGCAATGAAAGAAACAATGAAGAGGCTAGAGCGATATCTGAGAAAGAAAAAACTGGAGCTCAGCGTGGAGAAATCGCACATGATGGTGTTCCGGAAAGGTGGAAGGAGGAGGAAAAAAGTAGAGTGGAAATGGAAGAATGGAAGAATAGAAGAAGTGGACGGATTGAAATATTTGGGATACACAATAAGAAGCAACAATGGCGACGTAGAACACGTCAGGGATAGAATAAAAAAAGCGCAGGTGGCGATGAGAGCGGTGTGGGGAATCGGAGAAAGAAGATTTAAAGGAGATACGATATGGAGAATGAAGCTGTTCGATGCAGTGGTCGGAGGAATAATGTCATATGGAGCGGAGGTGTGGGGATGGAAGGAATGGAAAGAGTTGGAAAGGTTGGAAGAAAAATACATGAGATGGATACTGGGACTGGACAGCAAAACGCCTGGGTATATTGTGAAGGAAGAACTAAAAAGGAGAGAGAGAAATAGTGCAATGGTGGAAAGAGCAATGAAATGGGAAGAAAAAATGAGAAAAGGACAAGAAGGGCAACTTCTAAGAGAATGCTGGAGAGAAAGAAGAAGGGATGAAGAACAGGAAATAAGATCCGAGTGGAGCAGAAACAGAACGGAATTCTTCAAGAAATGTGGGACGGAGACGGAGGAAGTCACAAGATGGATGGAAAACGAAGAGCCTTGGATGGAACGGCTGAAACAAGAGTATGAAGGAAGGCAGAAAAGGAGGAGAGAGGAGGCAATTGATCAGTCGAAATACAACAAAAGATGTAAAGAAATAAAGGGGCAGGAGATCCCGGGATATATAAAGGAAGGAAGAAGAAGAGGAGGAGAGTGGATCAGAAGCATAGCAAGAATAAGATGCGGATGCGAAGAAATGGCAAATAGGTACTGGCTGGAAGGGGATAAGATAGGATGCAAGCTGTGCGAATTAGGTATAGATACATTAGAACACGCGGCGAAAGACTGCATGGGGATGAGAGAATGGGAGGGGGAGGTTAACGAGATAGCGAAAGAAAACGGGGAAGGATTTCGGTGGATAAAAGAATGGTTAGAGAGAAAGAATGAAGCGATAAAAGAAAGACAGGGATAGGTTGTAAGGAGGTAGAAAGTAAGATGCGAATATGAATTGTGCAATGTAAACTAGAAGATGTTGTGATGTAACGGAAGCCATGCAATGCCTGAGGGCGAGCATCAATAAAACTACTACTACTAATTAAATTAATTAAATTAATTAAATTAATTAAATTAATTAAATTAATTAAATTAATTAAATTAATTTAATTAATTTAATTAATTTAATTAATTAAATTAATTAAATTAATTTAATTAATTTAATTAATTTAATTAATTTAATTAATTTAATTAATTTCCGATGTGCCAATGATTGTGCCATGCATTTGTGACAGGAGTGAAAATACAAGCACGAGTGGGAATAAAACAGGAGTGTAATCACCAGTGACTTCAGTGTCTTCAAGACCACCGAGTAGGAAGCACCGAGCAGCGAATAAGGTAAAATTATTTTTGTAAAATTTGAAAAAATAAAAAAATCTTTTTGTAAATAATTATTTTTGAAATACATTTTTAAATTATCGCAAATTATTTCAAACGAATATTAAAAATGACTTTTAATTAATTAAATTTTTATTAATTTGTAATTGACTGTCGCCTCGGCGAATAATCGGTGCGCCAATCACTGTGCCCTAAAGCCACACCTGTCACACAGTGGTTGACAATCCGCACAGTCATTGGCCACCTAGTTATTGGCCGGGTGCCAATCACTGTGCCTTGCAATGACCATTACCGCACAGTTATTGGCAACCCCATCCAGTCATTGGCCACCCCAATTATTGGCCACATTTTTTTATATACACTCAGCGGTGCGCTATGACGACTCCAAAACACTATCCCCACTTTTACCCCCACCACCTCGAACTACGCTCTCAACGGGAGGCCTCGAGGAGTGGGGATACATCGCATACTACTACCGCTTTTTCGTACAAGTATCGCATACTACTTTTTGTGACAAGTGCACGAAAATTCTCGCTTTTCGTGCCTGTAAAGTGCATTCGGAAAATAATTACAGTGACAGATAAATCAGCGCGAAAAGTAACTACAGTGTTAAAAAAGTGTGCGCAAAAGTAGCGAGAGTATGAAAAAAGTGTGCGAAAAGGAATTAGCGTGTGAAAAAAATATACGGAAAACAAACTAGCGTGTAAAAATAGTATCTACAGCATTTTTCGCGCATCCTCTGCTAGAAAGCGCCACTTTCAACACACTTTACAGGCACGAAAAGCGGGATTTTTCGTGCACGTGTTACAAAAAAGTAATTGTTTAAAGTTTGTCCCAAATTGATCGCTAAATCGATAAAACTTTGCCATGCATTACAAATGCCCTACTCCAATCTTTATGTCGCAACCGTACTTTTCCATGAGCGGGCTGAATGTCTATTTACAGAATGAGACAAAGTAGATTAACAAAATGTGTCCAAAGTGGTAAAATATGACAAAAGTGATAAAAGTGATAAAAGGTGATGAAAGGTGATGAAAGGTGATGAAAGGTGATGAAAGGTGATGAAAGGTGATGAAAGGTGATGAAAGGTGATGAAAGGTGATGAAAGGTGATGAAAGGTGATGAAAGGTGATGAAAGGTGATGAAAGGTGATGAAAGGTGATGAAAGGTGATGAAAGGTGATGAAAGGTGATGAAAGGTGATGAAAGGTGATGAAAGGTGATGAAAGGTGATGAAAGGTGATGAAAGGTGATGAAAGGTGATGAAAGGTGATGAAAGGTGATGAAAGGTGATGAAAGGTGATGAAAGGTGATGAAAGGTGATGAAAGGTGATGAAAGGTGATGAAAGGTGATGAAAGGTGATGAAAGGTGATGAAAGGTGATGAAAGGTGATGAAAGGTGATGAAAGGTGATGAAAGGTGATGAAAGGTGATGAAAGGTGATGAAAGGTGATGAAAGGTGATGAAAGGTGATGAAAGGTGATGAAAGGTGATGAAAGGTGATGAAAGGTGATGAAAGGTGATGAAAGGTGATGAAAGGTGATGAAAGGTGATGAAAGGTGATGAAAGGTGATGAAAGGTGATGAAAGGTGATGAAAGGTGATGAAAGGTGATGAAAGGTGATGAAAGGTGATGAAAGGTGATGAAAGGTGATGAAAGGTGATGAAAGGTGATGAAAGGTGATGAAAGGTGATGAAAGGTGATGAAAGGTGATGAAAGGTGATGAAAGGTGATGAAAGGTGATGAAAGGTGATGAAAGGTGATGAAAGGTGATGAAAGGTGATGAAAGGTGATGAAAGGTGATGAAAGGTGATGAAAGGTGATGAAAGGTGATGAAAGGTGATGAAAGGTGATGAAAGGTGATGAAAGGTGATGAAAGGTGATGAAAGATGATGAAAGGTGATGAAAGGTGATGAAAGGTGATGAAAGGTGATGAAAGGTGATGAAAGGTGATGAAAGGTGATGAAAGGTGATGAAAGATGATGAAAGGTGATGAAAGGTGATGAAAGGTGATGAAAGGTGATGAAAGGTGATGAAAGGTGATGAAAGGTGATGAAAGGTGATGAAAGGTGATGAAAGGTGATGAAAGGTGATGAAAGGTGATGAAAGTGATTGAGAAAATGTGACAAAAGTGATTGACAAGAAATGGGAATGTGGTTGTTACTAAATTCTAGTATCGCATTTTACGTAAAATTTGATTGCTCTATGAACTCGTTTACCGGTACGGCGACGGGGCCGTATCACTTTACCGTCATCGAATACTACACGAACGTTAAGAAAAACTTTGCGCAACTTTTGGGTCTGCTGGTTGGTCTAACATCGATTGCTATGCGCTAAGGATTTTCCCAAAGAAAAAGGTGCAGGTGATCGAGCTCGAACCTCGATCATCTACATGGGATATCAAAAAAGTCGGTTTAATCAATTTTAACGTCGTTATAGAGAAGGCTATATAAGCGAAGATAAAATGAGAAAGCAATTTGTAAATTTTATTTGCATTTTATAAGGCCTAATCCAATTCCGCTTCAGCCGTGAAAAGTGCGAATTTCTATGCATTAGTTACAAAAAGTAATATGTGATACGCTTACACAATAGCGGACACTCAATTTATTCTGTGAAGCAGGCGTACTAATCTTCAGCTAGCACATATAGTACTCACTTCCAGCTATTGCGCTGAATTTCATAATCTCTGTTGAAAGCCCGCTGTTTCGTACTTGTGTCACAAAGTACTATTGATATGTTGTGCAGAAAAATTAAAGGAAACTGTAACGGATGAGGTCACGAAGTTGAGACGGTGGCAGACGACTGGGCGGAATGGGAAACAGTCGCACCATAAAGCCTGGGTGAGGGTCCATCAGAGTATTGCTGACAAGCAACGGCTTTTAAGGACGGGAAGGTGATTTTTAGTCGTAAAGCAGATAATTTCATAGTTTCTCAAAATTAGATGAAATTATCTAATATTATGGAAAAGAAATTTAGTATATATATTTAATGTTTCTAACAGATACGACGTAGAAGAGTTTTTACGATCTTCAGTAACGCCGTATCAGCGACTTGATTTGCACCATGCTGCCCAAAGGTTTCGAGCTGGTAAACTTTAATCCTTTACGAATGTGCTACGCAAACGGACACTATAACAAATATTTGTTAAATGATATTAAAATACTTGTATATTAAGCACGGATTTTTAACGTGTTTAATACACATATGTATTTAATATACATCGTATTAGAAAAAATGCGATGTAGCATCACCCTCGTGGAATGAATGCTGCGGCATGCGATTCGATCGATGATCGATGAGCATAAATATTTTTTTCAGACGGTGAAGTGCAACACGAGCTTCCCGTTCCTCAGGATATGTTGAATCCGCAGGATGTATTCCCAGGTAAATAAATATCAAAATAGAAACCTATATCTCGCAACTCTCATAAACGAATAGTTTAATTACATACTATTGATTCTAAAATCATATCTTTATAGACGATCCTGCCAACGAGTAGATCCGTCGACGAGGGGGGCCGAGACCCCGACTCAATGGAAGAAGAGTTAGAGTGGAAGGGGAAGACAGTGGTAAGTCTATTTTTTCAATAGAATCATCTTCGACAAATTTGCTTAATAAAGGGTAAGTCGGGGTGATACGGGTCAACATTTTTAAAACTACAACATTTTTGTTGTAATCATCTCTAGGAATTTCAAACTAAAGTAATTCGATATTTTTGATGCATGCTTTAATCATAGCTCTATAAATAAATATTAGCGATCGGCCGTCTCACCCGGACACTACGGGAGACATGGCCACAGTAATAATGATAGTCAATTAGGCCTAGAGAAGCATCGGGATCGCACAAAACATGTCTTACTGCATTTTATGTTGCCCAAACAAACTACAAAAAGACAATAATTGTCTCCGTTAAATGTTTCAGATGCGAAACTAAAAAGAAAATGAATTCACTGGCCATACCACCCGGATATTGCGGGTGACATGGCCACCACCGACATGGCCATATCCCCCGAAAAACAAAGTGGCCATGTCTCCCGGAAAATGAGTGGCCATATAATCCATTTTCTCGGATAAATAGTCGCTGCTTAAATTTATGGAAGGAATAAAAAAAATAGATTTACTACGCGCAGATATTTTCTTGAAAGATCCAACTATAATGTGTAATGATGATTAGTAGCACAATTATAATTTGGTATGTCTGCAGAGCACTAGAAATATAGCTCGAGACATTTCCGGGTACCTCGAAATAGAGACTCACTGCTTGTACTGACCCTTGCACGTACAATCTTAACATTTTTTGTGCAATCGCATTGTATCCACATATAATAAAAACTGTGCAGGCGGCACCATTCGTTTATTACGTTAGGCCAAAGATATTACGAGTGGCCATCTCACCCGCCTGGCAATCTCACCCTGATTTACCCGACATAAAGTATTCCAGCTTTGAGTTGTCTCAAGCAAACTTTAGGTATTTCTCAAAAGCTGTTTGAATTGAATACCTATCTCTTCTTTTTTTCGTTCCGTTATTTATTAAAGCTGGGCAAATACACTACATACTTTAAGTGCGTATTGAAGTATCAAGTACTAACAAGGAACGTCAGTTTGGTGTCCCCCTCCGATTTTAATGAAACTCACGTATGTTGTAGAGCATCGAAAAGTAAAAGACACGTATTTTTTTTATCAGCGGAAAAACATTTCTAAGGGGTGAAATTGCCCTTCGAAGTTAGGCATGTCGAGGGGTGATTATGCAGTTTCACCCAGAAGGCGTCACCCGATTTTAATGAAACAAACATCAAAATACTCCTCATTGAAGACAATGAAAATTCCACGTGAAGTTGAAGAAAAAAATTAATTTGCAGGGGTGAACCACCCCCTGATTCTTCAATTTTCCACCCTACACAAAAAACTATCCAACCAAATTGAACGGAACATGTACCATTTGGAAGGGCAAGTGAAAATGAAGTTGTCGTGTTTTTGCACATTTGCAGGGAAAAGAGTTTAAGGGGGTAAACTACCCCTTATCCATTAATACGTATATTTATGCATACATTCTCGTTTCTCGTTATTTAAATGTCCGAATCAATTCAAAATATTCCTGTTAGCCGAAGTCAATGTCGGGCGCTTCGCATGATGTTTTATTTATAATTAAGGGGGTGACCGGCCGTCACCTAGAATGGCCCATTCACGAATTTCGCGTTATTTACTGATAAAAAATAGCTTGCTAAAATACAGAATACTGGGAATATTGCTGGGGTTGAGTTGTTGTATATGCCCTGTATTCCGGAACAGCGGGAATAAGCTGCGGACATAGGTAATAAATAACAAACACCGGGTTTCGGCAAGCGCGTTTATTCCACTATTATCCTTTTCACGTCTCGTGTTATCGCTCTCCCCACTCTCCATTCTCTCACATACATTCTTATCGCCTCGCTCATATCTCACATACACATACACCACAGTATATAATATAATTTATAATTACTTTTACAATTCGTCGACGTGCGCATTACTGTCATAATTTGCAGCAATCGTGGTTCGTAAGTCGTACAGAAATGATACTCTTCAAAAAAATGTTGCAAGCACAAAGATTTCTTGCACCATGAGCATCTGATGATGGCCACATTATTACAACCTGGTACTTCACAGTGTGCTTGAGACGATTGACCGAAACCAAAACTCACTGGATTGTCGAACTTGTCTGGCTTATCGGTTATATAATTA
The DNA here is from genome assembly GCA_917499995.1 of Ichneumon xanthorius. NCBI lineage: Eukaryota > Metazoa > Arthropoda > Insecta > Hymenoptera > Ichneumonidae > Ichneumon > Ichneumon xanthorius. Next base: position 1,084,914 of record CAKJTD010000081.1, on the reverse strand, counting down.
CTTTTGAACCATGCATATTTGAAAAGATTTATATATCTGGGTGATGAAAGTTGATTGTGTGCGAGCGATTGCAGTTTGATTATATTGTTTCTCAAGTGTAAATTAATATCAAAATTAAGTAATAATACACTGTCGGAGAAATGTCGTACAAAATTTTTCCATATTCGGAAACCAAAAACGTCGAGGGGTTGGATTTTCCCTGTTGTGCCTTTAGGTATTATCTTTGTGATAATTTTTTTACCCCGAGGCGTTGCTTTTCGAACAACTTCTGGGCAGTGTCCACTCCATGAGTCTATCAACAATATGCTGTCACGGCCGGTGTTGGGGAAGAATACTTTTTCCAACCAAACTTTGAAGTGCTCTGTACATAGGAAGATATTGGTTATCGATATAGTATAAATGAACCTATGTTCAATATTTTCTGGCTATCATTTTTGTTCATACCTGAAGTAATTTTCCCGGATTTCAATGCTGTTAAAAATACGTTTTCTGGCCTGAATAAATTTTTTTCCACGATTGGTCCGAACTCACCCTTTCCCTCTTTTAGAACGATAAAAAGGGGTGAAAGTAATTTTCCATCTGCATTTATGGTTGGCTGGATCGTGTAGCTATGAGTTGTAGAAGATACGGATTGTACTACACATTCCACTCGTTTAGTTTCTTCAATCGTCAGAGTCCTGCCAGAGTGGATTTCCAGTTGAAAGCCGCTCTGATCTGAATTATATATGTTTTCCACTCCATATTTTTGAATATATGGTTTAATTTCATTCACGAAGTTTTCTGCATTAATCCTTAAAACTTGTTCGGCTTCTATAGTTTTTCGTGTTACGAATTTATTAATTTTCCTTGACACAATACGATGTGATTTCTTGAACTTCCAAAGCCAATCACGAGAACCTTTAAAACGAATGTCTTCGTGACCTATCTCTTTTTTAGCTTGTAGAGCCTACTTTTGAAGGTCGATATCATGAACAATGAAACCAGCATCGACAGCGGCTTGCATGTTTTTCAAAGTATATTCAGAGATTCGAGCTAATTTCTCTTTGTAGGTCCCACCTTTGTTTATTTGATTTGCCCAGCGTCTTAATTGTCGTATAGATTTGACTTTTTTGAATTTCTGGTTGACGACATCGACACTGTAATTTTTCTTTTTACCGGATCTCCAGTATTCGACGGCTTTCCGTTTATAATCGTAGCTTAAGTCTTCTTCGTCTTCAGAACAAGTATCAGAATACACTGGACCTTCATCATGTTGCCAAAGAGTGTCTTCGATAGCGTTGATATCATTTTGCTTGAAAGGCTCTTGAAAATCTAGCGATTGTTCCTCAATAATTTCAACTCCGTTATAATCGTCTATGCAATCGATCAGAACTTTTTCGAAATTCTCTTTTACCTCGATTTCTGCATTGTTAATCGGAGTTTCGCGAATATTCATGGCTTCAAATGTAGCCAAGAGAAGTTTAATGACGTTGATTGGATTCACTTTCATGGTGAATTGACTTTTTTATCAAAAATTATGACTGACGCACTGACACTCCGAGTTCAAATGAGCAACTGAGGATCGCTATATGTATCGCGGTTATTATATTTGAAAGACTTGTTGTTCAACCACCTGCGATATCAGCAGATAATACGCTGCTCCAGATAGCCGCCTATGTAAAAAACACCTCTTATTGCGTCGAAAGTATTTTTATCATATTGACATAATAAACATGACGGTAAATTATTGATAAGCACAAAATCAGCACAAAGAGTGATGAACGCCAGCAACTCTTTAAGATTTAAATAACGAGAAACGAAAATGTATGCATAAATATACGTACTAATGGATAAGGGTGAGCGTGGCCGAGTGGTCTCGGCACGCGCTTCACACGCAGTAGGCCCGGGTTCGATTCCCGGCAAGCACCAAGAATTTTCTGTGGTGTTTTTATCTGTGAAAAAGTGGTTCGGAACCCACTATAATAGTAGGTCCAGAGGAAAGGACCAGCGCCTCGGTATGGGAAACCGAAAGACTGGGAAAAGGTGTTGCGGGTTCGATTCCCGAGACTGAAGGCCCGTAGGTGAAAGGAAAGCGGACGGGGACATAGCTCCGGAGATAGGACGTACGAACTACGACTATATCCGTATGTCCGGGACTACTGACACCTGACGGGGCGCGACGAAGCTCCGGGCCCAAGAATCGAACCGGCGACCGCGGATAAGGAAGGAGGAGGAAGAAAGTGAAGGAGCCCGTAACCCTTAGGGGATCGGTGTAACACACAATACCCAATACGTACTAATGGATAAGGAGTAGTTTACCCCCTAAACTCTTTTCCCTGCGAATGTGCAAAAACACGTCAACTTCATTTTCATTTGCCCTTCCAAATGGTACATGTTCCGTTCAATTTGGTTGGATAGTTTTTTGTGTAGTGTGGAAAATTGAAAAATCAGGGGGTGGTTCACCCCTGCAAATGAATTTTTTTCTTCAACTTCACGTGGAATTTTCATTGTCTTCAATGAGGAGTATTTTGATGTTTGTTTCATTAAAATCGGGTGACGCCTTCTGGGTGAAACTGCATAATCACCCCTCGACATGCCTAACTTCGAAGGGCGATTTCACCCCTTAGAAATGTTTTTCCGCCGATAAAAAAAATACGTGTCTTTTACTTTTCGATGCTCTACAACATACATGAGTTTCATTAAAATCGGAGGGGGACACCAAACTGACGTTCCTTGTAAGTCTAGTTACCAGTGCCCGTAGTGGCCAGTAGATACTCAGAAATTCACCAATTAAGTTTTGCCAGTACTCAATACGTCATTACTCAAAAACTTCCCAGAGCTTAGTACTTCAAGTACCTGGTACAGCAATATGTACTTCAATTCTTAGTGTATTTCCCCAAATGTATTACATATTAACAACGATCCGTGGTACAAAAAGAAATCGTGCTTGTATCATTAAATGCGCAATAGAAGTGATACTGCACTACGTTCTTGTCTTATTGATGTTCTCTAAAATTGCAAAACGTTCAATGAGTTTCACTTCAAAGACTTGTCCTTGACTTTCCGACGGTCCAGCAATGCATATAAGTAGACGACTCGAACGATAAAAACGTATAGGTGACGATTGCGCAGTGATAAGCACTCTTATGACCATGTCTAACACCCTTTTCACCCCAGGCTCAGTGGATACCAAAAACTGTACTCAACTTTTCTCACGAGTTCTCGCATGTACTGTCAAAAGAAAGTCTCATCGGGAGCACGTGTCATCTGGGCATACGATAAGACTTTTCTTTTGACCGAACATGCCAGAATCCGTGAGAAAAGTTTATTACAGTTTTAATTACCAACCGCGGCATCGCACATACTCTTAACAACTGATAGGCGTGGGTTTGAATCCAAGGATCAACAATTTTTTTATTATTTAGCTTTGGACCAGTCGTTACTTCATTGGTCACTACCAATCCTCCGAAGTGTCCATTAAATCATTACAATCTCCTAAAACCTATTCGAATTGTGAGATGTTCTTAACCATAAGAGTATTGGTATCTTTACCTCATAAGATGACTTGACGGACAACTGGAACCCAGTAGGCTCTACGTGACTACCTAGTGACGCGACTATTCTATACAGGGCATATTTTAATCAGCGCTCTATGTGCAGCAGGCGCGGGGTGATTGTCCGACTAAAATGAGTACTGGGAGAAGTTGGTGCGATAAGTAATTTCGGAGATATAAGAGTGTAAAGTTGACCAATCAGAGCCCAGCTTGGGTCGTCACACCGACAGCACACAAGCATGCGGTAACTTCATGTGACTTCGATACAGTGTTGTCAAAAAGGGAATTCAGTTAATATTTGGATAGATAAATGCAATTGTAAATTTTTTTTTTTATTTGTGTATGTTCCATTGTATACCCTCCTCGAGTTTTTACGTAACCCGTCCCTTTCCCCCTTATCACTCCCTACCCGCACTTCACTAAGCTAACCTAACTTCCAGTGCGTCCGCAGCCGACTTAGCTACACTGTAGCGCATTTGCCGAGGACACGGGGAAACTGCGGAAAACCCGTGTCGGTACAGACGGCCCTATATTTTTCTAATTCCTTGATGCTTTAACATCAAGAACTCAGAAAAACTGGCCTGCCGCTCAACATTCGATGTGCAAGCCGGTGTGGGACCAAGCGGTCACCCATCCATCTACTGGACGCAAGCAAAGCTGCTTGACTCGGGAGACCGCCGAAGTCATACACCGACCGCGCACCTAACGCTGTCGGTACAATTTTAAATAATAAATAATTGTTTTACACTTTAATATACGATTCCGACTTCATAGTACCGAATTTCACTTTTTCTACAACGACTCTCAGTGCGTCTCATCTCAACGCCTGAATGTACGTAATGTCCAGGTCTCACCTGTAAAAAAATATTGGGACATTTTTTTCAAAATGTGATCTTCCGCGATGAAATAGGACGCACCAATAGTTGTTGTAGGGAAAGTGAAATTCAGCATTCGGAAGTCGGAATCTTACATTACAGCGTAAAACAATTTCTTTTTATAAAAAAATGCATGTCGGACTACATATTAACTGCAGTGTCTTATTGACCATAATGTATTGAAGTCGAATGAAGTTGACACATGCTTCGTTGCTGTCGTCGTGACTTCTCAAGCTGCGCTCTGATTGCTTTAACGTAACGTGTCACTGCTAACGTATCTGAGGTGCTCTGGTAACATGTTACAGACATTTCACTTTAAAAAATTCGAAATATGATTGGCTATTTTTTGCATTAAAAAGCAAATTTGAAAACTAAATTTTAGAATATTTTTTTGTACTATGGATCGTAACAATATAAATTGATTTTCCAAAAAATTTCATACGCTATTGTCGGCTCCTGCAAACACGAATCATCACATAGACGACTCAGACAGTGCTGGTAAGTTAGTAACATGAGACAATTCAATAAGGGCCATAAGCCTGATAAGATATTTTGATAACCCGGTTTCTAACATGTAGCCGACTTAGTGGACCTCTGAGTGGACCGTCCATTGTCACGAGGAAGCAGTGATGATAGGATCGATAGTGAATCCAGTAGTGGCCGTAAGCTCTCAATATTAAAAGCCATAAAACATAATGTAAATACAAAAATGATCCGGTAACTTTAAACGAATTTTGATGAACATAAAGGAAGTGACGAAGATCCACAACCTCCAGCTGGTCCGGGTGCCGATCAAGACACAACAGATCTATCCGACAGCGACAGTAAAGTCTGTCACTAATATATATTGATTGCTTGTCATCTTTCATGAGCACTTTCGACTGCAAAATGCATCGAGTCCTCGTGTGACAAGGTGCCCATATGTCAAAGATTAAAAGTGTGTACGAAACATTGAATTCATAATAAAAATTGTTTCAAAATAGCTGAATCTGATGAAGGTCGCCCGCGTCGGTGTCGTGCCGTCCAACGCGGTAGAGTCGGCAGGCCCATTAGGCAAAGAGTTGCTGATAATGATGAGTCGCTAAAGTGACAAGAAATGAGATATGAAATCAAAAACATTCCAGTTCAATAGTTCTCGGAGATTTTAACCTTTTATAAGTCACAGCACTACTTCTACTCTTAGACACTACCGTAGAAACTCGTTGAACCTACCTAGACTGCATAGAAACAATAGTTTCTGTGCAGTCTCAGGCGCTATGACTTATAAAGTGTTAATATTTTAGGCATATGCCCGAAATATCATCTCATATAGAATAGATAGAAATATTTCAAACTTTTACAGGTGAGGCAACTTTGTAGGTTTTACCTATAATTCATGATATAGTAATACGAAATGTCAATGCCTAACACTTTCGAAATAGCTGAACCTGCCCAGAATCACCCACGTCGGGGTCGAAGAGGTCGAGGCGGCAGAGCCGGTAGAGGCGGTAGAGGCGGTAGAGGCGGTAGAGGCGGTAGAGGCGGTAGAGGCGGTAGAGGCGGTAGAGGCGGTAGAGGCGGCAGAGGCGGCAGAGGCGCAAGAGGTAAAAGAATACCTGAGCAACGCGAGGTCATTGACAACAGTGAGTTTAACTACAAATTGAATGCTGCTGAAGTGTATCAAATGTTTATAATAATAAAAATGATGCTATATACACGTGCAAAGTTTCCGATTATGAGAAAGAATTTTTCTATTCGTTACGCTTCCTCATAGGCGAGCCTTTGATACTTTTTTCCATCCTTTTTATCCTTTTGTCATTCATTGGAAAAAGTACAGCTAGCAAAACAATTTACAAGATTTCTCTTATAAATAGATGAACCACCTCAGAATCAAGATGCCCGCGGACGTGCCGCGAGAGACGGCAGAAGCCCGGCGCGTCAACGCATAACCGTTAATAATAGTGAGTCATACTTAAAGTGATATCACCTTAGCTATTTACGGATAGAAATCTACCATTAGTACTATATTTCTATTTCGATTTTCGCCATTTTGCCGAAAACCTAGCACAAGTGATTCTCCATGAAAATCAACTACCAGATTAAAAAATTTCAAAATGGGTGGATAGGTTTTTTTCGAAGTCCTATAACTTTTTTTTGAGATACTTGAAACGAAAAATGTGTTACTACAAACAACTGCATATTGAACTCTTCAAGAATCACGAAAAAAATGCATTTTTTAAAGTCGGGTGCTAAGTTCCCTTAGCTAAAACAGTACGGTAGCATTAGCATATTGCAATCTCGAGCTGTCGCATTCCATTATGCTACATTACTCCCTTTTACACTATTGCATGAAGCTCAGAATCGCGAGCCTCTTGGTGCCGTCGATAATGTCGACCAGATCGAGCCGATCGACATCGCAGTTAATCGAAACAGGATCTCGCCTCTCCTCAGTGTCGTCGAAAATCGCGACAGAATCGAGTCTCCCGGCGACGCCGAAGATCGCGACAGGATCGAGTCCCTTCATGTCGACGATAATCGCGACAGGTCCGAGCATCTCGTCGGGCCTGTCGATAACGTCGAGAATCGCGGTATGGAAGTGACAGACGACGGTACGAAACGTTTTTATTGAATCTCGACCTCTCCAGAGGAAACGCATCTAAAATCGCTTGGTCAACATTTCTACTTCAGGACTCAAGAGGCATTTGGCAACATGTTGGGTTTCAAATGGTAAAGACAATTGCTCTAAAGCACAAAAAGAAACATTGGAACTATCCATGTGGGAATATCAGAATAGCACAATCCTGGGCTTGTACTGGTGTCTGAGAGTTGTGCAGAGAAATTACCCGTTATATGTCGCTAGGATCAGAATTTCTCACATCTCTATATCCAAGCCACACATGGTTTTTCGGTATCTATGTATATAGGGTGCCTGCGTATGATATTTAGCTTGATGCGTCAGCACTTTACCTTGTTCAAATTATGCCATTTAAAAACGAAGGCACGAAGAACGTGGGAATACATATTCCCAGGATGTGTTATGAGGTCACTGTTTTCCCGAATCTGATTTTTAGAGATTTGGTTATTGTTATGGATCGTCGTGCGAAAGTTTTGCAATGTGATACTGCCAAGTTAATTCTTTTTTTTTAAAAAAGCTTTTATTTAATGTTGCATCCACAGCTGAGGTTTTTAGCGACCAACCTGTTATACATATTTATTATATATTATCGTACATATTCGTTACTTTTAACATTTCTAGTATTTTTTTACAGTATTTTTTTCGTTGAGACAAGTCTTCAGGTCTGGGGGAGTTTTAAATGTTGGCGAATTGGTAGGAGATTCAGGCAGTCCGATATGATATGTTCAACTGTGAGAGGAATTTTGCAGGTTTCTCATTCTTTTGGAGGATCTTTGGAGAACAGGTGACTGTGTGTTATATTGGTATGGCCAATGCGGAGTCGGTTTATGATGCACTGGCTTCTTCTATCAGAATCGAGGTAGGGCGTTGGTACCGACACGTTGGTTCTGATTCTGTGGAGTTTGCTGTTTCCCGTGTTGCTCCAGATTTCATTCTATTTCCTGATGGTTACTTTTTGAAGGAAGATTTTGGCTTCGCTGAGGGTGATGGGTTTTCCTGAAGGGAGAGGTAGTTGAGTGGCTCTTTTTGCTGCTAGATCGGCTTGTTCACTGCCTCGTATATTTTGATGGGAGGGGACCCATACGAGTTTGACTTCCGGGAAAGAAGGTGAGGAAAGGATATGGTGAATTTCTTGTATTTCGAAGATGTCTGTGGCAGGGTTTTGTGTGGCTTTGAGAGTTGATAGAGAGTCGGTTGCTATGGCAATTTTTGGGTAATCCAGTCTTGAGACGATGTCGAGAGTTTTCCGGATCGCGAACGCTTCGCAGGAGACGATAGACACGTTCTCAGGTAGACGATAGAGGTGTACATTATTTGGTTCGACTATAGCGCAACCGGCTTTATTGTCGATGATTGATCCGTCAGTGAATACGAAGGTGAAGCCCGAGAGGTTGGATTCTATTTCGTTGAAATGTGATTGGTAGGCGATGTACGTTGTGTCATTTTTCTTCATTGCCGCGAGGTCAAGATTTACCGACGGGATGACAGGGCGCCATGGAGGGAGCGGATGATATCTTCTTTCGTGGGTTGGAGCCGGAGTAAACTCAAGATTTGAGTAAATATTTCTTTGTCGGATTCGAATCGGATTCGGGATAGTCTTTTTGCCCCTGAATCGTAAATCCCTGCGTTTGATGGTCGAGGCTTAGTTGAGTAGACGGGACCGAATTTGAAGTTGCCAGTGAGAAGTTTGACATTAGTTGCATTCTCCGTAAATACAGGGACAGTTTTTCCGATTCGGCCAGAACACTGTAATTGGGACTCGATCGAAAGGCTCCCAAGCATAGCCGTAGAGATATCGTTTGGATTGGATTCAGTCGATTAAGTGTTTGCTTTTTAGCTGAGTCGTAAATAATACAACCGTAGTCGAGTTTCGGCCTTATCAGGGCTCGGTATGTATTTGTGAGCATAATTTGACAGTCTCCCTATTTTCATAATGCTAGTTGTAGTGTATGTATGAGTGCGTATGGAAAGGGCAAGTGAGTCAGCACTATACAGGTGTCGACTAGACACCTGTATCGTGCGAAGCGCGTTTCGGCAGTTGGATGTAAGCCGTCGTGCCGAACAGTCGAAATAAACATATTGGTAAATACGGAGACCTGGTGTCCTCTTATTTGTATATCCCGATACAGTCTAAGTGACGACGAGGATAATAATGGAACGCGCGCGCTGAGGAATGGACAATGAGTGATACGGGAGAAAAATCGGGACTGTCGTGGATTTACAAGTTGAATAAAGCGCAAGTAATCGAAGAATTGGTGAGCCGTGGTAAAGCAGTAGACGAAGGAAGTACTTTGGACGCCCTTCGCAAGCAACTGAGAAAACTAGTGAAGGAAAATAGTGACGGGGCGGAGAAATCGGCCACAGACCCCACCGACGATCAAGGGGTACAGCGGGACGTGCCACTCAGAACAATGGAGTACAGAGCGGCCCTGGATTTCGATATGGAAAAGGACGATTGGGAGCAATTCGTTGAACGTATGGAGTTCTATTGCGTAGCGAACGACCTCAATGACGATACCAAGAAGAGAGCTATCTTGCTGACGAAAGTAAGTGCAAAAACTTACGCGGTAATTAAAAAAATCTGCGCGCCGCAAAAACCGAGTGAGGTAACGTTGGCGAACATTATACAAAAAACAACGGATTATCTTAAGCCGAATTGTGAGCGCAGTACAGTGACTGTACTGCGCTCACAATTCCGACGCCGAGTGCAAGGGAAGGATGAAAGTGTCCCGCAATATCTAGCGGTCCTCAGGGAGCTGGCAACTAAATGTGATTTCAATGATGCGAACGATTCGATCAAGGATCAATTAATTACGGGACTGGTTGACGACGAATCAAGGAAAGCGTTATTCAAAATCGAAAATTTAACGTTGGACCTAGCTTTGAAAGAGGCTTCAGCTATCGAGGAGGCAAAGAAAGCCGTAAACACGGTCGCTTCAAGTGTCGAGGAACAACACACCAACGTTGATAATCAGAAGGTATTCTACACGGAGAGGCAGCGTAAACAGTCACGAAATTCGTGGTCAGGAACGACGTCACAACGGGGAACATCAAATAAACAGGGCCCGGCACGGGGATCTCAACACCAGTCGCTCTCGCGTCAGCCGCGAGGGGGCAAAGAGGGGTATTCGTGCTATTGTTGCGGACGCCCGAACCATAGGGCAAACGAATGTTGGCACAAGAATAAGACATGTGACACCTGCGGCAAGCGGGGACACCTTGAGCTGATGTGTAAGAAGAAGGGGAAGTCGCAGCGAACGGCGGTGGACAACCTACAGCGAGCAAGCGACGACTCCGAAAGCGCTAGCGAAGAGGATTCCGAGTGGTACAAAGACTTATTTACAATTAAAGAGAAGTTAAACAACTGTAACGTTGTTTCAGTCGAGCCACAGTACTTACCCATTAAAATCGAAAATCGCGTTATGAAAATGGAAATTGATGGGGTGCCGGTATTTCGTTAATAATCGAAAGAGATTTCCAGCGATATTTTCCAGGGAAAGAGCTGTCGAAATCAGACATTAATGTTAAATTCTACGATGGCGCACAAACACGGCCAATCGGCGTTATAAAAAAAGTCAAACTACAGTACGATAAAATAAGGGCTGTGGGCGATTTATACGTAATGGGCAAAACGGGGAGGCACTAATCGGCCGCGAATGGTTAATGAAATTAGGGATTTGGCCGCTAGAAATTGTTCAGTCAAAGAATAAAATTAGAGTCGAATCGAGCGTACACTCCATCCAGGACGAAAAGGATAAAATCGCAACTCTGAAAAAGAACATAATGGAAAAACACGCGGATTTGTTTTCACCGGGCTTAGGCACATATACGAAGGGAACCTTTGAGGTGAAACTAAAAGCAGATGCAAAACCCAAGTATTGCAAACCCCGAACCGTCCCATATGCTCTAAAGGATAAAATAGAAAGGGAATTGGATAGACTCGTAGAGGCACAAGTTTTAACTCCAATCAAAAATTCGGAGTGGGGGACCCCCGTGGTACCGGTATCAAAGCCCGATGGAACCCTGCGATTGTGCGCGGATTACAAGGTCACGGTTAATCCCCAAATTATAGCAAACGGTCATCCAATACCGAATCGTGACCATTTGATAAGTAACTTACAAGGTGGTAAATATTTCACTGAAATAGATCTCAGGGAGGCATATACACAAATCCCACTCGAAGAAAATAGTAAAAAAATCCTTACACTTAGCACTCACAAGGGGTTATTTCAACCCAGCAAACTACAATTTGGAGTCGCGTCGGCTCCAGGGTATTTTCAGCAAAATATGGAACGGATTTTCCGTAACGTAGAAAACGTAAACTTTTTTTTGATAACATAGTCATTAAAGGAAAAACCATCGAGGAAAACACGCGTACAACTGAAGAAGTTTTTTAAATATTACGAGACTGCGGCCTTAAGATTAAAAAAGAAAAATTTGTCTTCTTAAAAAAAAAAATCCGATTTTTAGGGTTCGAAATCGACGAACAAAGCGTGTATACGTTGAAGGAAAGGGTTGCAGCCATAGAAAAAATACCAGAGCCCAAAAACGTTAAAGAATTACGGCCGTTCTTGGGTATGTTAAATCACTACGAGAAATTCATAAAAGATCGGGCAACCAAACTGAATCCGCTGTATCAGTGCCTGAAAAGGAAAATTTTAAGTGGTCACAGAAGTGTAAACAAGCTTTCGAGCGGGCAAAGGAAGCGCTGCTGTCAGCAGATGTTTTAATAAACTACGACCCGCGTAAACCGGTAATACTGACGTGCGACGCGTCAAACTGCGGTATATCGGCAATTTTGTCGCACAAGACTCCGGACGGAGACAAGCCTATAGCGTACGCCTCAAAGACCCTTTCGAAAAGCGAGCAAAACTATGCAATTATTGATAAAGAAGCGAGAGCGATAATCTTCGGAGTAACCAAGTTCTACGACTACATTTACGGTACGGAGTTTACTCTAAGAACGGATCACCAACCGCTCGTACGTATATTCGGTCCTGATAAAGGGATCCCGACGATGGCAGCCAGGCGACTGCAGCGATACGCCACCTTCTTAAGTGCGTTTCAATATAAGATTGAATATGTAAAATCGAGTGAGAACGTAGCAGACGGTCTTTCCCGACTCCCGTTACCCGAAAAGAAAACAAAAATTAATAAAGTAGAGATCACACACGCAGATTACGTTAATGAGGGACCGGTTTGTATCGATTGGAAACTTATTTCGCGGGAGACAAGGAAAGATCAACTACTGGCCCAAGTAGCGAGGTACGTACGAGAGGGTTGGTCGGTAGAAGCAAAATCGAATCAGATGTTAAGATCATTCGAGACGCGGAAGGACGAGCTCACGATGGAACAAGACTGCTTGATGTGGGGATACCGGGTGATTATCCCGAAAAAGTATCAGGAATTTATTCTAAGGGCACTGCATGTAACACACTTGGGAATCGTCAAAATGAAATCCATCGCAAGGTCGTTCTTCTGGTGGCCGGGTATCGACGCAGACATTGAGAGAGAAGTCCGTGCATGTCACGAATGTATCCAGGAGAGAGATAACCCACCGGCAGTAACGTTAAATCCATGGACGTGGCCCACCAGGCCGTGGCAGCGCATACATACAGATCTAATCGGACCAATGAACGGTCAAAATTTTCTCTTAATTATCGACGCCATGTCAAAATGGCCGGAAGTTTTCGAAGTAAAATCCATTAGGTCAGGAACCTTAATTAAGTATTTCCGGCAGGCGTTCGCAAGGTTCGGTATCCCGAATCAAATTATAAGTGACAATGGTAGACAGTTTACGAGCGATGAGTTCGCAGTATTTACTAAGCGTTTAACGATTAAGCATACGTTCTCTCCTGTCAAACATCCAGCGACCAATGGCGCGGCTGAAAACTTTGTCAAAACATTTTAAAAAAAATTTTAAATACTGACGCGAAACGGAATCTCAACTCAGGAGGCTATCGATATGTTCTTATTTGATTACAGATCTGTTAAGCATAGTACGACAGGAGAAACGCCGGCGAAACTTTTGTTAGGAAGGGAGCTGAGGAGTCGATTCGAAATTTTACGCCCAGCTACTGAGGATAAAGTTACAGTTGAAACGGAACGACAAGTGAGGAACAAAAGAGGGAAGAAAGTAGTTGAATTCGAAATCGGTAAAGAAGTGTGGGCAATGAAATTCGGGAAAAACGATACGCGGTGGTGTAAATGTAAGATTAAAGAGCGCCGGGGGCCAGTTACGTACATAGTGGAATGGGAAAACGGCGACGTTGACAAGCGGCATGTTGACCAAATTATTAAGCGGGAGGGAACAACAAACGAGGAAACCGTGAGGGACAAGGAACTCGTGGTTCCATTACGGAGATCCCCACGGCTAGCGAACCAATAGATAAAAAGACTCAGTTTACTATCAGTAATATTATCAGTAATACTAGAAAACCCAAGCGAAGTACCCCAAATGTAAACGGGGAGGAGTTGTAGTGTATGTATGAGTGCGTATGGAAAGGGCAAGTGAGTGAGCACTATACAGGTGTCGACTAGACACCTAGTCGAAGCGCGTTTCGGCAGTTGGATGTAAGCCGTCGTGCCGAACAGTCGAAATAAACATATTGGTAAATACGGAGACCTGGTGTCCTCTTATTTGTATGTCCCGATACAGTCTACTAGGCTTTTTAACAAGCTGCCTCTTCTCAAGCAGTCGGTCTTCAATTTTTTTATGTGTGGCTCCCAGGATAACTTAGAGTCAAAAGTCAGGCCCAGTATTTTTAGGGATCATGTTATTTTTAATTTTTGGTTGTTTAGATGTAATGTTGGCAGGGTACGGGGTGACCGGGATCTTGAGAATATCCCGGGATCTTGTGAAATACACTCAGATTTGAACTGAGAGAATTTGAAGCCTGATTTTAATTACCATTCTTCGAGTTTATTTAAACTACTTTGGAGTAATATTTCAGTGGATTCGATGTTTTTTCCTCTACATGCGATGGTGAGATCGTCTGCGAGTAGGTGAGTTTTAACCGGCCGTTGGATCGGGGAAATGATGTCATTGATCGCAATTAAGAATAATGTCACGCTGATTACCGAACCTTGCGGGATTCCGTTTTGAACCGGTACTTTTTCGGATGTAGCGCCCGCGTATTTCACTGATATCAATCGTTGTTTAAGGAAATTATCGACGAACGCAAGGCGGTTTCCGTTAATCTGGAGGTCGCTAAGAATTTGAATGATTCGATGTGTCCAAATCACCTCGTACGCTTTTTCTATGTCTAATGAGATAGCAACGATATGTTGGTTCATTGAGAATGCATCACAGATTTCAGCTTCAAGTTTTGCCAAATGATTCATAGTAGGGTGGAATTTGCGAAATCCACTTTGCTCGGGTACGAAAAATTTGATGTTTTCCAGTTTCCATTTTAATCGGTTGTTGACGATCTTTTCTAACAACTTACAGAAAGTACAAGTTAAGGAGATTGGTCTGTAGTTAGTGGGGTAAGCTGGGTCTGTACTGGGTTTAGCCGTAGGAATGACAATTGCTTCCCTCCACGTCGATGGGAAGGTTTTTTTTAACCAAATGGTATTGAATACATTAACCAGGTACTTAAGTGCTGATTCTGGTAATTTTGTAAGTAAGAGATTCGGAATACCATCTGGACCGGGGCCAGAATTGTTGCATTGGCCGAGCACAGTTTTTATTTCTTCTAATAGTATTGGTGAGTTCAGAGGAAGTTAATCCTTTTGCTAATAGTGTGAATATATGCCATGCAAATATTATTTTTTATGAAAAAAAAGAAATTCGAATTTGTTTGTTTTTAATTTGTTTAAATAATTTACCAAACTATTCATCGGTAAATTAAAACTATAAATAATTTACCAAACTTTCCCAAATTTTCATATATTATAGACGACGACCACGTGGACCCAGAGGTTTTAATCGCTCATGCGAATGAAATGGACACATCGGGAGACTCGGACAACGGTAGTCTATCTAAATTCGCATATAGAGTTAATTAATTCTTCCCTTCTCGACTTCACTATAATAACCACATTTCATGCGTACTACGCAGGAGGCGGGATTAGATTCCCGAATGTTAAAAATACGAAGGTGCAAAACCCCGAACCGAAATATCTCACCCGATATAATTTCCGACGAGTTAGTCCACCGTCACTCTATACAATCGATCGAAATAAACCTACAATGAGTTTAGCTTCGAAGGATAAATTATCCGAAATTGATTTCACAGAAAGGCTCTAATTTCCGGAAGCATGGAGAACATCATATTCATATCCCGAAGAACTTAAATTACGATATTAGGAAATTAGAAAAATTTAAGTCTGAGAAGATGTACAGACTCGAAATTTAATTTAGAGAATAGCAAATGTCTCGAAAGCCTAAACGTCCGAAATTTCTTTGAAAGAAAGATTATATACGCGAGATTCAGAAGTCGAAAAATTTTAGTTTTGAACATTCAGAGCACCGAAAATAGATTCCTCTAAAGGGCAAATCTCCGAAAGCAGATTCTCCGAAAGACAAAATTCCCGAAAGTAATTTCTCCTAAAGAGCAAATCGCCGAATGTAGATTCTCCGAAAGGGCAAGTCTCCGAAGGACAAAATCCCCGAACGTATATTCTCCGAAAGGAAAAATCGACATTAGGCTGAAGTTGGCGGCCGTTTCGCGCACCGCTGGGAGGCCTCGAGCTACCGCGCGCGCGGTACGGCCACAAAATAAATCGATGTGCAGAAACCGCTTTGACCTAAAATGCTGAAAAAAATCACACTTATTATTTAAGATTTTTACTACACAATAAGGTGAAGCTGACCCTGTCGCTATGTTTTGTAGGAAAGGGTTTATAGGAAATAACTATAAAGACAACCTGCGAGCGGTATCATTCAGATAAAATTCTGAATTAATTAACACAATCTTCTACAGATATATTGTATTGTTACCGGATAAATTTCAGTGAATCAGATCCTGTACGTATGTTTTAAAGGGGCTTCAGTCTCCTGTACGTGTGAAGCATCCTTAACGAGGAGATTCGAACTTCATGCAACACGATGCATTGCCACATGACATTGCCAATATGAATTACCATAAGGATTTAGAAAAGGCCAAAAATTATAGTATTGACATTACTACTGAATTCAGTAGTACTCATTTTTTCGTACTTACTCGTAGAGGAAATGACTACGAATGAAAGTGATTGTGTCGTCTAGTTAGAACATACAAGGTAAGTGTAAAGTGGCTGCGCGGGCACTTTATTTCGCTCCTTGACGTATAACCTGTGTTATCTGCGAGTGTATTTTTGAAGAAGATAAAGATAACTTTAGGTATTATCGCGACGAGAATTATGAAATAATTCTGTTTTATAAAATGTTCAACGAGATCGACAAAAGGTAGGTGAGAATTCGTGTTGTCGAACATATATTTCAATTATTGAATTAATTCAGCGTTAACTGGATGTGCAGGTAAAATATCCATAGGAAATATAATCAACAACACGAAATCGTAAATTGTCAGGTTAAGATCGGTAGATGCGAGAGAGGTAAATATCGATTTTTTCATGAAGGGCAGAAAAATTTATAATGAACGTGATTGGCTATTCACATAGCATATTTCTCCTTGAATTGCGTCTCCTGGAAGTACTCGGTACTTGTTTCGTACTTACAGGACAGTACTTCAAGTACAGGTGTACTTCAAGTACATGTATTTTTACGAGTACTTGAAGTACTGGTACTTGAAGTACTCATGTACTTCAAGTATCTAATCAAGTACTAATTAACTACAATTTACTAGCTGTACTGTACTGAAGGCTGTACGGTCCGGCTGGCCAAGCCGACTGATGGATGGATGGATGGACGATGGGACCCATGAACCCATGGACTCATGGACGCATGGAAGAATTAAAAAAAAAAAAATAGAAAAAATCCAACAAATATTCTTTTTAAATCCAAAAAATTCCTAAAAGAACCTAAAAAATTTTTTAAAAAGTTAAAAAAAAATTTATATAATTTAAAACCTGAAAAAAGTTAGGAAAATAATTTTTTTTAATCCAAAGCAATATTTAAAAAATACAATTTTTTTTTAATATTAAAAAATCAAAATTTGTCTAAACCTACATTTTTTTTATATAAAAAAAAATCTAAAAAATTCAACTTAAAAATGTTTTTTTGGGTTTTTTAAAACTTAAAAAATTTTTTTTTTGTGTTTTTAAAACTTTCTAAAAATTTGTTTTTGGTTTTTTTTAACTCTTTAAATAATTTTTAAAAGTTTTTTTTATTAATGTTTCGTTCCAGGTATACCCCTTAGGGGTTTTTACCTTTGCTCCCCTCCTAGCCTAACCGTGTACCTATTCTAACACTTTCCTATCCGCACTTCGCTAACCTATTCTAATTCCGTGCGTCCGCAGCCGACTTACTTCCCCCTAACTGTACCGCATTTGCCGAGGACACAGGGAAACTGCGGAAAACCCATGTCGGTACAGCTGGCGATATTCTACTGATCTTCCGGTATTTCTGCACTTGAGTAAACTGCAGAAACACCTAAGTTTCAGAAGAAAGCGCCTCCCGCTCACCGGTCGATGCGCCAGCTAGCACACGGCTAAGCGGTCACCCATCCAAGCACTGACCCCGAACGATTGTGCTTGACGTTGGAAACCACCGGAGTCGTGCGCCAACCGCGCATCCACCGCTGTCGGTAAACTCTTTAAATAATTTTTTTTGGGTTTTTTCAACTTTTAATTTTTTTTTTTGGGTTTTTTCAACTTTTTATAATATTTTTTTTGGTTTTTTAAAACTTTTTTTGGATAAAAAAAAAACTTTTTTTGATTTTTATTTTAATGTAAAAATATATTTTTTAAAATTTTCTTTCGATTATTTCGATTTTTTTTTTTTTTTTTGAACTTTTTAAAAAATTTTTTTGAATTTTTTTGGACTTTTTTTGAACTTTTTTTGAACTTTTTTTATGAATTTAAAAAAAAAAATGTCTGAATTTTTTTTTGAATAAAAAAAAAAAAATTTTTGAATTTTTTGGTCCTTTGACGTTTCCCGTAAATTCATTCCCGAACGAATTGAAATTTAATTTTTTATCGGTAATGAAATTTCCAAAACGGAAGTAAACTACTTCCTAGATGACGTCATTTCCGGTAAAAAAATAAAATTTCCAAATGGATTGTGACCGAAAAGGATAGTTTTATGACGACCTGTGAAACATATGGTTTTGTGAGACGGTACCTCGATTAGCGGAAGCCCCGGTGTACGTCTCTGGTTGCCAAGCAACTCACACGGGCTCTCACACGCGTGATAAAACATTCAGTCGTATCGTCATCCGTCATCGTCGTCTTCCCTCGTCCAGTCTTTCGTCGAATTTAATAATCGTTTAATCGTGTTTTTCTGTGTTGTGTTTTTCTGTGTGGTTTTTTCTGTGTGGTTTTTTTCTGTGTGCGTTGTCGCGAAAAAGCGCGAATCCGTTTAAGGATGCCGCGTCGCAACAACGAACGGATTAATCTCCCGGTGAAAGACCGTATCAAGGATGGGAGAATATTCGAGGTGAACAAGCGGGTAAACGGAGTCGTGTAAGTTTTATAGTTTTTCTTTCCTTTTTTTCATCGCGTAAAATAAATTAATTTTATCAATTTTTTTTCAATTTTATAAAAATACTAATAATTCATCAAAAATGGATAATAATAATAATAATAATAATAATAATAGACATGAAAAAAGATGGCGGCCGGGGCAGTAGGCGTGAAAGTAAGGTGCCGGAAAAGAATGAAATAGTGAGAGAAGAGGAAGTGGAAAATGGAAAAGTGCAGTGAGAAGGTACGCTGAGAAAAGAGGAAGGGACGGAAGAAAGAGGAAAGGTCAGTAAGCGCGGAAAAGTGAGGAAAAAAGAGTTGAAAGAAAAAGGTGAAGAAACGAGGTTATGAACGATAGGATGGACGAGGGGAAGAAAGAAGAGAGGAGAGGAAAGAAAGACAGAAGGCTAGGAAGGCACGAGACAACGACGGAAAAAGACGAGGACTGGCGGACAGCCCCGAGCCGAGAGAAATGGAAGAGAAGGCACGAGAGAGGGCAGCGAATGACGAGAAGGCACGAGTCGGAACGGAAGATTGCCGAGGGCGACCGAGCCGTGCCAGGCGAGGAAACCCGAGGATGGAGGAAGGCAGCAGAGGAGCGACAGAGAGGAGAGGAAGGCGCGAGCCAGGACCGGAGGCAGACGAGGGAGACCGAGTCGAGGCGGACGAGGAAATCCGAGAATAGCCGAAGGCTGCAAAAGAAAGGAGCGAAAGCGCACGACGGGACCCGAACGGGACAACGGCGAGCGAGGGACGAAGCAATGGGCGATAGGTGGCCGCTGAGCACGTGTGGACGGGAGAAACGAGGCACGGAGAAAAGTGAAAGATAATGGATGAGGCGAAGAAAGAAAAAGTGGTGGACTGGTGGCAGGAGTTGGTGAGAGCAGTGAGAGAAGTAGCGGAAGAGATGCAAGCGATTAAGAAGGAAATAGTCGGAATCAGAGAAGAGATGATAGCGGTGAGAACGATAGAGGAAAAAAGAGAGGAGGAGAGGGGCAGTGAAGTGAGGAGCGGCACGGATGAGAGCAGCAGATCAGAGGAATGGTCAGAGTCAGAACGAGAAAGCGACACAGGAGACGAGGAAAGAGAAAAACAGAATGAAAAGAAGGAAGGAAGAAAGCAGGAAGAGAAGACGGCAGAAGACAAGACAGATGACCCAGGAGCAGCAGCAGAGCGGATAGTGGAAGAAATAAAGAAGCAGGAAAAAAAGGATGGATCGAGATGATGAAGGAAGAAGATGAGCAAAAAAAAGCAGAAGAGGAAGAAAAACAGAGAAGAGCGGCAGAGGAGAAGAAGGCTCGAGAGAAGAGCGATGAAGAGAGAACGCAAGACAAGGGATGGAAGGTGACTGCGAGGAAGACGGAGGAGATGAAAGAGGAACGAAGAAGAAGAGCGGAGCAGAGAGAGAAAGATGAGAGGTGGAGAGACGAACAAGAGGAGAGACGAAAGAGGAGGAAGAACGTGATGCTGAGAGGAGAGGTGGAGGTAAAAGAGATCGAAATACAAGGAATGCAAGAGCTGATAGAGGAAGGTCTGGGAAAGGAAATGGAAATCGAGAAGATTGTGAAGAAGAAGCAGATTGGTGGAGAAGGCCTGGTGATAGTGGAGATGAAGGACGAGAGGGACAAGATAGAGCTATGGGAAAGAAGAAGAGAGATGGAAGCAGTCGGGGCAGAAGTATGTGAGGACTTAACGTGGTGGCAGAGAAAGACGAGATACAAGATGAGAGAAAAAGCTACCGAGGAAAGAACGAAAGGAAAGAAAGTGTGGATAGAGAACAGAAAGCTTATAGTAGACGGAAGAGAGAGAGAGTTTGACGAGAGAACCGAAAGGTGGAAGGAGGAGGAAGAAGGAGAGAAGGAGAACGACAACGGAGTCAGCCCAAGGGACGAAGCAAGCAAGATACAGAGGGAGAGAGAAGAAGCGATGGAGGCAGAAGAGCGAAGAAAGTCTGAATGAAATGTGTAAAATGTAAAGATATGTATAGAGTCAAAGGGAAGACGAGAAGGGAGGTGTAACAAGGAGAGAACCTTGGAAAAAACTTGGAACCCTGAGGGGAGCAATAAAAAAAATAATAATAATAATACTAATAATAATAATAATAATAATAAATTCAAAAACAATTTTAAAAAATCGAAAAAAATTGAAAAAACCCAAAAAAAAATTTAAAACATTTTTAAAAAACCCACAACTAATTTTAAAAACGTTTTTAAAAAACGCAACATTTTTTTTAACCCAAAAAAAATTCCAAAAAATAAACAAAAACGACCAAATTTTTTTTCGGTAAAAAATTTGGATTTTTTAATATTTAATAAATGCCTATTTTTTAAGTATTGTTTTGAATTCAAAAAAAATTATTTTCCTAATTTTTTTTCGGGTTTTAGATTATATTGAAATTGTTTTGGTTTTTTAAAAACTTTTTTGTTGATTTTTTGACTTTTTAAGATTAAAAAAAAAATATATTTTGGAATATTTTTTGGTTTTTTTCAATATTTTTTTAAATTTTTAAATTTTTTTTATTTTAACATTTTTTTTTGATTTTTGCCAATTTTTTTTGTTTGAATTTTTCCATGCGTCAATGAGTCCATGAGTTCGTGAGTCCATAGGTTCATGGGTTCATGCGTCCGGTGTACTTCAAGTACACCGGTACTTGAAGTACCGTACTGCGAGTACGAAACAAATACCAGGTACTCCCAGTACTGCACAGGTCTGCTTCTTCTGAAGTGACGTCATCAAGAGTGAGGTAACTTTCGGCGTGAAAATTTCACTTTTTACCGGAAATGACGTCGTCGAGGAGATACGTCACTTCCGGTTGGAAAATTTCATTTTTTCGACCGCAAGATGACTTCACGTCCGATGGAAAACTGAGATTTTAAAAACCGGAAGTGATGTTTCTTCTAGATGACGTCACTTCCGGTAAAACACAAAATTTTCAAAACGAAAGTTACCTTACCTCTTGATGACGTAACTTTCAGTAGATAAGTGATACTTTTAAACTGGAAATGAAGTTTCCCCTAAGTGACATAATTTTCGGTCGAAATATGAGATTTTAAACCGGGCGTGATGTCAGCTAGGGATGTGCACGAACTAGGGATGTGCACGAGCCTTGGCAGACTCGAGCAGCTCGATGTTTGAATCGACAGGTTGCTGATCGAACATGCTCGAGCCTGACTCGGTGTTGCGTCGGGTGGCGAGTCAATTTTGTAAGTTCGAGACGCTCGAGACATTCGAGACGTTCCAGACTTTCGAGACTCTCGGGAGTTTCACCGTTTGCTTCATCGATATATCGGTGAAGCAAACGGTACAAAAAATCGGGATGTAGCGATGGGGCAAATTGGGGTAAACAAGCGGGATGTATTGACGGGACAAAATGGTGCAATAAATCGGGAAATGTATCGGTGGGGCAACAAATCAGGATGCATCGGTAGGGCAAAATGGGGCAAAAAATCGGGGTATATCGATGCGGCAAATCGGGGAAAAATCGAGTTGTATCGATGTGGAAAACCGCGACAAAAAATTGGGGTGTATCGCTGGGGCAAAATTGGGCAAAAAATCGGAATACATCGGTGGGGTCAAACGGGGAAAAACCGGGATGCATCGATACCGCAAAACGGGTTAAAAAAGTCGGGATGCATCGGTGGGGCGAAATAGGATCTCCTGAAATAGTATAAGGCAAAACGGGATAGGGGAGAATGGGGAACCAGACAGACCTGCCTGTCTGGCTGTCTGGCCATTCTCCCTTGCCCCGATACATTCCCCCATTTCTTGCCCCGTTTTGTCCCACCGATGCATCCCGATTTTTTTGCCCCATCGATACATCGGGTGAGGACCGACTGTACACCTCCCAAGTCTACACGAAGACAGGTCTATACTAAAAGTGTGCACCGAACGACTCTACACGGGGGTAGGTCTACACCAAATAACTTCGCACTGAAAATCGAACAGCATATAACTGTATACATCGACGGTCTGCACTAAACGTGCGCACCGGTCGACTGTATACGCTGGCATGTCTATACTTAATAACTCTACACTGAAAACTGCATACCGCATAATTGGCCACGTCGACGGTTTACATAAAAGGTGTACACCGAGCGACTGTGCACGCAGCCATGTCTATGCCAAACAACTCGACACTGAAAACCGAACACCACCTAATTATACAATCTGTACACAAAGCCACTGTATACGGCGGAAAAAAACACGGCACGGTGAAAATTCGACACCGAAAACTCGACACGGCGAAAAGTCGACACCAAAAAGTCGACACGACGAAAAGTCGACACCGAAAACTCGGCACGCCGAATGGTCGACACCGAAATCTCGACACCAACTTATTTTTATTCTATACAAATAAGCGATTCGTCCCACTATTTTTATTATCAGCTGTTCTTGCGGCCTGTGCAATTTTTATTTTTCTTCACCTTTATTGACTTTACGATATAACACGTTCACGTTCGAACGAATTTTTAAATATAAATTTAAAGATCCGTTGCGGGATTGCCGAAGATAGATATCCTCGAAACATATCGTTATAGTCGATGCAAAAATCAAGACCAGTATCATCCACTGGAAGACGGGCGTGTCGACTACCGAAAGCACGGCTGTGATTATCGCCATCCAGTTTTTTCCACTGTCCATTGCGAGACAACGATTTATGTAGCTGCATCTGCCATGACAAAGTTAAATCTCTCATTGGTCATCGTCGATTTGCAATATTTCGCACGGGGTTTCGTCGTCGCCATATCTTGAAAACATTTTAGAAATGAATTCCAATCTTTCATATCTTACGAAATATTGCTGAAATACATAAAAATAATATTATGAAATATTCTATTGAAAATATTCGAACGAAAAGTTTCTTAAATACATCAGAAACATACATTAATCTTTCAACACGTCTAAAATATTACTGAAACCTAGTGAACAAAAATTTTGAAATATTTTTAATTTCATGTTTCACCGAAATATTTAAACGATTGTTTCCATGGCTTTGCGCGTGTGTATATGAGGTATTCCATCCGGTTTCGAATGGTCAAAAACTCGATCGTCTCCAAGAAAATTGAATTGAAGAATAGAAATTGTATTTTTATATTATATGTTCCATACCCATCGTATACCCTTCTCGGGTTTTTACGTAACCCATCCCTTTTCCCCCCTATCACTCCTTACCCGCACTTCGCTAAGCTACCTAACTTCTAGTGCGTCCGCAGCCGACGTAGCTACACTGTACCGCATTTGCCGAGGACAGGGGGAAACAGCGGAAAACCTGTGTCGGTACAGACACGGGTTTTTTCTGATTCCTCGATGTTTTAACATCAAGAACTCAGAAAAACTGGCCTGACGCTCAACATTAGATGTGCAAGCCGTTGTGGGGCTAAGCGGTCACCCATCCATTTACTGGCCGCAAGCAAAGCTGCTTGACTCGGGAGACCACCGAAGCCACACATCGACCGCTGCCGCACCTAGCGCTGTCGGTTCCTGAATAGAAATTGTAATTTCACCACAATTTATAATTATTTACAAGGGGTTTTTGTAATTTTTTTCAGATTTTATAGATCATATTTTTTGCGGTATCGAAAAATACTACTTTTTTTTAAACCTCCATCTATTACTAATAAAAATACTATTGTCCGACTAATAAAAACTATTAGTCGGACAAAAACACGGCTCAAGACAAAAATATTACAGTTTTAAATGAACTTTTGAAAACAAAATTGTGAAGATTATTTGAATTCAATAAAGGTATATTTCTATGAAATTTAGACAATTTTTTTTCAGACAATACGTCATATTTGATAGTTCTTAAAAAAAACTCACAGAATATACTCTCAAATGTCTAGACTAACCTCATATTTGTTTTTGATGGTTGAGACGCCGTTTGATAGCTATGCTCCGTTTAATGTCGATTTTTCATTAAAAAAAAGCAATTACATCTATAACTTTCCATTGAATTTTCATAAAGATTGTGACATTATCCATAAGTATAATGGAAAGTAATAGATATAATTACTTTTTAGGAAAAATCGCTATAAAATGGAGCATACAAACGGGCGTCACAACCATTAAAGAAATGAGGTCATTCTACATACTTTAGAGACGTATTGCTGAAAAAAATATTTTAGTCTATTTTTCATACAAATGGGCGTTTATTGCATTAAAAAAAAAGCTACAAAATTGTTTTTTCTAAAGTTAAATTGAAACTGCAACTTTTATAACTTAAACGTTTTTTTGTACGATTAACAGTTTTTAAAATACAGGGGTTTTCAAATAAAGTCCAATATTTTTATCTAAAAGAATACGAACTCAAAATTCTGAAAATTTTTTTAAAACCCCTTATAAATAATCATGAATTGTGGTAAAATTACAATGTTTTTGGAGAGGGTCGAGCTTTTGACCTTCGAAATCGGATGGAATAACTCATATACAAATTGCATTGGTGATGCGATCTTTCAACAAAACGGAAATGTTTACATTTCCGAAACACTTCAATATAGGATTTATTAGGGGAGAAAAAAATGTTTTATAAATGTTTTTAAAACATATTACTTTTTTTAAATATCGATAAAATATCTTCAATATCTTCGATATCTTCATAATCGTTCCGAGAGCAACCGTTTGAATGAATAACTACCATTGAAAGCTACCGTTTGAATGAAAAATATATATAATTAATATCTCGTAAAAAAATCGAAATTGTTTTAAGGTAGCTATGTCGCTTCGCGCTCATTTCGCATAATTTCGAGAAAAATAAGATCAAATTTCAAGTACTTCTCGATGGTATAAAAATCCGAAAGAATGTATGCATACTAAAGGTACTGAAAAGATTAATTTTGCATAATAATAATTCGAAAATGTTATTAACAAATTCATAAAAAAAATTAATTGTTTAACAAATTACCCGGCAACAAAAATTTTTTTATGAAAATGATTCGTTAATTTTTCCGAATGCGTATGAAATTTTTCAGATTCTTCAATTAGTTTTGATTTTTGTGTCTTTTAACACATTTTTTTCATATAAAAAAAAAATCAAAGCTAATTGAAAAATCTGAAACAATTCATACTTATTCAGAAAAATTAACGAATCATTAAAAAAAAAAAAAGTTTTGTTGCCAGGTAATTTGTTAAACAATTAATTTTTTTATGAATTTGTTAATAACATTTTCGAATTATTAATATGCAAAATTAATCTTTTTAGTACCTTTAGTATGCATGCGTTTTTTCAGATTTTTATACCATTGAGAAGTACTTGCAATTTCCTCTTATTTTTCTCGATCTTATGCGAAATGAGCGCTAAGCGACATAACTACCTTAAACATATTACGTCTTATAAATTTCTTTCATCGTTAAATACGAGTTTTGACTCGTATTTAACTCGAAAAAATGCATGCATACTAAAGGTACTGAAAAGATTAATTTTGCATAATAATAATTCCAAAATGTTATTAACAAATTAATCAAAAACATTAATTGTTTGACAATACACCCGGCAACAAGACTTTTTTTAATGAAAATAATTCGTTAATATTTCTGAATACGTGTGAATTTTTTCAAATTTTTCAATTAGCTTTGATTTTGATCAAAGCTAATGATCAAAATCGACGACCGTTCGTAGCCGCGGGCAAAAGTGCAGTTACGTCGAACACATACATTCGTCAACACGAATGTATGTGTTCGACGTAACTGCACTTTTGCCCGCGGCTACGAACCGTCGACGATCGACGGGTTTTTCAATTTTTCTACGTTCACATGTTTTTCGCGTGACGATGCAACCAGCAATCAAACCGCGATATTTCGGGTTACATTTTGTCGAAGGTTGTGCGCGAGGAAGAAAAACGAATAGACGGTGGAGGAAAAAAAAGAAAATATACAAGGAATATACCGAAGAGGAGGAACGACGGAAAAAACCGAAGCTTCCGTTAAGGAAGATACGGATTCGATAAGGAGACAGAGGGGCCTCGCAGAAGTTCATCGCGGTGAGTACCGATACGTAATAATAATTACGGATCGTTTAGTTTCCTTCCGTTTCCATCGTTCGGATTTGCCCTGAACGATGGAAATTATTCTTCCGCCAGAAATTCTTGAAAAATACCCCCGAACAAAAAAGAAAAAAGGGAAAAAATGAAAAGAAAAAAAAACCGGGACTTTTTCTTCCGGGAGTATTTTTTTCGGGGATATTTTTCCCGCTTGCCGCTCCCAAACCCGCATATACTCTGAAACTTTTTCTTTTTTATAATTTCGAAAGAATATATATGTATATATATATATATATATATATACATATATATATTCTTTCGACATTTAAAAATACATATATGACGAATTCCTGCCTCCCCCGCCTCCCCCCCCCCCCCAGAAAAATAAAACCTGCATAAAGTCTGAAACTGTTTTTATTTTTTTTTTACAAAAAAATATTATAAAAACGAAAAACAGTTTCAAAGTTTATGTGGGTCTTTATATACTCTAGGGGAGGGGGGGGGAGATTCGTCATAGAAAAGGTGGCGGTGAAACAGATATTTTTGGAGGTTGACAACTCAGCAACTGGTACTTGGCCTAGAGGCATAAAACCACGGGAAGAAGAAGAAGAAGAGAACGAAGCAGCGGTTCAAAGAATAAAACACATTATTAATTTTAAAATTAATTAAAATCGTTCTTATGGTATCCATACATACCCAGCAACAAAAGCCATTCGAGTGTCCGTCACCACACCCTTTTCATGAAATCTGAGAGATGAGACTCTCTTGCAGCGTCGAGGCACCGGCACCTGCTACAATCAAAATAAAAAATTAATAATATAGGAAAATAATGTACAAACGTCGAAACAAAGCTTACCTGGTGTATACATACTCTATGGAACTGCGTTATCGTTCGATTCCTTGAACAGTACATTGATGGCAATCAGGAATACCCGAGTGTCTTGCCTCGAGAAGCACCTTGCCACGCCGTTCCGCTGCTGTGTACCTGCAAAAACCAAATACATTATTAACAATAAAACATTACATAAAAAGAATACTTACCAGGGGCACATATTGGCCTTGCTCCGAACGAGGCCAAGATGTGCCCCAGTCTCTGTCGCCTTGCCGTTGGGAGGCGACGGCTTCCCCAACTTGAAAAATAAAACGAAGAATAAAATTAATAATATATTATAGAAAAGTAGGTGAAGTCGCTCCTTAGTCAGTGTAACTTTACCTATTTTTATATAATGTATTATCAATTTTATTCTTCATTTTATTTTTCAGGTTGGGAAAGCCGTTGCCTCCCAACGGCGAGGCCACGGAGACTGGGGCACATCTTGGCCTCGTTCAGAGCAAGGCCAGTATGTGCCCCTGGAAAGTATTCTTTTTATGTAATGTTTTATTTTTAATAATGTATTTTTTTGGTTTGTTTTTTTTTCAGGTAGACAGCAGCAGAACGGTGTGGCAAGGTGCCTTGGCGAGGCAACAGACTCGGATATTCCTGACTGCCATCAATGTACTGTTCAAAGAGTGGAACGATACCACAGTTCCAAAGAGTATGTATACGCCAGGTAAGAGTTGTTTCGACGATTGTAAATTTTTTTCCTACATTATTAATTTTTTTTTTGTTTATTGCAGGTGCCGGTGCCTCGACGCTGCAAGAGAGTCTCATCTCTCAGATTTCGTAAAAAGGTTGTGGTGACGGACGCTTGAATGGCCTTTGTTCAAAGAATAAAACACATTATTAATTTTAAAAATTAATTAAAAACGTACTTATGGTATCCATACATACCCAGCAACAAAGGCCATTCGAGTGACCGTCACCACAACCTTTTCATGAAATCTGAGAGATGAGACTCTCTTGCAGCGTCGAGGCACCGGCACCTGCTACAATCAAAATAAAAAATTAATAATATAGGAAAAAAATGTACAAACGTCGAAACAAAGCTTACCTGGTGTATACATACTCTATGGAACTGCGTTATCGTTCCATTCCTTGAACAGTACATTGATGGCAATCAGGAATACCCGAGTGTCTTGCCTCGAGAAGCACCTTGCCACGCCGTTCCGCTGCTGTGTACCTGCAAAAACCAAATACATTATTAACAATAAAACATTACATAAAAAGAATACTTACCAGGGGCACATATTGGCCTTGCTCCGAACGAGGCCAAGATGTGCCCCAGTCTCTGTCGCCTTGCCGTTGGGAGGCGACGGCTTCCCCAACTTGAAAAATAAAACGAAGAATAAAATTAATAATATATTATAGAAAAATAGGTAAAGTCGCTCCTTAGTCAGTGTAACTTTACCTATTTTTATATAATGTATTATCAATTTTATTCTTCATTTTATTTTTCAGGTTGGGAAAGCCGTTGCCTCCCAACGGCGAGGCCACGGAGACTGGGGCACATCTTACAAGGAAACATTCCCAAGTGTCCGACCCCGATTTCGATAATTTTGATATATGTTGTAGAACTCGGAAATTTAAGGGACACGTATTTTTTTTTATCATCCCTCGTTGATATATAAGGGGTGAAACAGCCCCTCAAAGTTTGGCAGAAAAACAATAATTTTTTTTTTTTTTCATAGAAGCACTTGACGATTATGAATGAAATTTGGTATACTGTGACGTGATTTTTTGGATCATCGTCACAAAACGAAAAGAAAACTTAAAAGTCCCGTAAGAATCGAGCTGTGGCTATCGCGCTCGATCTACTGTCCCTCGTGACGTTCGAGTTACCGTCCAGTTCCCGCTTAGTTAAAGTTGGTCCGTTCCGATCCTGCTCAGTATGGGATATTGAGATGAGTTGGAGGGAAAATTAAAAGATTTGGTTTGGTTCGGTTTAGATCGGGATCCTAAAATCTATTCGGTGGCGTGAATCTCGAGATAAGGAGAAGCGCGAATAGAGGATAGCCCGATGAGATATCGTACGGACATGCAAAAGTCCGGTGTAAACCCGGCGCTCTCGTTGGGAGAAATTGCCGTACGTTGGAGAACAGGCGGAGGTATCGTTCAGTCCGGGCAAGGGTGGGACTCCCTTGTGCTGTGTTTTAGTCGAGAGAAAAAGGGCCTTGTTTTCACGTACGGCATTGAGAGGAGCGACCGTGTCGAATCTCGAAGTTACCGCGTTATAGTTCGGCTCCCGCTCCGATGACGTATCGATCTCGTTCAAGAGGGCAGTAGCTACCGGTCAAGGATCTCGAAATAAGCTTAACGCCTCATTAGAATATTTTCGTAGGCTTATCAGTCTGCTGAGGGCCGTCCTCGAGGCTACTCGGACCCCTCGCGCTACCGTGTTTACGTTCGGCCTATTGTCTCGCGCTGAGTCTCTCGTTCTCGCTCGCGCTACGGTAGACTGCGGCTCGCGCTCTCGCTCCAGTTCGCGCGTCTCTCTCGCTACCTGTCACTTCGCGCGTTCGTGAGTCGACTCGTATGTGCCGTGTTTTCGTGCGAATTCTTTCCCGGGTAATTTATTGATTTTCCTGTGATCGAGAGGCGTTTCGGGTAACGCTCTCGAGGTGCAGTGATGGTGATAAGTTCTCGTGGCATCGCGAGATGCAGTTCCCGCCCATTGTTGGATTTAATTCTGCAGTTTCGGTGAGTTGTAGCTTAAGATAATTATCGATCGCGTATGGATCCGTTCCCGTCACGCTCGCTCCGACCCGTCGGTCAGCTGAGCGATCCCGATGCACCCACGTGCGCTCCCGTGGCTTAACAGCCAACAAGTTAATTTACTCTCGTTATTAAAAATTTGAGATTCCGATAGTCTCGATTCCGCGTTATTTTATTGGCCTCGGATCGCGACCCTTCTACCAAGACCCGCATCCTGAGCGACCGTGCATTTCCGCAACCGTCGCTCTCGCGGATGCGTTGGTGTTAGCTCGTACCGTCTGTTCTCGTTTCGTGTGTTTGTCCGTGCGGAGGTCGGCTCGTCCCACCGACCTCCAGATCAGTCCGGTTTGGCGATTCCGGCGAAACAAAATCGACCCTGCGGAGGTCGGCCGTCCCTCCGACCTTCAGGTTAGGCCCGGTTGTTAATACCGGCGAAATAAAAATTAACTGGCGCCCACCGGGACGCCAATGCATTCGCGAGGGTGGACGGCCGAAGGTGACGTTTTGAGATCCCGATTTCGCGTTTTTTTTGGAGTTTGGATTTTCGTTCCCGTTTCGCGTGAGATCTCGGAAAATACGTCACAAATGGCGCCCAACGTGGGGCCACGCCAATAAAATAACAGCTCCCGATTTATATATTTTTAGTAATTTTTTTCCTTTCGTTACCGAGTGAGTAAAACACTTATTCCTTTTTTTTCTCTCGAAGTTTCTCGCGTTACAGAGTAACGCGCTCCCGCGGTGGATGTTCGGACGAACCCACGCGTTCCCGATGACGAACTCCGACCACCTAATTAATTTTTTTTTGTTTTTTTCTATTTTTTTTTATTATTAATTTTTTTTTAATTGTTCGTGGTCGTTTCGTCCGTTCTCGGACCCCTGAGAGGGGGAAACATCGGTTCCCGGCATGCCTCGAAGGCAGTTCCCGGCGATTTTCGGCATTTTCCGGATTTTTCGAGAATTGCCGATTTTCTCACCTGGACGATCGCGCGTCGCGCGCGCGGGGGTGGGGGAAGGTACCGCTAGCCGAGCCTCGGATCTTATCACGAAGATCTTCGAGGCTCTGAAAAACAATTTTTTTGGAATATCGGGCCATCCCTACCAGCGCCCTTTTCGCTCTCGCTCACCGAATTCGGCCATTTTCGCGATCATACCATCGTGAATAATTGCCGTGAACGGACCTCGTGCTCTCGTGATTATTTTCGATTTTCAACGTTTCTGTGCCTTTGGGACTTAGCAGAACTACGCTCTCGTGAGTACAATTTAACTTTCGCGTGAATTATTCCATCGATCGCCCATCGTTTCATCGTACGATTGCTCCCGCTTTCCGAACACGAATTAATTTTCGGAGTTCGGGATTTACTCCCGATTTTCGAACGCGAATTAATTTTCGCCGTTCGGATTATTTTTTTTTTGTGTTCAAACTCGGACTAATTTTCCACGTTCGAAGTAGTTCTCGATTTCCGAACGCGGATTAATTTTCGCCGTTCGGAGTATTTCTTGTTTTCGAATTCAAATTTATTGTCGACTTTCGAAGTATTTCTTGTTTTCGAATTCAAATTTATTGTCGACTTTCGAAGTATTTCCCGATTTTCGAACGCGAATTAATTTTCGTCGCTCGAACGATTTCTCGATTTTCGAACACGAATTAATTTTCGTCGTTCGAATTAATTTCTGATTTCGAACGCGAATTAATTTTCGTCGTTCGAACGATTTCGCGATTTTCGAACGCGGATTAATTTTCGCTGTTCGAATTATTTTCCGATTTCGAACACGAATTAATTTTCGTCGTTCGAATTAATTTCTGGTTTCGAACGCGAATTTATTTTCGACGTTCGAAATAGTTCTTGCTTTTCGAACACGGACTAATCTTCGCTGTTCGAATTAATTTCCGATTTCGAACACGAATTAATTTTCGTCGTTCGAATTATTTTCCGATTTCGAACGCGAATTTGTTTTCGACGTTCGAAATAGTTCTCGCCTTTCGAACGCGAATTAAATTTCGTTGTTCGAATTATTCCCGCTTTCGAGCTCGAATTAATTTTCGACACTCGGATCACTTTCAGTTCCCGCCTCCGAACCCGAATCAGTTTCGAGGTTCGAATTAATTGTTGCTTCCGCTTTTCGAACTCGGATTAATTTTCGACGCTCGAATTAAATTCAGTTCTCGCCTTCGGACTCGAATATTTTCCTCTCGAGGTTCGAACTTATTATCGCTCCCGCTTTCGAGCTCGAGTTAAATTTCGACGCTCGGATTGACTGCAGCTCTCGCTCTCGGACCCGGATTCAATCTCGAGGTTCGAGGTACCATCGTGGGATCTCGAAGGAATTGTCGAGTGGACTCACGGCCACTCCGATTCAGCTACCGTCCTCGGTTCGGTCGTCGAGCGAGGACCCTCGCTCCGACCACCGTTGGTGCTCGACTTGAGCCCTCGTGACACCCTCGAAGAGGTAGAGTCAGGCGATCGTGCTGGGATACGACGGATTCCCGGCTCGCCGAAAACGAGGCTGATCTCGGTCTAACCCCGATCTACGATCAGGCGATCTTGCTGGGATACGACGGATTCCTGGCTCGCCGAAAGATCCAAGGTTGGGACGTACCCGAAAATCAGGGCGTTTCGACCGGAAGTTTCGGCAATTAGGCGATCGTGCAGGGATACGGCGGATTCCCTGCTCGCCTAGGGGAGTGGATCCCTATCGATCCCCCTGAATTGCTACGGGTCGACAGCGAAGCATTTCCTTGTCTTTTTTTTTTTGTTTTTTGTTGTTTTGCTGGCCGCCGTCAGACCGGATCCCGACGTGAAGCGTGACGGACGCGGGAGTGTCCGACCGCCAGCTGTGCTCTCGAAGTCTTCGGTCTCGGATAACATACGATTCGAACGGTTCTCGTCCCTATCGAGTTCCGAGTTCGTGCCCATCGCCGACCTCGGGATAGTTCTCGCTCCCGTGAAGTACCGAACTCGAATTTAGAATCGGTTTCGAGGATTGCTCCCGTCTCTCCCGCGGCTTTGAATTCGAGTCGTCGCTCAGCCCAGTACTTGACTTCGCCACAAAATGGCGGAAGGGGGAGAAGAGCTACCGAAGCAGCCGCCGGCCAAGGATGAGGAGGAGAGTTTGTCGGACTTCCCCGCCGAGAGTGACGGGGAGCGGACCACACGCTCGGACCCTCGGGACCAGCGGCGGGTCACGAAATACCGGAGCCGCGGAAAAACGGGCTCCGGGAAAGAGACGCGAAGGCGCCGTGCTCAAGCATGGGAATTCCCGCCTCCACCCGGGAATCAAGACCACGCGCCAAGGGACACGACCGAGGTCCCAATCGCGGCGCCTCCCGTGGCTCCCGCAAACGACCCCGCCGATGCACCGCGCGGGACGGGAACTTCCCGACGCCGCTTGTCGGTACGGCCAGAGGACCTTGGTGGCTCCGACGCAAGCCACTCCTCGTGTCGACGCTCCCGGGTTTTGTCGCCCCATCGCGCCCTTCAGGAGGTCCGCCGGTGGGAAGCCACGTTCTCGGGGGGTAAGGAGGAGGATGTGGAGGACTTCCTCTCCCTCATCGAAGAGGGTCGTGACCTCGTACCCATACGAGATGCCGACTTTTTAAAAACGCTCACGTTTTGCTTGACGGGGCCAGCCCGAGTATGGTACCGAGAGGCTCGCCTACGGTTGCCGGACTGGCCTACCGCGAAGGCCGCGTTTCGCGAACGGTTTTCGGACCCCGATTACCAAATCGCGTTACGCGAAGAGATCTCGCTGAGGACTCAAGGCGATGACGAGTCGGTTCTCGCCTATCTGGGCTGCATGAACGGCCTGTTCGCCCGTCTGAGTCCAGCTTGGACGGAGCAAGAGCGAGTGCGTTACGCGTACCGGAATATGCTACCGCCATTCAAGGTCATGATTTCCTATCATGACTGGCTCTCGATGAGGGACTTGGAGCGGGAAGCTGGCCGCCGGGAACAGGTGGTGCGCGGCCTGAGCACCCGTCGACCCCCTCCGAAGCCGGAGGCCTCCCTCTGACCGAGTTTCGCATACCGCGATCCACGTCGGGCTGCGCCCCAGCCGGCTCGGCGCACGCATCTCCATGCGGTGCAGGAGCCGGATGGCGTCCAGGAGGACGAGCTCGCGCCAGGCGGGGTAGACGAGCTACCCGACCTGATGAACGCGCTGATGCCGCGTCGCCCGTCGAATACCGGGGGGAAGCCGACTGGCGCCCCCGCACCCCGGAGCGCTGGTAAGAGCGCACCGCGCTCAGGCCCACCGCAGCCAAAGGTCCCGCGGGGAGCCGCTCCCGGAGGAGCACCCCCACCGCAAGGGCCAGGGGCCCCCCAGGCCCCAGCCGCTCCCGCCGCACCGGACGACCGGCCCTGCTGGAACTGCGACCAGCCTGGCCATCTTCACCGGAACTGCGAAGAACCCAGGCGGCTGTTCTGCTACCGGTGCGGACTCTCAGGGGTGACGTCCAGCCGTTGCACTTCGTGCAACCGGGGAAACGCGCAGTGAGGCGCGTGAGCCCCTCGCCCGCGCCTCAGTCCGGCCAAAGCCGCGCCCCGGAGAAAACCTTCTTGACGCGATCTCGTATACCGAAGGCCTGTCGCCACGCTACCGTTCGTAAGAAAAGACAGAGGCCGCTACCGAACCTTGACCCCGATCTTGACACGTCGGAACCGGAAGGGGAGACCCGACTTTACGGTCGAACTTTACGGTCGAACCGTAAAAGCTCTCGTCGATTCTGGCGCGACCAGGACCTTTATCGGCTCGAGGATCATAGAGTTTCTCGCTGATCTCGGGGTTCCGACGAAACAGATCCCACCCCGGACTGTATTGGTCGCGAACAGCCAGGTGGAGACGGTCAGGATGGCTTCGGAGGTACCGACCATCCTGCGTGGCCGCCGGACGCAGGCCCATGCCCTGCACCTACCCTCGCTCTCGGAAGATCTGATCCTCGGACTAGATTACTTACGCTCCGCGAAGATGGTTGTTGATTTCTTCGATGAGTCATGGGTTTTCCGTGACGCACCGGAGGAGCGCTACAGCTTCGTTCCCGAGGGGAAAGGCCCGCGCATTGCGATGTGCTGTGGCCTCCGCACCCCCGATACCGACGAGACTACGCGTTTGCGCGAGTTTCTGGATGCCCACGTACCGGATATCCCTGCCGACTCGGCCGTCACCTCCCTTGTGGCACACCACATCGACGTAGGTGACAGTGCCCCGGTCAAGCAGAAACCGTATCCCGTTACTCCGGTCATCCGCGACATCATGTGGGCGGAGGTAGACCGGATGTTGGCTACCGATATTATCGAGCCCTCCAGTAGCGATTGGGCGAGTCCCGTAGTCATGGTTAAAAAACCGAACGGCAAGTACCGCTTCTGTATTGACTACAGGAAGGTGAATGCCGTTACGAAAAAGGATGCTTACCCCATCCCGAACATGACGGGCATTCTCGATGAGTTGCGACAGGCCAACTACATCTCGACTCTGGACTTAAGTCAAGCCTATTGGCAAGTCCCGATGGATCCCGCTTCGCGTGAGATAACCGCTTTTGTGGTCCCAGGCCGAGGCCTGTTCCACTTTAAGCGGATGCCGTACGGCCTCACGAACGCTCCCGCAACGTTCCAGCGTATGCTGGATCGGCTCCTCGGTGCGGAACTATATCCGCACGTCTTCGTCTATTTAGACGACATTATTATCGTCACTCGGACTTTCGAGGAGCACTTAACGTGGCTTCGGAAGGTCCTCGAGAAGATCTCGATCGCTGGGCTCGCGATAAACCGCGAGAAGAGCGAATTTTGCCGGTCAGAAGTGCAATACCTTGGGTTCCTGGTGAACAGCGAGGGTCTCAAAATCGACCCCGCCAAGGTAGCACCGGTTCTCGACTTCCCGGTCCCGCAGAACATCCGGCAGCTACGCCGCTTCCTAGGCATGGCGTCGTGGTACCGACGCTTCATCTTAGAGTTCGCCACGGTCGCAGAACCTTTGAAGCGGCTCACGAAAAAAGATCACGCATGGGAATGGGGTCCCGAACAGCAACAGGCTCTCGACGAACTGAAGCTGAGGCTAACGAGCCCCCCTACGCTCGCCTGCCCGGAGTTCTCGTTACCATTCACGCTACAGACCGACGCTAGCGGGGTCGGCCTGGGTGCCGTCCTGACGCAGGTGATCGAGGGTCACGAGAGGGTCATCGCCTACGCGAGCCGCGCCCTGACCGCCCCCGAGAGGAAGTACTCGGTGACGGAACAGGAGTGCCTGGCAGTACTCTGGGCAATACGGAAATTCCGTTGCTATCTCGAGGGGTATTCTTTCACCGTGGTAACAGACCACAGTAGCCTTCGCTGGCTACACAACCTGAAGAACCCCACAGGTCGACTAGCCCGGTGGGCATTGGAACTGTTGGAGTACGACTTCAACATTGTACACCGCAAGGGCGCGTTGCACTACGTTCCCGATGCGCTCTCGAGAATCCCTGAGGGCCAAACCGAGGGAGCCATGTGCGCCCGGAACACTCAGGACGAATGGTATCGGCGACGATTCCGCGACGTCTCGCGGATACCCGACAAGCTCCCGGATTGGAAGATAGTCGACGACCGACTATACTTCCACCGTCCATCAGATCTCGCGGACCTCGAATTCGAGGATCTCGACGCCTAGAAGCTGGTGCTACCTCGGGAGCTACGACGCGCCGCGCTCCAAGAGTACCACGCGCTCCCGCAGGCCGGCCACCTGGGCGTCGAGAAGACGTACCGACGCCTGGCCACCACCTACTATTGGCCGGGCATGTTCAAGGACGTAGTCGCTCACGTTCGGCAGTGTGAGACTTGCCAGCGCTGCAAAGTGGAACAGCAAGCTCCCGCCGGTCTCATGGGTCACCGTGTGGTTGACGGACCCTGGACAACGGTCGCCGCCGACATCATGGGACCGTTCACGCCGGCATCCTCGGGGCACGCCTACGTTCTCGTGATCCAGGATCTGTACACGAAATGGATCGAGATTTGCCCCCTCCGAAAGGCAAATGGGAAGGCCATTTCAAAAGCTCTCGACGACTTGATCGTTACTCGCTGGGGCGCACCCCGAGTCTTGCTCACGGACAATGGAACCGAATTTATCAACCGGGACATTCGTCAGCTTACCGAGCGGGTGGGTATACGGCATCAGACGACCCCTCCGTATCACCCACAGGCTAACCCTACCGAGCGCGTGAATCGAGTGGTGAAAACCATGATCCGCGCGTTTCTCGCAGGAAACCATCGTGAGTGGGACCACCATCTACACGAGTTCCGGTTCGGGTACAATACCGCATTCCACAGTTCGCTGCAGGCCACCCCGGCCTTCGCGAACTTTGGACGCGAACCACCCTCAGCTACCTCCTTACGACGGGAGCTGGAGGGAGATCTCGAAATTGTCCCGCGTCCTCCGGAGGAGTGGACGAGGCGGATGGCCCGTCTGGACACCCTCAGGACGGCTTTCGCGCACGCTCTCGACGAGGCCTTCCAACGGCAGTCCGAGCATTATAACCGCCACCACCGGGACCGGACGTTCGAGGTCGGCGACCTCGTGTGGCGGAGATCCCACACGCTCTCGAACGCAGCCAGGCATGTGTCCGCTGCGCTGAACGCTCCCTTCGAGTGGCCGTTCATGATCTCGAAAAAGATATCCCGCGTAGTTTACGAATTATCCGATCTCGATGGGCGATCGGTAGGAAAAATTTCCGTCAAGGATCTAAAGCCGTATCGACCGCCGGAGGTACCGGCCTAACCACACCTTTGGAGTTATAGGTTACCATGGACACCAACGGCACCCTTCCGGGCGACGACGACGTCATGGTCGTTTCCGACGGATCGGACGTCGAGTGGTTCGACGAGATGCTGCGGAGGACCATGCCGGTGGAGGATCGGAAGGAGTTCTTCCTGCGGCCTCCGAACGCCGACCTGATCCAGGCCTGTGCCGCCGCTCTCGCCGACCCAGACACCACCGACACGGAGTCGGCGGAGGCGCTGGTAAGGACGATCGGGGAGATGGCCGCGGATCCGGCACGTTGTGACGTGATTTTTTGGATCATCGTCACAAAACGAAAAGAAAACTTAAAAGTCCCGTAAGAATCGAGCTGTGGCTATCGCGCTCGATCTACTGTCCCTCGTGACGTTCGAGTTACCGTCCAGTTCCCGCTTAGTTAAAGTTGGTCCGTTCCGATCCTGCTCAGTATGGGATATTGAGATGAGTTGGAGGGAAAATTAAAAGATTTGGTTTGGTTCTGTTTAGATCGGGATCCTAAAATCTATTCGGTGGCGTGAATCTCGAGATAAGGAGAAGCGCGAATAGAGGATAGCCCGATGAGATATCGTACGGACACGCAAAAGTCCGGTGTAAACCCGGCGCTCTCGTTGGGAGAAATTGCCGTACGTTGGAGAACAGGCGGAGGTATCGTTCAGTCCGGGCAAGGGTGGGACTCCCTTGTGCTGTGTTTTAGTCGAGAGAAAAAGGGCCTTGTTTTCACGTACGGCATTGAGAGGAGCGACCGTGTCGAATCTCGAAGTTACCGCGTTATAGTTCGGCTCCCGCTCCGATGACGTATCGATCTCGTTCAAGAGGGCAGTAGCTACCGGTCAAGGATCTCGAAATAAGCTTAACGCCTCATTAGAATATTTTCGTAGGCTTATCAGTCTGCCGAGGGCCGTCCTCGAGGCTACTCGGACCCCTCGCGCTACCGTGTTTACGTTCGGCCTATTGTCTCGCGCTGAGTCTCTCGTTCTCGCTCGCGCTACGGTAGACTACGGCTCGCGCTCTCGCTCCAGTTCGCGCGTCTCTCTCGCTACCTGTCACTTCGCGCGTTCGTGAGTCGACTCGTATGTGCCGTGTTTTCGTGCGAATTCTTTCCCGGGTAATTTATTGATTTTCCTGTGATCGAGAGGCGTTTCGGGTAACGCTCTCGAGGTGCAGTGATGGTGATAAGTTCTCGCGGCATCGCGAGATGCAGTTCCCGCCCATTGTTGGATTTAATTCTGCAGTTTCGGTGAGTTGTAGCTTAAGATAATTATCGATCGCGTATGGATCCGTTCCCGTCACGCTCGCTCCGACCCGTCGGTCAGCTGAGCGATCCCGATGCACCCACGTGCGCTCCCGTGGCTTAACAGCCAACAAGTTAATTTACTCTCGTTATTAAAAATTTGAGATTCCGATAGTCTCGATTCCGCGTTATTTTATTGGCCTCGGATCGCGACCCTTCTACCAAGACCCGCATCCTGAGCGACCGTGCATTTCCGCAACCGTCGCTCTCGCGGATGCGTTGGTGTTAGCTCGTACCGTCTGTTCTCGTTTCGTGTGTTTGTCCGTGCGGAGGTCGGCTCGTCCCACCGACCTCCAGATCAGTCCGGTTTGGCGATTCCGGCGAAACAAAATCGACCCTGCGGAGGTCGGCCGTCCCTCCGACCTCCAGGTTAGGCCCGGTTGTTAATACCGGCGAAATAAAAATTAACTGGCGCCCACCGGGACGCCAATGCATTCGCGAGGGTGGACGGCCGAAGGTGACGTTTTGAGATCCCGATTTCGCGTTTTTTTTTTGGAGTTTGGATTTTCGTTTCCGTTTCGCGTGAGATCTCGGAAAATACGTCACAATACATATATCTCGAGCCATCAGGACTCAGAAATGGTAGTGTGCATCACGGACGCACCCCTTTAAGGGGGTAAACTACCCCTATCTAAATCTTTTTTTCTTTTTTTTTCGGCGAAAAATAATCGAACTGGAATACAAATAGCATCGTTTTGAAGCTAAAATGATATTACAGTTTACGTGTTTTTGGTTTTTTCCGAAAAACCACTGTTTGACCAGGTATATATATTTCAAGGCTTTCAATATTTCCCATAGAAGCACCCGACGGATTTCAATAAAATTTGGCAAGCATATATTTCAGAGCAACAGAATTGAAAAATGATGCCGTCCGACACGCGCCCACCCCTTTGTGGGGGTGAACCACCTTGATCATTTATTTTTTTTCAGGATAAAAGAAAAAAATATAAATTGTATACAGCGGATGCTTGCATAAAAAAACTGCCGTTTTCGCTTGGAGGGCAGTCAGAAGTTCAATGAGAGTTTACAGGATTTTATTTTCATATCAAGAACCATAATTTAGCACACGGCATATATTCGAAATATAGGTAATATGTGGATTTGATAATATAACATGAAACTACAGATGAAACTATTTGGATCGCAATTTTATTCATTTCATTAGAAACGAATAAAATTACAAAAAAAAAAAAAAAAAATATACAAAAATAAACGCATTAGCATTTATTTTTATTCAGTTCACACATGTAAAGCTTATTCTACCGAATCTGCCTCACGGCAGATTCTACGATGCGGTAATCGTTTCATTATGAGTCTACTCATAATTCTGGAAAAATAAAGATAAGATTAGTTCTTCGACTTCATAAAATAAAAATAACCGATCACATATTTTTTTCATGCGTATTTTCGTGACGCCAAAAATATAAATGGATCTCGAAGTTTCCGGAAAACTTCGGGCAGCAGGCCTGTAAACAATTCGGAACGAAAATAGACAAATGTTATCCCAAGTAGTCGTGCGGCTCTTTATAAAGTCTGAGCGTGCATTACTCCTCATCATTCGGTGTTGAAAATTTCGCGTTCGGAGCCTGCCGTGTTATCAGTGCGTTCCGATATTTTGAACATGTTTGTGAATCCAATGAACGTGCTTAATTTATTACTTGCAACATTTCAAACAATGTATCTACCAACGACTGAAGTCAATCGGCAAGAAATCATTCTGAAAGAATCGATTCAAAAGATTCTTCTGGACAGTATATGGGACTTCAACACTTTAGAAGTATCTGAAGAATCTACATTGGGTTTCGTAGACGACTTTCCCGGAACAGACGCAGAATACGTCGAAGACGCCGAAGATTGGAGTGAGGAAGGAGTGGCTTGACCTTCTTCATCTGTGTGCACTAGTCCTGTGAACGATGAAATCCCATTTCATTACAAAAAAAGGGCAGTAGAGTACTGGCGGAGTGAAAAAAAGCGATCTCACGTTTTCTACTGTACAAAAGTCATTTGCGAGACTTACTAATCCTCGTCAATTAACGAGATGGGCAAAGCAAGTGGACGAAGGAGGAACGCGGAAAGTAAAATTGATGCATATCGCCGAATTTACATTAAACAAATTACGAAACGCTATAGAAGCTGGATTAATAGTCCATGATTCGGACATCAAAAAATGGGCTCTGGAAGCATGGGGAGAGCAGGGGAGTGGCGATAGGCCTTTCGTGGCCTCTTCAAAATGGATATACAATTTCAAAAAAGTCCATCGGATCGTTTCAAGAAAAATCACAAAGTTTGTCTCAAGAAAGACGATAGAAGACAGTGCTAATTTGAAAAAATCAGCTGATGAGTTTGTTGCTTCTGTCAAGCCTTTTATAGCAGAATACGGGCCTGAAAACGTATATAATTCTGATCAAAGTGGATTCCAGCTTGAAATACATTCAGGACGTACGTTGACGTATGCAGGAACGGAAAAAGTCGAGTGTTCTGCTCAATCCATATCATCTACAACTCATAGTTATACTATTCAGCCAATTGTCTCCTGTGATGGGCGACTACTATCTCCTCTATTGATAGTATTAAAAGAAGCAGGCGGTCGCTTTGGTCCTCTAGTAGAAAAAACATTAATGCGTCCTCCGAATGTATACCTCCTCCCTTCGTCATCTGGCAAAATGACAAAAGGTAATGATGTACTGCAATGATAATTTTCTTTTTATTACTGCAATGTGCATGAATATTACTGGTAGCAATGTTTTGCAATTACAGACCACTTCGAAACATGGCTAAAAGAGGTGTTCTTTCCTAACGTTGGAAGAAGAAGCCTACTTTTACTGGACTCCTGGAGCGGTCACTGCAGCAATATTATCGCAGAAACGAAGCCTGCAGATAAAGATGTTGTGTTGATGACTATACCAAAAGGAAATACCGGAAGAATTCAACCTTTAGACGTTTATGGTTTTAGGGTGTGGAAAAACTTTGTGAAGCGTTTCTCTGACAATGCAATCCTACACAATTACGATGTCAATCTTCATTTACGGAACAATATTATAAAACTACAATCACTTGTACATAATCAACTATCTTCGCCTAGGTATCGATCCCTTTTTCAATATGCTTGGTATAAAAGTGGCTATGTAGACGACAGATTAGAATGTTTTCCAAATCCTGTCCAATTTGCTTTCGAAAAATCTTCCGTTATGAAATGTGCTGTTTGCGGTGCACTACCTATAATACGATGCTCATGGTGTAAGAAAACATTCTGCTTCGAACACTTTTTCCACGATCATCACTACTGTCATGAATATGAGCCATAATTTTTTGTTACAAAAATTTTTGGTGAACATTATTTTTATCATATAGAATTTTCTGAAATGTTCAGTCCCAAGATTTTTTTGCTTTCCAGAATTAATATTCTTGGAGTATTCCCATATATCCCATATTCCATACATGTATTGGAACGAATAAATTTGGAATGAAAATAGTATCATCTGTAGAAATGTTATATTATCAAATTCACATATT
Organism: Ichneumon xanthorius; assembly: GCA_917499995.1. NCBI lineage: Eukaryota > Metazoa > Arthropoda > Insecta > Hymenoptera > Ichneumonidae > Ichneumon > Ichneumon xanthorius. Next base: position 1,042,191 of record CAKJTD010000081.1, on the reverse strand, counting down.
ACCTATGCTTCGAATATATATCCCGTGTGCTAAGTTATGGTTTTTGAAAGTAGAATAAAATCCTGTAAACTCTCATTGAGAGTTTACAGGATTTTAGGAACTCGCCCTCCAAGCGAAAACGGGAGTTTTTTTATGCAAGTATCGGCTGTATACGATTTATATTTTTTTCGGTTCTTTTATCCTGAAAAAAAATTATCAGGGTGGTTTACCCCCCCAAAGGGGTGGGCGCGTGTCGGACGGTATCATTTTTTAATTCTGTTGCTCTGAAATATATGCTTGCCAAATTTGATTGAAATCCGTCGGGTGCTTCTATGGGAAATATTGAAAGCCTTGAAATATATATACCTGGTCAAACAGTGGTTTTTCGGAAAAAACCAAAAACACGTAAACTGTAATATCATTTTAGCTTCAAAACGATGCTATTTGTATTCCAGTTCGATTATTTTTCGCCGAAAAAAAAAGAAAAAAAGATTTAGATAGGGGTAGTTTACCCCCTTAAAGGGGTGCGTCCGTGATGCACACTACCATTTCTGAGTCCTGTTGGCTCGAGATATATGTATACCAAATTTCATTCATAATCGTCAAGTGCTTCTATGAAAAAAAAAAAATTATTGTTTTTCTGCCAAACTTTGAGGGGCTTTTTCACCCCTTATATATCAACGAGGGATGATAAAAAAAAATACGTGTCCCTTAAATTTCCGAGTTCTACAACATATATCAAAATTATCGAAATCGGGTCGGACACTTGGGAATGTTTCCTTGTTAGCCTCGTTCAGAGCAAGGCCAGTATGTGCCCCTGGAAAGTATTCTTTTTATGTAATGTTTTATTTTTAATAATGTATTTTTTTTTGCAGGTAGTCAGCAGCAGAACGGTGTGGCAAGGTACCTTGGCGAGGCAACAGACTCGGATATTCCTGACTGCCATCAATGTACTGTTCAAAGAGTGGAACGATACCACAGTTCCATAGAGTATGTATACGCCAGGTAAGAGTTGTTTCGACGATTGTACATTTTTTTCCTACATTATTAATTTTTTATTTTGTTTATTGCAGGTGCTGGTGCCTCGACACTGCAAGAGAGTCTCGTCTTTCAGATTTCGTGAAAAGGTTGCGGTGACAGACACTCGAATAGCCTTTGTTCAAAGAATAAAACACATTATTAATTTTAAAAATTAATCAAAATCGAACTTATGGTATCCATACATACCCAGCAACAAAGACTATTCGAATGTCCGTCATCACAACCTTTTCACAAAATCTGAGAGACGAGACTCTCTTGCAACGTCGAGGCACTGGCACCTGCAACAAACAAAATAAAAAATTAATAATGTAGGAAAAAAAATGACAAATGTCGAAACAACGCTTACCTGGCGTATATATACTCTATGGAACTGCGGTATCGTTCCAATCCCTGAACAGTCTATTGATGGCAATCAGGAATACCTTGGTCTCTCGCCACACCGAGGGCCCTTGCCGCACTGCATTGCTGCTGTCTACCTGTAACAACAAAAAAGATACATTATTAAAAACAGCACTCTATATAAAAAGTATCCTTACCGGGGGGGGGGGGGGGGGGGGCATATCAGCGTTGCTCTGAACAAGACCGAGATGTGCCCCAGTCTCCGTCGCCTCGTCATCAGACGGTGGGTCGAGAACCTCGCTACTTCCCCAACCTGAAAAATAAAAATAAGAATAAAATACATAATTTATTATATCAAAATAGGTAAAGTCGCACTGGCTAAAGTGCGACTGAAAAAATGTAAAATAAAAACTCACCACTGACAAGTGGACACTTGTTGATTGCCGGTGTAAACACCGGCCGCCTATCACACTAAATTCGAAAAATAATTGCAAATAAAACCACTGTCACTCGCGAACTATATTCGTGACAAAAAACTAATTATTTTTCCGAGGTGATTCACACCTCGGAAACACTGTAATTACTTTAATAATATTTTTACTATCGAAAACACATACGCGGAAATCCGCAGACGAGGCAGACGCGTGGCACCGGCATGGGGCCCCCCGAGTCAGTTGGCGGCCACCTAGCATTCGTGTCCCCGTACTCGGTTGGTAACGGCACGGGGGTATCTAGTTAGAATTTTTTAAATATTTTGGACAGAAGTAAATAATTAACCTTTTGTAGGCAATGAAATACTTTTGTCCGAATTATTGACATATTCTTGGGGAAAATTGGAAAGACGATTTGTTATCGACGACGATTACTACTATTTTGGGAATATAAGTAAATTTCAACGTGGTTTGACAAATTGATCTCAACAAAAATTCTGATGTTGCGTCGGTAACAAATAAAAAACAAATATTTTGGAGATTAACAATTAATGTCGCACTTGATTTAGAAAGAAAAATCTCAACGTTTAGAGACTAAATTCGTTGTATTTTCTCGAGGGTCGTGAATCTTCAACTTATCCTGTTCGCAGCTCAATATTTGATGGGAAAATCGACGCCGAAAGCGTAGGGAAAATAGTAGATTATGCTAAAAGGGAGGGAAGTGTCCGATTTTCGCCGATTGCGAAGTTTGCTACCCGAGTGATGCAAGGGCAGATATCCACTCCCAGAAAATGCCCTCCCTCCCATTAAGGTGAGGTGGAACATGTACCGTATGTGACATATGAGTGCAAGAGAGATAGTTGCATTTTTTCGAATCAATGCCATGTCTAAATGGTTGACATTTGCGGTAAAAGCGAAGTATCATCGGACGTGGTATTGAATTCTACATCCCCTAATACTTTGCTTTTTCGCGAAATGTCAACCATTTCGGAATGTCATTCATTACAATTTTTGTTACCGACTGAGTCTGTTTCACCTCGCCTTAAGGAGGTTGGAGCTTTTCACACTAGTCAGATGAGTGTCACATTTATAAACTCGTTTATAAAAATTTGATCGCATGTATTCATTATAGCGGATGGTTATTTGTACTACAGCAGATGTCCTTAATCGATAAAAACATTAATTGCAATGGATTTGCAAAAATATTAACGAGTTTTTTTGCTAATTTTCGAAAAAGCACATATTCGTTCAGTTTTGCCCAAAAATATTCCGCAATTTTTGCTCGATTTTGATGTCTTACGGCTTATTCTCTTCCTTGAAAGATGCTCTACGACTTCACCACCTAGATATTCGATAATATGTTCCGTTTGAAACTGCTTTGTTCATCCATCGGCGAAATTCATTTATAAAAAACTGATGTCATGTTTAAATGGAAGATGTTATCATATTTGTTAGCATATTTCGGTAGTGAATTCGTAGAGAAGCTTTCAACGAAGAGAATGAGCCGTGATACATCAAAATTGAGCAAAAATTGCGGATTATTCTTTGAAAAAACTGAACGAATGTGGACAGTTTCGTAAAATAGCAAAAACCATTTAATATTTTTGCAAAGTCCATTGCAATTAATGTTTTTTCTAGGGTGAGTTCTAGGTGACATCCACTGTAATACAAGACCATTCACTGTTATCAATAAATACATAAAAATTTGTATTAACGACTTTTAAAACACTTTTATAGCACTCATTTGACTAGTGTGAAGCGTTCCAACCTCCTTTAAAAAAGAACATTTTGTGCGGGATTGTCATCTTCGCCAATGACTATTACGTCCCCGAGAGCTTGCAGAGGGAGTAATGAGTTCTATTACTCCTTAGGGAGTAATGAAACAGTCCAGCTCATGCACAGAGGTTTATAATGATCATTGGTTGATAATAGGCGTCTTTCCGCCCGTATTGCACGTATGAAATGTGGTTATTTTAGCGACAGAAAAAACAGTATATTATGCTACGAGGGAGGAAAGTGCGTCTTTTCACCGAGTATGAAATTTGATGCCTGAGCGAAGCGAGGGCAGAAATTCACACGAGGTCTACACGAGGAATACGTTATTTTTTTCGCGACTATGCTAAAAAGTGGTCATATTTCTATGCCTGCAACGGGGCTGGAAATTGGCCGAGTCTTGACGAGTGGGAGGAAAAGTTTACTTTTTCTCCCGCTAAATCACTTTTCCTCAATTGTCCAAGGGCGTCCAATGATCAAATAACGTTTTAACTGGCATGTGCCATCTGTCTGCAAAATATACAAAAAAAATGGACACTTGACCACTTTTTAGAAAAAAAAGAAAAAAAAATGAATTTATCTTTAACTATTCTAGATGGAAGAAGTTCCAGGACAGCGAGACGGTTCACGTCTCTTTTTTCATCGTGGCGAGCCCTATCACCTCGATGCGCGCTATATAGATACGCCGCATAAGTATTATCGGTGTGCAAGCCGTACGACGGAGACGCGCTGTGATGCCTCGATTTATATGTCCGAACAAGGTGTCGCTGCACGGATTGGGGTACACAATCACCCCATCGATCCAAATTTGCAGGGAGACTGCGTTTTCAAGGAGGAAGTGAGGCAACTGGCCCAAAATATTCTCCTCGAGCCGGACGAAGTGCTTCGTCAAGCTTGCAGACAGTTAGTAGATATTTTCGAAATAAAATTAATCTTCTAAGTATCTGAAAAAAGAATCAGGTCGGAATATGAAAAAAATGCAAATTAGCTTTGCACATTGTTTTCTCATTTTATTTATCGCCGTTTACAAGGCCCCTCAAGGAGAAAGTCGGTTAACGATTTTTGGCTTCCTCGTAGAGAAAGCTTTGTAAACGGCAATAAATACAATGAGAATGCAATGAGCAAATTTAATTTTTATTACTACTGTCTCAAAAATTGCGAATCGTTCGCGTTTCGGTTCGCACAAGCACACGCACTATAATCTTTATAATATAACTGTTAAATCGTATTATATACTTATTCAAAAATGTTGTTTTCATTGAATTTTCATTGACCATGGTCAATGAAACTTCCGGTTTAGATTCAAATTTTTTCGAACGGCACTAGCGTCATCTACGGGATACGTTATTTCCGATTTAAAAAATCAAATTACCCCATTTTGCCCCAAGTCGATATGAAATTTCATGTCCCCATTTTGCCCGGTTTTTGTCGGTTGTTGGCCCTCATGCATGGTTTTATTCTATAATTTTTGGGTACCCCGTTTTGCCTCGCGTCGATATGACATTTTATGTCCCATTTTGCCCCATGTCCCCGTTTTGCCACGGTCTTCTCTACATGCCAGAATCCCTGAGAAAAGTTGAATACCGTTTTTGACACCGACTGAGACTTGGACGGACAGGCGAGAGGTGTTTCACATGGTCTTAAGGTGAAGCTAAACCCCCTCTCGCTCGCTCTCACACGACCCCTAAGGCGCTGTCTCCCGCGCACTCGGCCGCTTGCCGCGCGGGTTTAGCCTCGCCTTAACTAGAAATCTATCATATAGTCAAAGCTCCAAGCGTTTATATATGAAATGATTCATTTGTTTATACATCGTTGTACAGAAACCCAGATGCCGGTGAAAGGTGTTCGGTCACTGCGATAATAAGTTTTATTAAACGTGTTCGACGAGGTTTACATCCGCCTGTACCGAGAACCTTGTCAGCATTAGGCGACGTGCTGGAGAATTATGCTCCAGCACGAGAGATATATCGCGACAAAGTCACCGCAATTCTTGAATCGCGCAAAGTGGTTGCACATCGATGGGACGTTTCTGGTTAGTCAATATCTTTTACATTTGGTAATTGTTTTTTATTTCATTGTAAATTTTGTTGCGCTTTATCCTAAGTCACCGCGCTGTCATTACGGGTGCGGTAGATAAATCCGCATTTTCCTCACCCTGAATTTCTGCGCGATACTTCCGAAAAAGCATGAGAATAGTGAACAGCGGAATGGTTGGGCGAGTTAACCGTTCTCTGCATTTGTTAGAAAAATCTGTAATCTCTAAGAAAATCGATGAGTTTTTGTTACCGACTGAATCGACTGGCGCGCTATTGTATTAACTTGAAATGTTTCATAATTTTCATATAGGTGGTTCCGGCAGCGCCCAAAGCCGCCCAACTGTGGATAGTCTTTATCAGGCAGGGTGATAAGGTTGGCAGTTTTTTTCGTTTGACACTTATACTTTGACCATATAATAACCCTGATATTTGGTTTAATTCTTTTCTAAATCTCGTGTCGATATGAGAGGACTAGAGACCACGTCATGCCTACATTATAATGGGAAAATATTATTATAGGGTTATGCGGCTGTATTTGTACTGTGTGAGAGGCGAACGAAAGTGCTCTATGATGCGATCTGGCAACGCATTTTGGAGCTGTGTCCGGAGCTGAGCGAGAATTTGCGAGCTGTTTGGACAGACTTTGAACGGGCCGCGGTGGCAAGCCTTCGACACAACTTCCCCCGTATCCGAATCAGAGGCTGTTGGTTCCACTTTTGCCGTGTAAGTTTTAAGATAACTGTGGTGAAAATAAGTTTTTATGATGAGGCTTTCACCATTGAATTCGCCGGCCACATTCTTGTCGGATTTTAAACATTCTGCAATGTTAATTTTATGCAGTCACACTATTGCCGTATAAGGGGATCTGCACTATGACCCCTTCCACCCCTCTCTCGAAAATGTTTAAAGATGTTAATATGTCGCAGAGTTCATAATATTATCACACAACTGTACTCGCGTTGTAATCAAATCATATTTAGCAATTTCATTGTAACTTTTCGTGTATGGATGACTTTCCCAGCATCGCACAGGCCTGAGAGCCCTTGTTAGTGACATAGTATACCGGTCAAGTGATCGCTCAATTTTGTTTGTAACAAATATTCTTTAACGTAGGCGGTATACCGGAAGTGGAAGTCGCTCCGAATGAGGCGCCCACCAAAACAAATTTTATATCTCGCGTGGAGTCTCCCGTTGCTACCACCAGATCAGTTCGCTGAGGGTTGTCGCGTGATTACCTCTCTCGCCGATCCCCTGGCCATTGGACCACTGGAAGCGCTAAACGCGTTTACCCATTATTTGCGCCAACAATGGGTGCCTCTCGTGCATGTGACGTCGGTACACGATACGCCGATACGGACGAATAACGTTGCCGAAGGGTTTAATCGCCATTCCGCGAAGAAATTGGGAGGGTCCCATCCGAGAATTTGGGTGTTCTTGGGTAAGCCCTTGCGTTTCTATTACAACGAGTAATATACAAAAGTAATTGCCTGAAGAGTGCCCAAAATTGTTCGCTAAACCGATAAACCTTTGCCATGCATTACAAATGCCCTACTCAAATCTTTACATTGCAATTTACTTTTCTATGAGGGAACTGAATGCTTATTGACAGAATGTGATAAAAGTGACAGAATATGACAAAAGTGATAAAATGTGACAAGAGTGATAAAATGTGACAAGAGTGATAAAATGTGACAACAGTGATCAAATGTGAGAAAGGTGATTGACAAAATATGACAAAAGTGATCAAATGTGAGAAAGGTGATTGACAAAATATAAAAAAGTGATCAAATGTGACAAAGGTGATTGACAAAATATGACAAAAGTGATCAAATGTGACAAAGGTGATTGACAAAAAGTGACAAAGGTGATTGACAAAAAGTGACAAAAGTGTTTGACAAAATGTGACAAAAGTGATTGACAAAATGTGACAAAGGTGATTGATAAAATGTGACAAAAATGATTGACAAAATGTGACAAAAGTGTTTGACAAAATGTGATAAACGTGATTGACAAGAAATTACAAAGAGTGATTACTAAATTCTAGTCTCGCTTTTGACGTAAAATTTGATTATTCCACGGCCTCGTTCACCGGTGCAGCGACGGGCCCAGCGCCGTATCGCTTTACCAGTGATTGAGATACCACACAGCCGTTACGAAAAACCTTCGGCGACTGTTGGGTCTGCTGGCTGGCCTAACATCGATCGATATGCGTCGAGGTGGCTGGGCTGTCCCAAAGAAAGAGGTGCCGGTGATCGAGGTCAAACTATAGTCGGATATAAAAAAGTCAGTTTAATCAATTTCAGCATTCTTATAGTGAAAGTTGTGTAAGCGAAGATAAAATGAGATCGTAATTTACAAATTTTAGGCTTAATCCAATTCCACTACAGCGGGAAAAGTGAGGACTTTTATGCGTTAGTTACGAAAAGTAATATATGCGTTACTACTGTGGATTTTTATGCGTTAGTTACGCATAAAATACTATTGATACGTATTGCAGAAAAATTAAAGGGAACTATCGCGGATGAGGTCATGAAGTTGAGACGATGGCAGACGACTGGGCGGAATGGAAAACAATCGCACCATAAAGCCTGGGTGAGGGTCGATCACAATATTGCCGAGAAGCAACGTCTTCTAAGGACGGGAAGGTGATTTTTAGTCGTGATGCAGATCATTTCATAGTTTCTCAAAAAGTGTATAAAAGTACATAATATTCTGGAAAAGAAAGTTAGTATATATTTAATGGTTTTAACAGATACGACGTAGAAGAGTTTTTACGGTCCGCAATAACGCCGTATCAGCGACTCGATTTGCACCATGCTGCCCGAAGGTTCCGAGCTGGTAAACTTTAATCCCTTACGGACGAGCTACGTAAATGCACACTATAGCAAATTTTTGTTAAATAATATAAAAATGCTTCTATATTAAACACGGATTTCTAACGTGTTTAATACATGTACCGGACATTTATTTTGCATTCTCCATAAAACCGTTCCGATACAAAAATATATTGCGTGATTAAAATCAAATAGGCGTATCTTCTGTGTATAGGAATGAAAGATACGCCTCTGATTTTAGTCACGAGATACGTACTTATACGTACTTATTAGAAAAAATGCAAAGTAGCGTCTCTCTCGTGGAACAAATGCTGCGGCATGCGATTCGATCGATGATCGATGAGCATAAACATTTTTTCAGACGGTGAAGTGCAACACGAGCTTCCCGTTCCTCAGGATATGTTAAATCCGCAGGATGTATTCCCAGGTAAATAAATATCAAAGTAGCAACCTACATGTCGCAACTCTCAAAAACGAATAGTTTATTTATATACAATAGATTCTAAAATCATGTCTTTATAGACGATCCTGCCGACGAGGAGATCCGTCAACGAGGGGGACCGAGACCCCGACTCAACGGTAGAATAGTTAGAGTGGAAGGGGAAGACAGTAGTGGTAAGTCTATTTTTTCAGTCGAGTCATCTTCGATACATTTGATGCTTAATAGACATAAAGTATTCCAGCTTTGAGTTATCTCAAGCAGACTATGTATTTTTCAAAAGCTGTTTAAATTGAATACCGATCTCTTATTTTTTTCGTTCCGTTATATATTAAAGCTGGGCAAATACACTACGTACTTTAAGTGCGTATTGAAGTATTAAGTACTGAGTCTAGCGGCCAGTGCCCGTAGTAGCCAGTAGGTACTCAGGAGTTTAGCAATTAAGTTCTGCCAGTACTCAGTACGTCATTACTCAAAAACTTCCCAGTGTTAAGTACTTCAAGTACTTGGTACTGCAATATGTACTTCAATTTTAAGGTATTTCCTCAGCGGTATTACATATTAACAACGATCCGTCGTGCTAAAAAATCGTGCTTGTAATATTTAACGTGCAGTAGAAGTGACACTGCCTACGTTCTTGTCATTGCTATTCTGTAAAATTGCAAAACGTTCAATGATTTTCACTTCAAACACCCGTCCTTGACTTTCCGTCGGTCCAGCAATGCATATAAGTAGACAACTCAAATGATAAATACATATGGATGACGACTGCGCAGTGGTTATCACTCTTATGACCATATGAAACACCCCTTTCACCCCAGGCTCAGTTGGTATGAAAAACTGAAATCAACTTCTGTCACGGGTTCTCCCATGTACGGTCAAAAGAAAAGAAAAGCAAGTGCCATCTCGGCATCCGATTAAACTTTTCTTTTAACCGAACAAGCCAGAATCCGTGAGAAACGTTGATTACAGTTTTACTTACCGACCGCGGTATCGCACATGCTTTTAACAATTGACAGGCGTGGGTTTGAATCCATGAATCACAACATTTTCTATCGTTTAGCTTTGAACCAGTCGTTACTTCATCGGCCACTACCAATCCTCCGAAGTCTCCGCTAAATCATTACAATCTCCTAAAAACTATTCGAATTTTGGGATGTTCTTAATCATCACAGCATTGGTATCTGAACCTTACAACGTGACTTGATGGATAACTTGAACTCAGTAGGCTGTACGCGACAACCCACCGACGCGACTATTGAAGATCTACAGTGTGTATTTTAATTGGCGCACGGTGTGCAGTCACGGGCTGATCCTCCGAGTAAAATGAGCGCTGGGAGAAGTTGGCGCGATAAGTTGATTCGGATATATAAAGGTTTAAAGTTGACCAACCAGAGCCCAGCTTGGGTAGTCAAACCGACAGCACACAAGTATGCGGCAACTTCATTTGACTTCGATACAGTGTGGTCAAAAAGGGAATTCAGTTAATATTCCATTAGACAAATGCAATTTTAAATAATAAATAATTGTTTTACGCTCTAATGTACTATGACGACTACCGAGTGCCGAATTTCACTTTCCCTACAACGACTCTCGGTGCGTCTCATCTCACCGCGTAAATCCACGCAATGCCCAGGTCTCACCTGCCCAAAAAAACTTCGCCTGAAAAAAAAGATATTTTTTCCTAAATGTGATCTTTCGATGTTTTGGAACGTGTTTCTCGATGTCGAGAAATGGTCAGGTGAGACCTGGACATTGGGTGGCTTCGTACGTTGACATGGAACGCACCGGGAGACGTTGTGGGCAAAGTGAAATTCAGCATTCGGAAGTCGAAATCGTACATTAGAGTGTAAAAGAATTTATTTTTATTTAAAGATGAATGTCTGAATAAATATTAACTGCATTACCTTATTGACCACAGTGTATTGAAGTCGAATGAAGTTAACGGATGCTTGTATGCCATCATTGTGACTACTCAAGCAGCGCTCTGATTGCTCAACTTTAAACCTTTATATCTCCGAAACTATTTATCGCACCAACTCCTCCCAGCGCTCATTTTATTCGGACGATCACCCCGCGTCAGACTGCAGACAGTTTGTGCTCCAATTAAAATAAACCATGCTTATGCTATTGGTAACATATCGGAATTACCCTACCGTAAAATCGGATAACATTTATAAAATTTGAGACGCACGTCTGTCATTATTTATTGTAGCTATTATGTTATGATACGGTAACGCGTACTCCTAACATATCTACCTGCTCTTGTAATGCGTTACGAGTAACGTGTTACTGGTAACATATCTGACGTGCTGTGGTAACGTGTTAAAGAAATTTCACTTTAAAAAATTCGAAATCGCATTGGCTATCGTTTTGTCATTAAAAAGCACATTAAAAAAACTTATTTAATTGTGGAACATTTTTTTGTACGATGGATCGTAACAATATTAATCGATTTTTAAACAATTTCATACGCTATTGTCGGCTGCTGCAAACACGAATCATCACATAGACGACTCAGACAGTGCTGGTAAGTTCGGAACATGAGATAATTCAATAACGGCCATACATCAAATAAGATATATTGATAATCCGTATTCTAACATGTAGCCGAATTAGTGGACCTTCGAGTGGATCGTCCATTGTCACGTGGTAGTAGTTACGATAGAATCGATACTGAAACAAGCAGTAGCCGTAAGCTTTCAACATTAACAGCCGTAAAACATTATGTAGATATGAAAACGATGCGGTAACTTAAAACGAATTTTTGTTCAACATAAAGAAAGTGACGAAAATCCACGTTCTCCAGCCGGTCCAAACGTCGATCAAGATACTGACCTATCCGACAGCGACGGTAAAGTCTTAGTCACTAATATATATCGATTGCTTTTAATCTTTTATGGGAACTTTCGACTGCGAAATGCATCGCGTTGGCGGATGGGGATCACGATTTTGAATTACCGAAATGTAGAACAACCAATATTTCGAAATTTCATCATTGTGAATATTAAAATATTGAAAAATGTGTCGTCCGAAAATTGTATTTTCGATACATCCCTAAGTCGAATAACCATATCAAGGAATGGTTTTTTTTCGAGTGCTTTTTTATTTGAAGATATTTTTTCAGAAGCTGGAGGTTAACATTTTAAACGACCATATTTAGAAAGGCTGAAACTTTGAAGATTCAAACGGAGTCAATCTAATACTTTTACCACGTATGTTCCTATTAGAAGAATGTCGAGAATACAGATTTCAAATTAGTAAAACTTAGATACGCGCAATATCGAAGGACCAAAGTAGTGAGGGTCGAAATAGCAAAAGCGAATAGCAAAAGGCAAGAAACGCTGAAAATAAAATCAAAAGAGCTAACAAATGTGAGATCTCATGTTTCGTAAGTTGTCGCTATTCTGATCATCGTCTTCCTGGTCTTTCGCTATTTTGGATGTTCAACTTTTTGCTTTTTCGATAGTTTGAAGGTTAGATTTATTGGTTTTTTCGCTATAATGAATTCGAAATTATAAATACTCTTAATATTCCAATTTTTGATGTTTTGTCTATTCTAAAATACACCCCTTGCGATATCCTATTCATACATTTATTTTCGATGTAAGTAAGGCATGTTAGGCTTAAGGACCCTCAGAAAACTTGCCCTCGTACATATTAACGTTCGTTATTTTTCTGTTTCAAAATATCAACTGATCTAGATTTCGATAGTTTAAAATGTCGACCCTTACTCTGTAGTTCCTCGTTGGACAAGGTGCCCATACGACAAAGATTAAAAGTGTGTATGAAACATTGAATTCAAAATAAAAATTGTTTCATAATAGCTGAATCTGATGAAAGTCGCCCGCGTCGGGGTCGTGCCGTCCAGCGCGGTAGAGTCGGCAGACCCATTAGGGAAAGAGATGCCAATGATAATGGTGAGTCGCTGAAGTGATAAAAAATGAAATATGAAATCGAAAACATTCCGGTTCAATATTTCTCGAAGATGTTTAACTTTTTATAAGTCATAACATCACCTCTACTCTTAGACATTACCGGAGCAACTCGTTGAACCTACCTAGCATCCGTTAATTCCGTTTCGGTGCACTTTTAGACGCTATGACTTATAAAGCGTTAATATTTTAGGCACATGCCCGAAATATCATCTCATATACAATAGAAATATTACAAACTTTTACAGATGAGGCAACTTTGTAGGTTTGACCTATAATTATTTATATGGTAATACAAAATGTCAATCTTTAACACTTTCGAAATAGCTGAACCTGCCCAGAATCAACCACGTCGGGGTCGAAGAGGTCGAGGCGCCAGAGGCGGCAGAGGTGGCAGAGGTGGCAGAGGTGGCAGAGGTGGCAGAGGTGGCAGAGGTGGCAGAGGTGGCAGAGGTGGCAGAGGTGGCAGAGGTGGCAGAGGTGGCAGAGGTGGCAGAGGTGGCAGAGGTGGCAGAGGCGCAAGAGGCACGGCTGAAGAACGCCACGTCATTGACAACAGTGAGTTCAACTACAAATTGAATGCTGTTCAAGTGTATCAAATATTTGTAATAATAAAAATGATGCTATATACACGCGCAAAGTGTCCGATTACGAGAAAGAATTTTTCTATTCGTTACGCTTCCTCATAGGCGAGCCCTCGATACTTTTTTCCATCCTTTTTATCCTTTTGTCATTCATTGAAACATGTACAGCTAGAAAAGCAATTTACAAGCTTTCTCTTATAAATAGATGAACCACCACAGAATCAAGCTGCCCGCGGACGTGTCGCGAGAGGCGGTAGAAGCCCGGCGCGGCAACGCGTTAATAATAGTGAGTCATACTTAAAGTGATACCACCTTCAGTATTTACCGTTAGAGATCTACCATTAGTACTATATTTCTATTGCTATCTTCGTCATTATGCCGAAAACCTAGCACAAGCGATTTTCCATGGAAAGCAACTACCAGATTTAAGCATTTCAAAATGGATGAATAGGTTTTTTACAAAGCCCTATAAGTTTTTTTTGGTCTACTAGAAACGAACAATTTGTCACTACAAATAACTACATAGAAAACTTTTCAAGAATCACGAAAAAAAATCAATTTTTTAAAGTCGGGTGCTAAGTTCACATAGCTAAAACCGTACGGTAGCATTAGCATATTGCAATCTCGAGCTGTTGCATTATATTATTCTACATAACTATATTTTACGCTATTGCATGAAGCTCGGAATCGCGATCGACTTGGTGCGGCCGATAATGTCGACGAGATCGAGCCGATCGGCATCGCTGATTCTGGTAACAGAATCGAGTCTCTCCGTGACGCCGAAAATCGCGGCAGGGTCGAACCTATCGACACGGAAGATCGCGGCAGGATCGAGCCTCTCGATATCGCCGAAAATCGCGACATGGTAGTGACAGACGGTGGTAAGAAACGTTTTTATTGAATCTCGACCTTCCCAGAGGAAATGCATCTAAAATCGCTCAGTCAACATTTTTACTTCAGGACTAAAGAGGCATTTGGCAACATGTTGTTGGGTTTCAAATGATAAAGACACCTGCCCTAAAACACAAAAAGAAATATTGGAACTATCCATGTGGGAATAGCACAATAGCAAAATTACAAGCCCAGGATTGTGCTATTGTGCTATGTGATACAGCACATTATTATGATTGAGCTATGGTGACACAGAGTTAGGCAGAGAAATTACCCGTTATATGTCGCTAGGATCAGAATTTTCCACCTCTCTATATCCAAGCCACATATGGTATAGCGGTATCTACGTATATAGTGTGCCTGCGTATGATCTTTACCTTGATGCGTGAGCACTTTACCTTGTTCAAGGTATGCTATTTAAAAACGAAGTCACGTAGGAATACACATTTCGAGGATGCGTTATGAGGTCACTGTTTTCGCGAACCTGATTTTTAGAGATTCGGTCGTTATTATATATGGATCGTCGTGCGAAAGTTTTGCAATATGATACTATCAAGTTAATCCTTTTGCTAATACTGTGAATATATGCCATGTAAATTTTATTTTTTATGAGAAAATAACAAAAAAAATCGAATTTATTTGTTTTCCATTTTTTAAAATAATTTACCAAATTATGCATCGGTGCCTGAAAAGTAGTTTGCAAAGTTTCCTAAAATTTAAAGCATCATTTGGGTCGTGCCCTGTAAAAGGTTAAGGATTTGAGTTGCATTTCCCCTTGATGGTTGACTATCTTGTTTTACTGTAGATCCTTTAATTGTTGACAAAGTCAAATTGAATAATGTAATGACGCTGCCCCTTTCCCAAATGTTCATCTATTATAGACGACGTCCACGTGGACGCAGTGGTTTTAGTCACTCATGCCAATCAAGTGGACACTTCGGGAGCCTCGGACAACGGTATTCTATCTAAATTCGCCGATAGAGCTAATTGATTTTTCCCTTCTCGACTTCGATATAATAACCACATTTCATGCGTATTACGCAGGTGTAACATCGGCTATTATAAGCTATGATGAGTGACCATGCGCAGTTATGTTTCATTACTCTCTAGGGAGGAACGAAGTGCTCATAAAGTAAAATGTGTCGCATAATTCCATTCACAATATGTGCGTAGAATATGTGGTTATTTTAACGGAATCAAGAAAAAATATGGTATGTTATGCGGTCGAAGGAAATTTTCATGCGCTGTCTTCCCGCGTAGCATAACATACTATTTTATCACTTTGCATCGAGAGTAAAAAGACCCTAAACGAATTTAGCATCACGAAGAAGTTTTTCAGACCTATTAGTCCAGCCAAGATAAAGTAATTAATATTTTCGCGTGGATTTTGAGACAGACCGATTGACAAATGGCTCAACAGTATCGCGTAAAAAAATTATCATCCGAAACTTATTGTATGTGCATCGAAAATCTGGTTATGAGAAAGAACTGTATTCATGCATCTGACCATTTGTAATATTTTTCCATATTTAAGACAATGTCCACATAAACGCCGAAGCGAATTTCCCCCCGAGACGGCACTTTCATGCGATTGGACAAGCGTCGGTCCCGCGAAATGACGCAATTATTATAGTGGACACTACTAGCGACACTGACAGCGGTAAGTAATCTATTTTTTAAACCATCTAGTTAGAATAATCGAATCAAATTGATGGTCAGAACAATACTTCGGGAGAGTAGGCGTAACCTAAAACATCACAATCTTAACAATATTCTTTAATTTCCCTAGACGACGTCCAAGCAATCGAGGTTGACCACGAGGTAGCCCAGGTAGCCCAGGTAGCCCAGGTAGCCCAGGCAGCCCAGGCAGCCCAGGCAGCCCAGGTAGCCTAGGCAGCCCAGGTAGCCCAGGTAGCCCAGGTAGCCGAGATAGCCCAGGTAGCCGAGATAGCCGTGGTAGCCGACGTTGGCGCTGGGAATTCCAACGATGGTAACATAAACTATAATATGAAATTACATGGAATATTTTGGAATATTTCCATCAATAGTTGAAGAAGCTTCTCTAACGATATTAATCTTGATATGGTAATGTAGGTGTAGCAGCAACGGCAGCTCAGCGACTGAGTGCAAAGAGTAAGGCGATCAGTGATATATCGGTTAACAAATTTTTGAACACTGCTAATTATTAATATGTAATCGTTTACAGTATCTCGATCCAGAAAGAAAAATCAGCGAAAAAAGAGACGAAGGTAGCTGCTACGGGCCCAAGGTGGCGGCGTAGCGCCGTGTCGACCAAATGGTCGCAAGCGTCGACGATCCAAGAAGGCTGCGAACGGTAACATTACACATTTATTATTGATGCAAAGTAGATTTCCGATAATTCTTCGCATGCTTTCATCAATGATTAATTATTTGTATGGAGGAAAAACAACATTATTCCCGCGCTTCAATAACGTATATCAGCGGTGTGCGAATTGGTATTTTACTTTCAATGCAAGTTTCCTTAACAAATATTGAGCTTTAAGTGAAGTAGGTAGCAAATTCATGATCAGAAGGAGGTATACATCGGACATAATCGTGAAACGATTAATAACAAGAAATTGATACAACGAATTTTTATACAACGAATTTTTATACAACACTTTATGCAAAATAGCAATTTTTTGTATTTTCATGCAGCCGTATGATTACTTCCCAATAGAATCTAGGAAGGCCCACTTGCTTTCGTATTCTACCAGACAAAATGCCCAAGGGGTATCATTCGACAGAGTAACAGAAGTGCTCCTCGAGTGATTACAGTACGATCAAAACGTGAAAAAACACGATAGACGCCTGCGTAAGCCTCGCAATTTTTATGGGTCATAATTGGGGTTACATTCAGTCATAATAAAAAAAAGATGCAAATTGGATTGGCAAATCGTTTCCTCATTATCGAAGTTGAACATTGAAAAGTTGAAAATTGAAAATTTCATATCGTTTTCTCATAATGTCTCTTCATTCGTAAACCTTCCTATATGAGAAATCGATATGTACACTTCAATTTTCAACTTTAATAAGGAACCGATATGAAAATTTCAATTTTCAACTTTTATAAGGAAGCGCTATGAAAATGTCATTTTGTCAGATTATTGTATTTGTATGATTATTTTGTGCATTTCTCGCCATAGAACGTAAGGCACATTTACATCTCTACCACTCACAACTCTACCAGAAAATATCTCTCCCCAAACATCTCTACCAGAAAACAAGTCTACCGGATAATAACTCTACCAAAAAACATAGCTCTATCAACTTTACTAGATAACAACTCTACCAAAATCTCTACCACTGAGGGAAACAACTCTCCCGGAATTGAAATAAAATTCTACCGAAATTTAAATAAAATTCTACCGGAATTTAAATAAAACTCTCCCGGAATTTAAATAAAACTCTCCCGAAATTGAAATAAAATTCCGGGAGAGTTTTATTTAAATTCGGGGAGTTTTATTTCAATTCGGGGGGTTTTATTTCAATTCGGGGCGATTTTTATTTCAATTTCGGGAGAGTTTTATATCAATTCCGGGAGAGTTTTATTTAAATTCTGGTAGAGATTTTGGTAGAGTTGTAATATGGTAGAGACATTTGGGAAGAGATGTTTTCTGGTAGAGTTGCGAGTGGTAGAGATATAAATGTGCCAAACGTAATAGGCACTACTTGTTTATTCACGATGCCATCGTGAAGCAAAGAAATCGCTAATTGCATATACGCAAAATATCGCATTATTGCAATATTGATTACAAAAATTCTAGATAAACTTTTTCATTATTCGTAGCTTCGGGACTATAATTAATGTATTTTTTCACGCTGATCACGAATCTGACGAATTTGTGCTTTATACACTGTACCCTATTGCCATACATCAGAGGACTTTGCTCTGTTAGACAAAAAATATCAACAGAAGCCCATGATCCTCGGTGGGTATTTTAAAGTCAACTCTGCAGGAGAAGATTATTCACAATTTTCAAATATTCACACACCCCTAACGTATATATGAGGCATTCTCTGTCAACTCAGACACTTTTTTTTCGACCCTCTCAGATCTATCCCATAATTAGCCACATTTTAGGTTCACTTGAAAGTACCCTTTGTGAATTTTTTCAGATTTTTTAATCCGTCCATTCAGGGAGATGCGTTTTTGTGTAAAATTCATATATCTTGAAAGGGATAAGTCGGGCAAAAAATATCTAACGACAAAAAAGTTCTCTTTATCCATGAACTATTTAATGCACTATGTTTTATATTTTTGTTCGTTTTGAGAACGTGGGGAAGAAGTCGCGTGAGCGGAGAAAACGGAAGTGACAGAGGAGAGGGTATACAGAAGACAGTGCGGAAAAAGGAATGAATTACACGAAATAGGAATATCATTAAGAGGGCACTTTTGTATGGGAAGGAGATATATGTAAAAACCCGCCAGGGTATACATGGAAATAAATCTACTACTACTATATTTTTTCGCGCAATGCGACACCTTCGATTTCGCTGTCAATTTTCCAGGGTATTCGCCGATGTATGAAGAACCTAAAAAAAAATTCGCAAAGTGGAACTTGACATAGTTGCTAAGCAAAAGCAAATAATAATATAATATTGATATTTTAATATTTATTTTCTCGGAAAATACGTCTAGTTCCACATTGCCAAATTTTTGTTTAGTTTTGTCCTACATCACCGACTACCCTAAAAAATTAACAGCAAAATTGAAGATATCGCATTGGATGAAAAAGAAAATTATAATAAAAATATTATATTATTTTTTTTTTTGCTTAGCAATTACGTCGAGTTCCACTTCTCCAATTTTTTTATAGGTTCTTCATACATCGACGAACACCCTAAAAAATTGGCAGCGACATCGAAGGTGTCGCAGTGCACGAAAAAATATAATTTTCATGCATTTCTGCTAAAAATAGCTTTTGCAAAATGAAGAAAAATATAAGACATATTGCATTAAGTAATTAATGAAAAAAGATAACTTTTTTGTCGTTAGATTTTTTTTGTCCGACTTATCCCTTTCAAGATATATGAATTTTACACAAAAACGCATCTCCCTGAATGGACGGGTTTAAAAATCTGAAAAAATTCACAAAGGGTACTTCCAAGTGATACTAAAATGTGGCCAATTATGGGATAGATCTGACGGGGTCGAAAAAAAAATTGGCTGAGTTGACAGAGAATACCTCATATAACGACACCATGACCTTGAAACAACTTTCGTAACTGTTTGAAAATATTTTCAAAATATTGCAGTGGCATGTGAGTAAAATATTATTTCAAACATCTAACCAGTAGTCGCAAGTACATCGCATGATCATTTCAAAAATATTTTGTCAATATATGACCTTATCCCATAATTGTAAGTATAAAACGTAGAGTCATATATAACAGAATACGGTAAATCTACTTTGCATCTTCTGTAATGTTACCAGTGTGAGTTGTGATTAAAATTATAATATAAATGGCAAGATCCCGAAACGATAAGACCTGGAAGAGGTAAAGGGATTGGAATTTTAACCTTAAACAGATTTTATATAGTTGTTTAAATAGACAGATACATTAGTACAAAATATGAAGTTCAATATTTACCCCCGTTATCTAGACTATTTCATGTAATACGTAGACAGCACAAAAATGTACTGTGAAACGCCAGTGTAGAAGTTCAAGTAAATTATATTTTCGTCGCCAATTGAGTTTGAGTGCGTCGTCCACATGCAGGAATGCAGCCGAAAGCACGCGTCTGCTATGCTTCCAGTGTGGTGGAATTGCGGCTTTTTCCCGCGTTTTTCGGAATGTGGATGTGAACGATTATGGTGAAGCTATGATTAATGATCAAAGTATAATTTGCAAAGTATAATTTCGTATCACTAGAAAAACAGCGTGACAAGGTATATGGTAATCCCGTAAGAAATGTCACACTGTTGTTCTGAGGGTGCGATATGTTCTATTGTATGTATAGAACCCATCAGTGTAATTAAATTTATCAAATTTCGGGCAAATCAGTTGAGATTCTTTAAGTCAGCTTACGCTACTTTGTTTGTAAGACCCTCTGTATAGACTGCACCTAAATTTTCAAAAGAAGCCTAAAATGCATTGTAATGGCGACCAAAAACAAAAACAAAATACAAAATTGAGGTTATTAGTTACTTGTTTTAACATAATGATTTTAGATAATACATTTTTTGTATGCAGTTTACAAAGACATATGATTCACTTTATAAAGAATGTAAAAAAATTGAACCAATACCTTTAGCCGTTCTTCAATTATCGCGGCAAAACTAGTGACAAATGCTATTTCAGGCTCTCGTAAGCTATATTTGTGAATTTTAAGAGTCGTTTGCACGAAAATGTTCCCAAATTATTGTACTAGTAGAACATTAAAATTTGTTTTTATCTATTGTCTCCCGCTTCTCAAAGCTACGGCTGACGCGTAATTACTAGTCCTTCACTTTTTTTTTGTCCTTACGCACCGAGCCAGTCCCCGTATTTTTGCAGCTGTAACCGACTTCTCCCCCTGTATCGCATTCGGCATAGCCTTACGACTAAAGGCACTGGGACACTGCAGAAAACCTATGCCAATACAGTCAGTCTTAGGTTCGCTTCACGGCACCGAAGCTACATCGATTTTCGCCGAGAATGTAAACATAGACTACAGCTATATACTTGTGGCACACACGTGCAAGTACGTGTGTATCTCAAGTATATGTCTGGAGCTATGGCCCGTCCATATTTTTATTTCTCAAGGAAACAACGGCATTTGGAATCGAACCCTCGACCTGCCGATGCTCTGGTTTAGAGGCGAGCATGCTAACCACTAGACCAACGCATCGGTCCTATTAGTAGGATATGTATATTTTTGTTATAAATTTTATTAAACATTCACTGATACTTTTTTCTTAGTTACAGAGCCGAAGTGTGTCGTCTGCCTGCTTGAGAACGTGACTCACGTGCTCGTGCCGTGCGGCCACCACTGCATGTGTGAGTCATGCGCAAACAGAGTTGCTACCGAAGACGGGCGATGCCCAATATGTCGTCGGCACATCGATGGGCATTTTCGCATTTACAACGAAAATGTGTAGAGATGAGGCGTGTAATCGACGAGGCGAGCGAAGACGATCCCGCACACGCTTTTACAGTTAGCTCCATGCACATCGTCGATGCACAAGTGAGAGAGTGAGAGAGTGAGGGTGTGAGAGTGTGAGGGTGTGAGAGGGTGAGAGGGTGAGAGGGTGAGAGGGTGAGAGTGTGAGAGTGTGAGAGTGTGAGAGTGTGAGAGTGTGAGGGTGTTAGAGAGTGAGAGTGTGAGAGTGTGAGGGTGTGAGGGTGTAAGAGTGTGAGAGGTTGAGAGTGTGAGGGTGTGAGAGTGTTAGGGTGCGAGAGTGTAGGGTGCGAGAGTGTGAGAGTGTGAGAGCGTGAGAGCGTGAGGGTGTGAGAGTGTGAGAGTGTGAGGGCCCGACCGAAGTATGTCGTGAGAAAGAAAGGGAGAGGCTAAGGTAGAAATGGTTTATAAATTTACAGACCCCCTTGCAAAACGGCATAACTCTTTCCTTGGCCCACTGAAGCTTCTTCTGCTCGACCAGCGATATCGCCAGAGGGTTCGAACGAGAGAAAAAATCGTGAAAATGGAATGATATCGAATAGAATGGAATGGAATGATATCTTCGACGTCATGCTTCTCGAGCATCGGCAACCCTTCTCGCTATTTTATAAACAGGTCGTCGAGCGTCGCGAAGAAGTGGGCTTTATTTGTTTAGTTCACTTATTTTTCACTTTAGTTTTTTTATAGTTGAGATTGTTTATTTGGTTTATAACCTAATAGAGCATTCATTAAATTCTAATATATATATTTGTTTGATAGTATTATTCTTTTTATTGACGTGTTCACGACTCTATAATGCGCGTTGCCGGATAATAGTCATGTTTTGTCTTGGAGTGTGAGGGCGTGAGGGTGTGAGAGTGTGAGAGGGTGAGAGTGTGAGGGTGTGAGGGTGTGAGAGCGTGAGGGTGTGAGAGCGTGAGGGTGTGAGAGCGTGAGGGTGTGAGAGCGTGAGGGTGTGAGAGCGTGAGGGTGTGAGGGTATAAGAGTGTGAGAATGTGAGAGTGTGAGAGTGTGAGTGTGAGGGCGTGAGGGTGTGAGAGTGTGAGGGTGAGAGAGTGTGAGGGCGTGAGAGTGTTAAAGTGTGAGAGTGTGAGGGTGTGAGGGTGTGAGGGTGTGAGGGTGTGAGCGTGTGAGGGTGTGAGGGTGTGAGGGTGTGAGGGTGTGAGAGTGTGAGAGTGTGAGAGTGTGAGAGTGTGAGAGTGTGAGAGTGTGAGAGTGTCAGAGTGTGAGGGCGTGAGGGCGTGAGGGTATGAGGGTGTGAGAGTGTGAGGGTGTGAGAGTGTGAGAGTGTGAGAGTGTGAGAGTGTGAGAGTGTGAGAGTGTGAGAGTGTGAGAGTGTGAGAGTGTGAGAGTGTGAGGGTGTGAGTTATTTAAGGATTGATTATTTAAGGTGTGAATTATTTCAGGATTTATTTAAGATCGCTAATAACTTCTGCAATTGAAATCGCTTATTTGTCAATAGTGTACGAATCACATTGGCTGCTCGGAAGAAAAAAGAGAAGGCTGTAATGCATAGAATGAAATAAACATGGATTTATTTGAAACATGGAACTCCTTCGACGATTTATTCTTTTCGTACACTGCTGTTCATGAATGCCTGGATTTCCTTGCGTCTTCCTGGATGTCTTCCCGGATGTCTTCCCACATGTCTTTCCGGATGTCTTCCCGGATGGCTTCCGGGAGGTCTTCCTGGATATCTTCCTTGGTATCTTCGACCCCATGAAGACATAGAGCAAGATATCCAGGAAGATAAAAAATCAGAAAAACCAGGCATTCATGAACAGCAGTGTACCAGGGGATATTTTTTACGTAGTCGAGGAAGTATTATGGAGAATTAATCGTCGGCGATTTACCAATTACTGATTGAAGAAGAATAAAATTAAGGACTTTTTCGTCAGAAATCGTTGAATTGCATCTGCGCGTTAAATGCCTATAAGCATGGGTTCTATTGGCCCCTTCGGCGTTGCCCTGTCGGAACATGCAACCTTCCGGTAAACCATCCTGCACCGTTCATTTCACCAAAGTTCCCTCGCACACATTTAAACCGCAAGTGGACGTTGGTGGAACGTTGCAGCAACGGTGAAATTGTTCCCGGGAACAATTTCAGCGTTGCTGCAACGTTCCACCAACGTCCACATGCGGTTTAAATGTGTGCGAAGGAACCTTGGTGAAGTGAACGGTGCAGGACGGTAAAATGTTTCGACAGGGTGGACAAACGATATTATTATTTCCTACGGTATGTTCGTATATCCATTGGTGAAAATTATAATCAATCATTCAACTACGAGCATCGAATCGCTTTCATTGGAAAATGTTGTTTGCATTGCGCGTAGAGTTGTCCCTCTGGGCGCGACAGTAAGTATCATTTTTTTTACATGATCAGAGAAATATTATCCCAGTATTTTACTCGAAAATACTCAAAATACAAAATACAAAATACAAAATACTATATGTATTGAAAATACATTAATAGGTACTTCGTTAAAGTACTTTTTAAAATACTTCGTAAAGTGATTGAGGAGGAGGAGTAATTGGGTGGGAGAAAAAAATTCATAAAAAAATTCATTAAAAAAAAATTAAGTTAAATTTTTTTTTTTAAATTAATAAATTAATTAAAAATCAATAAAAAAGAAAAAAAATTCAAAACAAATTATCCAGAAAAATGTTTAAAAACATTTTAACAATCCAAAAAAGTATTTAAAAAATTAATCCAAAAGACAAAAAAAAATTGTATCCAATAAAATTCTAAAAGAATCAAAAAAATTGTGATACAAGAATCTTGTATTACAATTTTTTGGATTTTTTCGGATTTTTAAAAATATTTTTTGGATTTTTTTTTTAATTTTTAGGATTTAAACAAAAAAAATACGTTTTTTACATTTTTTTGAATTTATTTGGACAAAAAAATAATCATTTATACCATTTAGATTTTTTTTCATTTCTTTGGGGTTTTTTTAATGAAAAAAATTTCCATGGGTTCATGGGTTCATGAGTTTATGGGTCCATGGGTCCATGGTCCCATGGTCCAACCCATCTAGCCATCCACCCACGCATCCGTCCATCTATCAGGCACAGGCTGGTGGTCTAGTGAAGGAAGGAAATGTTGAATTGAAGTTCTCTTTCGTCAAAGAACCCGTGCAACTTTTCGACGGAGTACGCCTCGAAAAGAACGTTAACTGATCGCCATCATCTTCTTGACCGATCTTACGTTGTGTACTGTTCCAAACCTTTTACTCTTCCCGATTTTTAACAATAATTAATGTTATATTTAATTTGTAATCAGTAAAAAATGTTATATGAATTGATTTATTCAGAACTGCGTACACTCATTTTGTCGAGCTTTCGGTGTCGACCATTCGCCGTGTCGAGTTTTCGGTGTCGACCATTCGTCGTGTCGACTTTTCGCCGTGTCGACTTTTTGGTGTCGACCTTTCGCCGTGTCGAGTTTTCGGTGTCGAATTTTCACCGTGCCGTGTTTTTTTTCGCCGTGTACAGTGGCTTTGTGTACAGATTCTATAATTAGATAGTGTTCGGTTTTCAGTGTCGAGTTATTTGGCATAGACATGGCTGCGTGCACAGTCGATCGGTGTACACCTTTTATGTAGAACGTCGACGTGGCCAGTTATGCGGTACAGTCCACTCCCTCTAACTCAACGCTGTCGGGACCGGATTTCCGTGGTACTAGAGAGAGTGGCTTGCTAGAGAGAGTCCCCCACCACAGCCTACCGTCAGCCATGTGAAGCGGGCGATACGGTTAGGTTAGGTCGGTTAGGTTAGGTTAGATGGCAGACAAATTCTCGAAAGTGGGGGTAACGCCTTCTCCTCTGTGGCTTCGCGTTGAGAGAGAATTGAGGGGAAATGGCCTACTAGAGAGCGTTGAGTTAGAGGGAGTTTACTGTATACAGTTTTCAGTGTAGAGTTATTAAATATAGATATGCCAGCGTGTACAATCGACCGGTGCACACGTTTAGTGCAGACCGTCGATGTGTACAGTTATATGCTGTTCGGTTTTCAGTGCGAAGTTATTTGGTGTAGACCTACCCCCGTGTAGAGTCGTTCGGTGCACACTTTTGGTATAGACCTGTCTTCGTGTAGACTTGGGAGGTGTACAGTCGGTCCCCACCCGTTTTTGTTAGAGTTACACTCCTCGAGTATAGTGTTTCTTCTACGGTGATAGTTTCCTGATAAAAACGCCGACTGGAGCGCGACATTTCATAGCGATGGAAAAATAAACAAACACTGAGCGACTGTCAGTCATTGAACGTATATTTTGAAGAAAATATACGTTCTTATAACAACGCTCTTGCATTTGCAAGTGTGGGAGCAAAATTAGATAATCCAGCTGGAAAAGGGCCATTTGTTTTTCGAATTCATGGGCAAATGTATGATAATACATTCGCAATGAATCAAGACGAAGGTCTAGAAAGAAAATATGGTTAATTATATTTTATCGATTCAAAACAGGCAAATTGTGAACGATTAAATAAAAAATTCAATTCAAAGGTTGATGAAAATTTACTATTGGATCTAGATCAGTTGATTAGAGAAATCAATGCTTTTGCGAATGCATATAAAATGATTGCAGACTTAGAAAAGGAGGAACGAATAAGAGCAGAAATAGACAATAGGGTTGTAAAACGGATCTATATGTGAATCAAAAGGGATTCGTAGTTACATAAAAATCGTTACAATATTCCAACTTGCAATGAGGTACCCTTGATTTTTACCGGTGACGATGGAGAGCCGCCAATTAATCGAGATATATGCATTCACCCAAATGAAAGTAAGTCGATACCTATTTCAAGTTTGAGTCCAAATGGTGACCCTATGATATATCGTTTATTCTCGTTCCGAGAGGTGAAAAAGGTTGAACTACAGGTATAAAACATTCTTTTGAAAATCGAAGTGTAACGCCATAATAATATTACAGCTATCGTTTATCTTGTATAGGACATTTCACGCCTTGTTTACACGCGGGAAATTTAACCCAACAATACATAGTTGACGTTTGGACTAAAATTGAAGGGGAAAGATTAAAATATATTAGACAAGAATAAAAGGCGCTCAGATCGGAAATGTAGAGTGGATTAATGGATTATTTACAAGGATCAAGAAATTATAGTAATAATACTAGCGATCGGGCGCTTCGCGCCCGAACGCTAGGTTATTTTATTTTAATTTAATTTAATTGTTGGTTCAATCTAAATCCTCCATAGTGGCAAAACAGATGTAGACGTTTATATCCCCATACGTGGGGTAAACCTCTTTTTTAAATTCAATACAATAACATAAATATATTCAGTATGAGTACCATAAATATGATCTGCAAATAATAATGTTTTCAATCTGTTAACTGGCATATGAAATACGTGAATGACTAAATCTGGGCGATCAGATGCTGATTCACCTTCATTTAAATTTTCCAAAATTTCTGGCCATTTAGGGTGCATGTCATAGTTATGAAGAGTTGAGGTTTTCCGTGTTTTTTTTATCTAAACATATAGCATCGAAATGCAATTGTAGGATGCTCGTGGACTCGATGGGAATGATGATGGTAATATTACAATTTTGCTGGCAATTACCGTCATCGTTCCAAACGAGTCCACGAGCATCCAACAATTATATTTCGATGCTATATGTTAAGATAAAAAAAACACGGAAAACCCAACTCTTCATAACTATGACATGCAACCCAAAATGGCCAGAAATTTTGGAAAATTTAAATGAAGTTGAATCCGCATCTGATCGCCCAGCTTCAGTCATTCACGTATTTCATATGCAAGTTAACAGATTGAAAACATTATTATTTGCAGATCATATTTATGGTACTCATACTGAATATATTTATGTTATTGAATTTCAAAAAAGAGGTTGACCCCATAGATGGGGATATAAACGTCTACATCTGTTTTGTCACAATGGAGGATTTAGATTGAACCAACAATTAAATTAAATAAAAATAAAATAACCTGTATGTTAATAATGTCTGTTCACTTAATTTATTACCGACAAGACTGAGATATTTAAATATTTTAAACAGTAATAAATATAACGATTTGATTGACAAGAACCAAAAAAGTGTGTCATCACATTGAAGCTTGTCACTTTGCAAATAAACAACATTATTTAACTATAAATTTTATCTCTGACACACCATCATTAATTCCTAGACGCCCGAGCCCCGAATCCTTCCGTTTGAGTGCCCGTTCCTCTAAAGGAGGCACGCGAATACGGAGAAATTAGTGTACGAAGCCTAGCTCCCGTTACACTATATATAGGTTGCCGTGGAAACGTGCGAGTGGTGGGGGTAGGTTGCCAAATGTGATCGACGGAGAAGTGGCCTTAGTGCGAGATGGCCAAGCGCGGGAGTTTACTGTAGTCCTAACTCGATCGCTGTAGTGCAACGTCATATTCGCAAAGCGATATATGTCAACGATATAATTTTCTATGTGTTTTTCTGTATCGATGAAAATTTTTATTTGTCGTTCCTACCTGATATATGCCAGCGATATAATTTTCTATGTGTCTTTCTTTATCGATGAAATTTTTGGTGTCATTCCTGTTTTCGGATAAATAACGGTTTGGTCAATTACTATTTCCGAAGAGTAACGTTCGCCGAAATGAAGATTCGGAATAATAAAGTTTTGGAAATATGACAATTCGGACAAATAACGATTCGGCAATTCGATGATTCGGAAAAATATAGTTTCGGAGGTTTGACAATTCAGATGAAGCGCGTTTGAACCCATGATTTTCGGCCATACGACGATTCGGCCAATTGTAGTCCACTTTTGTCAGGTCAGGATTTGAAGATATCCGTGCGCGAAATCCAGCACTGTGAAGATTCTCGCTCCCGATAGCTACTCCAGTTGATCGTTCATCGTTAGTAGAGGATAGCATTGTTTCACCGTTTGCCGATTCAGTCGTCGGAAGTCTATCACGATCCTCGATTGTCTAATTGTTTTCCACACTGTTATGCCGCAGAAACTCAGGTAGCTATTCTGGGTTCTGTGCGCGAGCCGTTAGCTCGTAGGATTCGGGATGTACTCAGTAAAGGGTTGGAACCCAAGTGAAGTATAAATGCGTAGTTTTATTTAACGGGTATTGAACAATATATTTATTACAAAAATATTTACTAGAGTTTTACAAAGGTAACATTGTTATATTCGTGATATAACAAGGTTGACCATGAACCTTCACTTAAGGTTCTCTTTTGTCCGAACAGTGTCCGATCAATGTTCAATTTGACGTTAATTTAAGGTCGGATTAACGCGCAGTTGATGCTTTCATTAATGCTCACTTAATGTTCTGTTATTAATGGTTTATTGTTGCTTCATTTTTGCTTTATTAATGCTCTATTTATGCTTACTTATGTTCTTCTGAACAGAATTACTAATCGTGTTCGAGAATCAGCGCGGCTACGTGCGCTAGCTCGAGCGGCCGCTGTTCGGCAGCACCTTCCGGCCGAGTCCGGCGAAGCAGACGCGCGCCGCCGACGCACGCGCACCGGCTCTCATCCGAGGCGGCACGAGTTACGTGCCGCGTGCAACAGGTTTTCGCGCTCATCTGCGCGCAATAGTTGACACGGGTCACCACGCGGTCGGGTAGATCGCCGATTTTATTCGGTTTTCTCAACACGGTCAATCTCACGTCTGCTCACTAAGTTCGGTAGGGGAGACCGGGGACAAAAGTAACACGGGTCAATTGTAACAAGCGGCTGCGCAATGTGACAATCGGCTGCGTAAAGTGAGCAACATTATAAACATCACCATATAAGGTGATGTTTATAATGTTGCTCACTTCATATCCGATGCGTCCGATCATGCGCAGCGTTGCGCAGCCGCTTGTTACAATTGACCCGTGTTACTTTTATCCCCGGTCTCCCCTATATATCATTGTGGAAAACGTATCTCCGATTTCGGGATATCGTTAGAGTTCACCGGAGCATAGCGCGAGTGTAAGTTCTCAGTTACGCGACACACGTCGGTACACTGGAGCGACTCGCATTCTCAACGGCTACCTCGCGGCGATACAGCGCCGCGGGTAGATCTTCTCATTCGGTGGTTACCTCGCGGCGTTCCACGGCCGCGGGTATTTTATCATCCGGCCGACTTAAGCGATTTATATAATTTAATGGGCTCACCGGGACGGCTCATAACGGACTTACTCATCATTAACTATTGTTATTTGGTCACGCTCACGCTCACAACGGTCTACTCATTTGTACAGTGTTTTTCGCGCAGTTTTACCATCGTTGTTGTTACTAAATAAAAGACTTTATTTCACTGTTTAACATCGTGTGTGAAATTATTTAAACCCCCGTTCCGCTATTTCTCATCCTGGAAATTCTCAAACAAATCGCAAGTATTGGTGTACAAGTATAAGGTGTATGAAGCGCACTTCGTACGCTTGATACACCTTCATGATTAACGGCAATCGGACGTTAATCCTTGACGATAAGGGTTTAATTCGCAGACTTATACGCACGACCTACTAATCGAGTTACGAACCTTGCTCGTAACTGGTGTATCAGTAATCTACAGTAAGAATCAGGAGTTTCGAAGAGACTGGTGAGTGCTCGCTCTCGGTCCCTTATATGTGGATGAGAGAGCGGGCACGTCAGCTTAATATTGGACACATGTTTTGTAGTTTACTTTATTCCCGTAAACAAATATCTTTTCAAATCCTGACTCCTTCGAGAGCGGGATTTGGAGTTTGTTTTCCTTTCGTAATATCCGTCTCGGCATTCGCGAGCCGATCCTCCAGTTACCGAGTCATCCGCGGTTGCCTAAATGCTGACACAGCGGTGTCCGGTGACTTCGCGACCGGCGACGCGCGCTCAACGTGTGCCGCTGCATTCCTCGGTTATCTCGCAACTGGTGTTGCCCTAATGATCAGATATTACGCCACTCAGGGTACAACATTCACATTCCTTTTTTTCCCTCGAGATATTTTTACAATTTTTTTGGTGTTTCCTGTTTTTACTTTGTGAGTAATTTTTCTAATTCTCTTCGGATTACTTTAATTGTCTTGAAAAAGAAATAAATATGGTAGAATATAAGAATATAATATAATATAAGAATATATAGTAGAGAGGGAGGAAAGATGGCGGCCGGGGCAGTAGTCGTGAAAGTAAGGTGCCGGAAAAGAATGAAATAAGGAGGGAAGAGGTGGTGGAAAATGGAAAAGTGCAGTGAGAAAGTACGCGGAGAAAAGAGGAAGGGACAGAAGAAAGAGGAAAGCTCAGTAAGTGCGGAAAAGTGAAGAAAAAAGAGTGGAAAGAAAAAGGTGGAGAAACGAGGTTAAGAAAGATATGATGGACGCGGGGAAGGAAGACGAGAGGAGAGGAAAGAAAGGCAGAAGGCGAGGAAGGCACGAGACGACGACGGGAAAATACGAGAATTGGCGGAAAGCCCCGAGCCGAGAGAAATGGAATCGAAGGTCCGAGAGACGGCAGAGGATGACGAGAAAAAGGGCCGAGTCGGAATGGGAGATGGCCGAGGGCGACCGAGCCGTGTCAGGCGAGGAAACCCGAAGATGGACGAAAGCAGCAGAGGAGCGACGGAGAGGAGGAAGGGAAGGCGCAAGCTGGGACCGGAGGCAGCCGAGGGAGACCGATCTGAAACGGTCGAGGAAACCCGAGGACGGCCGAAGGCTACAAGAGAAGGAAGCGGAAGCGCACGACGGGACCCGAACGGGACAACGGCGAGCGAGGCACAGTGGCAACCGGCGACAGGTGGCCGCGAGCACGTGTGGACGGGAGAACCCAGGCACGGATAAAAGTGAAAGACAATGGAGATGGTGAAGAAAGAAAAAGTGGTGGACTGGAGCAGGAGTTGGTGAGAGCAGTGAAAGAAGTAGCGGAAGAGATACAAGGATTGATGAAGGAAATAAGCGGAATTAAAGAAGAGTTGATAGTGGTGAGAAGGATAGAGGAAAAAAGGGAGGAGAGACGTCGTGAGAGGAGGAGTGGATCGAATGATAGCAGCGGATCAGAGGAATGGTCGGAGTCGGATCGAGGAAGCGACACAGGAGACGAGGAAGAAGAAAAAGCGAAGGAAAGGGAGGAAGGAAGGAAGCAGGAGGAGAAGACGGAAGAAAATAAGATAGATGACACAAGAGCGGTAGCAGAACAGATAGCAGAAGAGATCAAGAAGCAAGAAAAGAAAGGATGGATCGAGATGATGAAGGAAGAAGATGAGGAAAAGAAAGCGGAAGAAGAAAAAGAGAGAAAAGTGGCCGAGGAGGAGAAGGCGCGGTAGAAGGGGGTTGAAGAGAAGAAGGTACGAGAGAAGTGCGATGAAGAGACAACGCGAGACAAGGGGTGGAGGAAGGCTGCGAGGAAGACGGAGGAGATGAAGAAGGAACGAAGAAGAAGAGCGCAGCAGAGAGAGTATGAGGAGAGGTGGAGAGAGAACAAGAAGAGAGGCGAAAGAGAAGGAAGAACGTGATCCTGAGAGAAGATGTGGAGGTAAAAGAGATCGGGATACAAGAGACGCAAGAACTGATAAAGGAAGGCCTGGGAAAGGAAATGGAAATTGAGAAGATTGTGAAGAAAAAGCAGATCGGTGGTGAAGGCCTGGTGATAGTGGAGTTGAAGGAGGAGAAGGACAAGAAAGAGCTATGGGAAAGAAGACGAGAGATGGAGGCAGCCGGAGCCGAAGTATGCAAGGACCTAACGTGGTGGGAAAGAAAGACGAGATACAAGCTGAGGGAAAGAGCTACCGAGGAAAGAAGGAAAGGAAAGAAAGTGTGGATAGAGAACAGAAAGATTATAGTCGACGGAAGAGAGATAGAATTTGACGAGAGGACGGAAAGATGGATAGAGGAGAAAGAAGGAAAGGAAGAGGACGACATCGGAGACAGACCAAGGGACGAAGCAAGCGAGAAGCAGAGGGAGAGAGAAGAAGCGAAGAAGGCAGAAGAGCGAAGAAAAGATTGAAAGAAATGTACTAAAGGTTAAGCGGATGTATAGAGTCAAAGGGAAGTTGGAGAAGGGAGGTGTAACAAGGAGAGAACCTTGAAAAAAAAACTTGAAACCCTACGGGGAGCAATAAACAACATACATACAACATACATATAAGAATATATAGTATAATATAATATAATATAAGAATATAAGTAATGGAAGAATATTCGTCAACCGTTGCGAATTATAGCTTTTTATAATATAACTTAGCATATAACTTATATATAGCATAACGTATGTAACTTATACATAACTTATTTTCCGAGTGGGTTTTTACGTGAATGTTCCAACTAAGTACTCATACGTCTTGTAAAACGCGGAACAGGGATTGCCTTCGATGGTGATTTTTGCTGAAGGCCGGTGGTCGATGTCCCGTAGGCCATCGGGCGTCTGCATTTTTTCGCCTATATTAACCGATCGTTCCTCTGTTTTTCTAACCACTTTGTTGTCAATGACCGTCAACAATCATCCACTCACCATGAGCGACAGCCGCAGCCTTAGTCGGCGGACTAAGGCTGCCCTGCAGCCCTGTGGGGTGGGGGGGCGCTGGGGTCCGGCCGCAGCAGTCCACACGTTGTGATTATCGAGTCGGCCGGAGCGCCCCTCCGGGGATGGTCTACTGGTCCCGCTGGGTGCCCTAGCCCCGACGTGGAGATCGTAGGATCCCCCGGGTGAGGTTTCCCCCCGGAGAGGCTCCGCTCGATGTAGTTCGCGCCGTACCCGAGAATGCGCGTGTTGACTCCGACAGCGATCAATCCTCGTGCCATCCATGGTCGCCTCCAGCGGTTCGGAGAGGCATTCGCGCCTCGTCGTCTCGCCCTCCAGCCCAGATGGGATCTTAAGCCGAATATTCGCCCGGCGGGGGCCTTCGACTCCGACAGCGAGGAAGATCCGGCGTCTCGGCGGAGACGCGTAGCGAGGGGCGAGATAAACTGGCGGGTCGCCGAATGGTCATAGCCGCTTTTGTTTGCAAGTGTGCATTTATTTGCATTTCCTCATATAGCGCTCGTGTGCATATTTGTGTGCTAATAAAAGGAATTATCAGGATCTTCTGAGGTTTTCCCTGTTTATTCCCTACCTCGGGTTAGCCCTTAGACGCGTACCCGCGACGCTCTTGGTATCATCGGAGGTTCGCGTACCTCTGATGTCGCATGAGCTCTTTTCCGTAGGGCGTGGTATGGTTGATTCTGACTCTGCGGCTTGGTTATCGTCGTTGCGTTTCATTCGGGCTTCCTGCTGCTGCTCTGCCTTCCTATGGCATTCCGTTCGGGGGAAGTTCTGACCCTGTACTCAAGTTGCAGGTCGGCACTTCCAGTCACTACTCGTGACTCTGCCTCCTCTCCGGCCGGTGTCAGCGTCAGCTTACAGACGGGCACGCGGCTCGCGCCGTCCTCGCGCTGTTTCCATCGTCGGATGGTCTCCAGCTACCATCGTACACCACGGGTCACTAGCCTCGTGCCGCGTGTATATATTGTAACGTGGCAAAATTTTGCCCGTTACTAATGTGCTCGGATCAGCTCGCTCACCGGCTCACAATGCGATTTCGTAGGGCCTAGATAGAGAGCGGATTATTTTGTAATTTTATTTTGAACGCGTTTCATGTTCGAACGCCTCGGATGGGAGAGCGACCGGAGAGAATTACGGCGAGAAGGTGTCCACGGAAGTCAGAGAGAGCCAGCGATGTTCATTTCGGGGAGTCCGGAGGCTCGAACCCTACCCCTCGGCTGTTGGAGTCGCCGACAGAATCATTGATGGAGGGAGTGGAAACTGTCGTCTAAATATCGTCGCCGAGGAAATGCATCGGGCCTGCAGCTGCCGGTGTCCGGACTGCAGGTGGAAATCGGCAAGAAGATCTGCGAGCAATTGGGCAGGGGGAACTGAGTACCCCTGTCGTAGCTATCGGCATGACTATCGAGAGTCGCGAGCGAAAATCTCCCGAGCGCTGACCAGCGTTACGCGAGCGCGGAGATTTTGGCGTAAGGGCCGAAAGCGTGCGAATTGGCGATTACGCAGGGGGGTAGGGGATGGTGCTAAGGAGAGCGATCGGGCGACGATCCTCCGACCATTTCCCGTTAAGGCGAGGGTAAACCCGTACGGCGAGCGGCCGAGTGTGAGAAAGACAGCGCCATAGGGCTCATGTGAGTGGGAGCAAGAGGGGGTTTAGACTCCCATTAAGCCGTTAGGCGAGCTGGACGAAGACACATATGTCAAATGTGGCCTGGCCTCCCAGGGGCTACGCGTCGTAAATCTCTCTTCGGAGAGAGCTAGCTCGGGCCCCAGACAAATAAACCCAGCGTGCCCATATCTGCGTTGGCTGATGATGGAGTCGCCGGTCAGCGTATCTCATGGTTCGAATGTGCATGAGATGCGTTGCGGAAGGAGGCCCGGATGAAGCCAATTGTTCTAACGCCATCCTGATGCCCAAATCAGGTGTCCTCTCCCCCGCGGGGATATCAAACAGCGGTTCTCGGCACTGCCTTGTTCCGAGAGGAGTGGGCTGTGACGAGCTGGCCCACGTGGTGCATATATTATTGGGGACTGCACGTGTGGTGTAAGACGTAATTGGTGAAGCATTTGTCGGAATCCCGCGTAGAAAAAAGTCATATGGGGAAGGGTATTAAATTGAGTATGGGTTGAATATGGGGATTCGTATGGGAACGAATATGGGTGAAGTATAATCTGACTATGGGTTTTGTTCAGTTCCCATACACTTTTCCAAACTCTTTGCCAGCTATCGGGTACGACCTCGAACATTTTTATGCAATCAACCCCACACACTTTTCCAGACTCTTTCCCAGTTATCGCGTACAGGCTCAAAAAATTTTGTGTAATCAATCCCATTCTCTTTTCCAGACTCTTTTCCAACCATCGCGTACAACCTTCAAAAAATTCCTATTAATGCGTTTAGTGGGAAAGAGTCTGGAAAAGAGTATGGGATAGATAGACCGAAAATTTTCGAGGCTGTATGCGATGACTGGGAAAGAGTCTGGAAAAGTGTGTGGGGTTGATTGCATGAAAATCTTCGAGGTCGTACCCGATAGCTGGCAAAGAGTCTGGAAAAGTGTATGGGATGAATGTGGGAACTGAACAAAGCCCATAGGCAGATTATAGTTCACCCATACCCGTTCCCATACGAATCCCCATATTCAACCCATACTCAATTTAATACCCTTTCCCATACGACTTTTTTCTACGCGGGAAGCAAAGGGGACTTCCGCTTCGGCTTACCCCGGGTGGCTAACTGGCACCCGTTAGAGGTGTCAGTGAAAGGTATCGCAGAGGAGGTGATTGCCAACCGATCTGTGCATGGATCAGGTGCACCTCTATTGAGGTCGGCTTCTGCGGGGCATAATATATCGCAACATGAAATTAGATAGGAGGGATGTTGCGTATGCTCTTAAAGGGCGAGACTTTCGGGTCAAGCATAAGAGGAGAGCTTCGTGCTCGATTCTTTATACATTATCTGGACGAAGACACAGCGTAGAATATTTTCTGGTCTCCCGTCTACTACCGAGCGTACGAGCGCATTCCATCCGTCGCCGTTGGAAAATCTGTCGTGGAACCCGCTGAGCTTTTCGATCCCCAGGCATCGAATATTGTAGTGTAAAATCAAGTCATTGTATTTATCGTATCTCCCGTGTACCGACTGGATGCGTGTGCCGGGATTTTTCGTCCCATTGGCGTGTCTCGTCTCGCCCGCGCCGGGAATTAACGCGAACGTCCGTATCCAGATCGTCGCGTATCGTGTGTGCGACACGCAGAGACGGATTTACCGCAACTGCCGCCCTAGGCTCAAAAAAAATGCCGCGTTTTTTTGTCTCTTTTCTGTAGTATCTATGAGAAAGCATTTTCGGGATTTTTTCTTCCTCATAGAGCAGCGGTTTTTAACCCGGGATCCATGAAACCCCCAAAATACACGAGGGACCCCCTGTGGACCCCCAAGGTTAAAAACCACTGTCATAGAGGAAGCTTCGCGAATAAAGGAAAGTTATGAAAAAGTGATATGAAAATGTCAATATTCAACTCTTATGCGATATGAAAATTTCAATTCTTAACTTTCTTCAACGTGAACGTCGTGTTTGACTTTTATGCAAAAAACGGGTCGATTGTAAGATTACTTTCTATATTTTGAATATCGAGGATCGATGTAGAGATTAGGGCGGCATCGATAATCAATCTCGGGTAGCAAGTGCGTGAGCATCTCTGCCGTCGAATTTGTATGGGCCGGTGCGAATAGTACGCAGTAAATCGTTCTCTTTCTCTCCGGGGCCGTCGAAGGGATCACACGCGAAGAGAGCAGACAAGTGTCGAGAGAGAGAAGAAAGAGCGAGCGTATTCGTGTCAAACGCCTTCTGTCGAACTAGGCCAGCCGACCAGTCTTGATCTCCAAATTCCGTCCACAAGCCCCGAAGGTTAAGAAAGAGCCAATGTGTAAGCAAAACAACTGGCCAGTTGAGTAAAAAAAGATAATAATTATTATTTTATCATTTGTTTTTCGCCTCGAAAGCCCCGATCCTACGGAAAAGTCGATCACGGTCGGGGACTTCGTTTTTCAAATTGAATGGCTATAAAATCCGGAATGTGTGAGTGAATGTAGAATGTGTACAATTAGTTTATTTACTGACTTGTCCGATATATGCGAACGGACAATGTAACGAGGGCTCGATGTCCGACTTCCTCTTTGGTTGAAGAGCTTTCTTTTTATCGGTTAAATTTTGATAATGTGTTCAGCAAGTAAATTAATTTAATTATTCTGGAAATAAATGTGATAACCGATATATGACGGAATTTATGTTATTTATGTGTGACGATTTGTGCCCGTATGATTGAATGTAAGTTGTGTTGTTGAATGGTATTTTTTATTGCTCGAATTCATTTCATTATTATCACGTGCAGATTCCTTTACAATCTCACACGATTCAGGTTCGGCATGAAAAATATACCAACATCGCGCTTCACTTTGTCAGATCTGTGCTCGAAGCAAAAAAATACTTGGAATTATGCGCTCCAGAATTTTCCTTTCGCACTTTCGATTTTACCCTCAAGAAATTCCAATTATACCTCTTTACATCTATCTCTTTCAACCCCGTAATTTCCATCATCTTGTGTGTTTCGTGCTGTAGAACATGAAAGGCATATAAGTTTTCCGCGACGCCGTTGGCAAGCAAAGAAATCGTTCTTTGAAAATACACAAAATCACTCATTTTTGCAATTTTGACTATAAAAATTCCTGATAAATTTTGGTCGTTCATCGTCGCTCCGGGATTATAGTTAATGTATTTTTGCACGCTCGTCACGAATCTACCACTGATTTTATTCATAGATGAATATTTAATACGGAAAATTGAATCTAAAACAATAAAGTACTAATATTTCATGAAATTCAAAAAATTCAAAATGACAAAATTTAAACGGTTCGATCGATTCTCCCCAAATGTAGGAAATGTAGGAATCATCGGGCGATCATACTCGATCTGTGTACAACTTTTTGCACCGATAACTAAAAAATTGTAAGAGCTAGAGTTCACACAGACATTTTTGAAGAAATAAAAAATCGCGTACAAAGAACAACTGAATATTTATTAATAACATTTTGAAGAAACATCGACTATTAACCGAACATGGTGTATGTGAAATTTCAGTTTAATCGGTCAAGGCATTCTCGAGTTATGGCGGTTTGAATTTTTCGATAAAACACGTTATCATTAAAATCTCTTTTTTTTTACCAACAC
Source organism: Ichneumon xanthorius (assembly GCA_917499995.1). Taxonomy (NCBI): domain Eukaryota; kingdom Metazoa; phylum Arthropoda; class Insecta; order Hymenoptera; family Ichneumonidae; genus Ichneumon; species Ichneumon xanthorius. The sequence continues at coordinate 1,004,082 of CAKJTD010000081.1, read as the reverse complement.
AAAGCTTTTTCTATGAGGAAGCCAAAATCAGAGCTCATATTTTTTTGCTACCTTTCGGAAATTACCTTTTTGAGAGTTTGAAATTTCTTCGCCTCAAAAATGTTGCCGCCCAAAAAATGTGGCAACCCAACAAATTTGCCGCCCTACGCTATAGCCTATTCAGCCTACTGGTAAATTCGCCCCTGCTCGCAGGAGAAAATATATAAAATATAATGCCATGCAGACATGCGAAGAATAAAAAAAGGCATATTCTGATTATTGCAATATTTAAAAAAAGTGATGCGTTAAAACACTCTCGCTGTTACGTTCAGACCTGCGAATGGTGAGTTCGCTCGGTGAGAACCATAAACATAGAATAGTCTCATTTTTGAGTCAAGGCGTTAGCTCTTTACTCGGGGACGGAGACCTCGCTGTACTGCCGTGGAATCAAGGAAAATGACGTATAGAGATATTGAGCCTCCTGAGAGATTATCAGAAAGGCCAGAGTGCATGCAAATAAATGTTCGAAATAATTAGTTGGTTGTAATACTCACAATACGTATATATTGAATAGTGTTTGTTGAAAATACAGTATGTTTGAAATGAGCCAACTTAATTGCTCAACTACTATTTTAATCGAAGTACTCTGCCCCGCAGGGCTAGAAATTGTAATAAGAGCTTTGCGCGCTCTCCGTAGATTTGTTGAAGATGCAGCAGGGTGGTCGATCGAAGAATAACTGATTTAGTCCGGAAAATCGTGACCTATTTATACTAGATCTACTCCTATGCTTATTAATGTTAGAAGAGCCTAGCAGTATAAAGCTGGACAAAAGATAGGTTCTAAATGTGCGGAAGGAAGAAAGTGTTTGAATTGGAGTAGGGAGTGTATGCTCCTTGGATGACAGAGAAGTTGACATTCGGAATTCGGGGATGAGAAATGTATAATACCCGTAGAATTAACAGATGTGAGAAAAGAGGCGTTGTCGTCATAATATAGAATGATTCGGGAAGGAGAAAATATATTGGAATTTTTAATGTGACACATTCTATGGTTGACATTAATTAGTGTGTAGGAAGCTCGAGTGGAAGGGCGAAAGCGATAGAAGAACGGGTGTTTAGGCTTTAGTCAAAGGAAATATCTTTGGGTGAAGTTGGAAGATGACCTAACTCGGAAGAAGTAAATTTTTACAGGCAAGGGCCGGTACGGCAGAGTGCTGTAAAGAAAGAGTGGGAGTGACAGTGAGACGGATACATGAGGCGTACGCCTATGCTTTCAATGCCTATCGTTGCGGCTTAAATTAGGTTAATTATTAATTCAATTAATAGTATGGTTAACAATCTCATTGAAAATATGTTTTTACGAATTACGGAGGTTGTAACGCTCGCCCTATATAAGTAACCTATAGAGGGCCTACATTGACAACCAATCATTGGCCGATCGTCTTGATCGACCTTGGGGCTAATGTTGGTTGCCAATATTGGCAAGTACGTATCATCCAAGGTTCCCTCGATGATTGGACCAAGCTCGCATGCCTATGTTGGCAACATCGGTACTAAGCTTCGTCCAACCATTGACCACGTCCGATTGCCCTACATGGGACTGTACAGACAACGTGTAGTATTCATGCCCATCTACACAGGAGTATTAATTATTGATAATCGGAAGTACAGAGTGAGTTACCCTGTGTGATATCTTACTCCAAGATTCTCCCAATTAACTTAAGTAAGAACCCGATTATCCTGGCCCGATAATATCCGAAAGATGCAGAGAGTTTTGTGAATATCATCGAAGAGTATTCGAGTCATGTGTTCTGTGAAACTCGCTACCACGTTAACTGTTACTACGATGAATTGTATAGAGTTCACACTCCGCTGAAAAGAATTCCTTTCCGATAAAGTAAGAAGCGTCAAATAAAATGCCATTCTGTAAGAAACTGTAGACCGTGGAGAATATAAAATCGTGTATTGGTTGACAAAAGATATTATTGGATACAAGTTCGAATGTTGAGACGAGATGTGCACGCTTTGGGGACTCTTCGTAGAACGCCTCGCTAGCTCGGCGACGCGAGGCGTCTCCTCCTAGTACTTGAGATCGGTGGGTCCTCCGTGTGAGGCCCACAAAGGGTCTTCTATGTCCATGTTATAAATAAGGGGGTTGATAAGGCGTCCGTAAGCAGTCTGCTGACTCTGCAGAAGACGCCGGAGAGACTAGTTGCTTTCAACTCCTTATAAATTGTACACCTCGCCCCCTGCCCCCCCCCCCCCCCCCATCAGGCATGGGTGAGTACGGGACAAAGGCGAACCGGTGTCTGGGCGATATCAAAGACATGTTTCCGAGCTACGCCATCGGCGAAAGAGTCAGGCAGAGTACACGTAAGTTTTTTTATCCAGTTCTCACAAGTCCTGTTTTTCATCGCATCGAGTCACGCGTGTCACAGCAGTAATTTACTACCATCTTCACTGTTCGCAAGAACAGTGAGAATTGGAAAATTTCCATTATCCTAAGATTGTAATTCGAGTCACAACCCCTCCCCTCTTTTTTCTAGTTTCTTCGGTAAGATTTCGATGACAAAACAAAACCCGCTTGCACTATAGATGTTTGGGACTCGACATAATTGATTATCATTGAAAAAAAGTTGGTTGTATAATGTGTTAGTATAATACCCACCAGATCCTAACAGTATGTGAAGCTTTGTTGGCTTATTTGGCCATTCATGGGCTATGGAGAAAAATCAAAAGGAACAAGACGAACGCGAAAGGAAGTCAACGGAAATTAATAATGTTGAAAAACTTTCTAATTCTTACGTCAGCAAAACGTTGATAAGTTCAGCCATGAGTCCTGTGCCTTTGTCTTCGAAGGGTGCACCAGCAACCTGACAAATTGTTTTTAAGAGGCAGCCTTTGCCAGAAACCTGGAACCCATAGAGAGCGGATTCGATGACCCTGTATATTTCCCAGCGTGAAATCGACCTTTTCTTGTTCCATTCTTCTTCTTCTTTTGTTGTTGGCATTCCAAACAAAGAATTACAATTTAATGCCATACTTGCAGTCGTACAAAAGAATACATGAATATAATTATTGTAAAGTTTTTCTCGTCAGTTCTCGAAAATCTTTTTTATGTTCCGACTGCCCAAGGGTAAAATATGGGAATTATGTGTTTCACGGCGATCATGTAACTTTGCGTGTTTTCTCTAGTGATGCTCCGAGATAAGATAATACGAGATAAGACGAGAATTAGCTGTCTCTCGTCCCGTATCGACAAAATATGAAAAAGTATGGTATCGTCTTGTCTCTCACATCGTCCCGTTCACTTATTTTGAATTTTCGTTGAGAAAAGATGTATATATGGGGCATTCCACCAAAAATTTGCATGATCTGACGCTGACCCCTTACAATAAAAGCGCCACTTTTCTCGAAAAATGTTTTGAATTAGAGAGGACACGTATTTTTTTATTTGGACCTCCGATCGATATTTCCGACCATATGATTTTTATAAAAATTAGATTTTTTCTGTAGGGCTACTTTTTAAAAGATTAATGGATCTTGGAAGTTTTCAATCGTATCGAGACATTTCTCAGACGAAATTTGTTCAGCTTAAAGTGAACAAAATGATGCACATTTTTTTTACAAATCTTCTGGTCAGTCTACAGTTGTGTTGTACGACGTTACAGTGGAAAATATAGTTTTTCATCAACTTCGTCATGATGAATATTAAAAATAAAGTATTATAAAAATTTTCTGTGAAATTTCGCGACTTTTGAGACTAGTTACGAAATGGGAAAATTCCAATTGGCAATGAAAAAGTTATCACAAACAGTATTCACATTCGGAAGACTTTGAACTTTTACTACAGTTGTATCAAATAGAATGGAAGGTACAACATAGCACACACGGTGTATTGTAACACGGCGACTTGTACAGGATTGTAAAAAAGAAAACCCCGTATCATTAATCTCTTGGGATTGTTGGTTCGTATCGGTGTGCTTATCTGGTAACAAAATCCTCGGGTTCAAATATAAAGAAATGTAGGAGATGTTTCGTTTTTAATATCGGAATAATTAAAAAAAATTATATTCAACAACCACCAAGGGGGCCCTTCCCCGCAGAAGCTAATAATAAAATATTATATTAATTTTCATATTAAAAAGCTTCAATCAAGTAGAACTTCGCGAAAAAAAACTTGCTCTCCCGTAACTAATCTCAAAAGTTGCGTAATTTCACAGACAATTTTTATAATTTGGTCTTTTTAATATTCATTATGACGAAGTTGATGAAAAACGATATTTTCCACGTTTTACCGTCGTCTAACACAACTTTTGACTGATCAAAAGATTTGGAAAAAACATGCATAACTTTGTTCACTTTAAACAACAAATTTCGTCTGAGAAATTTTTCGATACGATTAAAAACTTCCAAGATATTAATCTTTTAAAAAATATCCTGTAACTGGAGCCAAGCTTCCTACAATATTTTCCGTAATTGTGCGCCTCCTGTAGAGGAACGGGCACTCAAACGGAGGGATTTCGGGAACTCGAGCGTCTAGGAAAGAATTATGGCGTGTCAGCGATAATTATATGCTTAAATATTATTTTATTTTTCTAATTACAAGCTTCTGTTTCAATTTCACCCTTTTCCTTTCTATTTTATCGGATCGTTTTACATATCGGTGTTCGTAACGGTTCGGTGGTAAGTCGCCATCCGCATGTGAATAGCACCGCCATGGTAGTGCGGACTTGAGACAGCCGCGGTATCAAGATGGCTGCCGGGCTCTGCCGTTCCCACTGTGATGTCACGGCGCGAGGAACGTCGGTGACAGGTCGCTCACCTCGCGATCTTCGCTCGATATTTATTATATAATTTGATGCTTCTACCTTTAGCGGTGTCACATATAGTTCTTCAGGGAGGTGAATGTAGCGATTGCCGTGCCTTTTTTGTGTTTTGTGAGTCGTAATATTATTTTCACTCCGCCTCTTGTAACGTTTCTTACCGGTCACTTTGGTAATCTGACCCAGTCGATCTGAAGATTGAAATTCATCTTTTCACTTCACGCGGAATTGTTTATAAGTCCTTTTTATGCCGGACACCGCAATTTATAAGTACTTTTCCACAATCGACACTAAATTTCTAAGTTATTTTCACAGTCTTGCAAAAGTTTATAAGTCCTTTCTCGGCTTTTAGCACCAAAATTATAAATCTATTTCCGAACTTTATACTAAATTTATAAGTCTCTATTCGACTTGGCACAAAATGTATAACTTATTTTTCGCCCTAAATTTTATAAGTCCAATTCGGCACCACTTTCCCTTTTAGTGACTTTATTTCACCTTATTTCACTTTTCACTTTTAGTCACTTTTAGTCACTTTAGAGCTGGATGTTGGTAAGGTAGATCCGATGAACTGATGATCGATTGCTGAAATCGGAGTTTTTTATACTCCGATTTGGGCCTCTAACTCCGTCGGTTTGGCAAATTTCTGGCGGACGCGCGTCTGCGTGCGGTCGGCGTATTATTCATTATTTATTGGTTGACTCGACATTGCTCTGCTCTCGGCTTCATCGTGGAGGGAAGTGGGGGTGGGGGGGGGGGGGGGGGGTGGGACGGTCGGCGAAACTATATTTTGAATGCGGCGACTTATAATACAAAATCGAATATTATTTGACCGTGTCACAGCAGCCTTCGGGTAAGCAGCCTCGTTTTTCTCGTCTCTAGTGGCATTACTAGTTTTCTCCGTATCCAGTATTCTCTGAATCGACAAAAAATCGCTTGACAAAATTTGGCGAACAGTTTCTTTGAATCACCTGTGCCTTTTTCAGTTTCTATTACGCTTCGATGTAAATTCATAGACATTTTCATAGAGATGCAAATTCATAGAGATAAAGTATTATCGGAAAATTGCATGTGTGTCCATATTGAAATTTCAGCGAGACATGCCGCCATTCGCCTTATATCGCCTTTTCACCTTATATCGCAGCTAATTTCGCAGTGGCTCGATGCACAATCTCCTGAGCATTTTGCATTTCACTACGAATCAGCTGTCAAGACTATATACTTTCTTTAATTAAAAAAAAATATACATGATCAGTATTTTATGCGTGATCAGTGTGTGAAATATACTTTTTTCTTATTGATAAAATGCTATTTTTTCTGGTCAGATAGGATTTATGTATGTGCCGTTCCTCTCTGATACATTTTTCTACGTATCGTTCCTCTTCGCTTTATTTTTTAAATGTTATATCAGAGAGGAAAAACACATACAACATTGTATCGGAGAGGAATGACACATAAGAAATTGTATCGAAGAAGAAAGGCTGAGACGGTCCTCAAAGTCCGCTCGCCTCCAAACCTCTTTTCGAGCACCGCAGAGAATCGGAGCAGCGACGAGAATCGCGAGAAGCCCGCGCAGGTCGATAAGGTGGAGCACTCGAGCGACAGGCTGATACCCGGAGAGTCAGCAGCTGTGGAGCAGCCTGCTTTACCCCGAGACTCACGGCGCATTTCGGAGCACGCGCCTAGCACGCAGGTGTTGCGTCAGCCGCGCATGATCGCGGGAGACGAAGGAAGAGGAAGGCTGCTGACGTCACATTGACCTCACACGAGACGGAAGGGGACTCAAATTCGTGCCGTGTGAACACCCGTCGCTTCGATATAAAAGGCCGTCCGAAAGCCAGGAACGACACTCTTGGCCGAACAGTGACTCCGATCACTACCGAGATTCCTTCCCAACAAGCATCGACGACTTTCTCTGGGGACAGAGATAACTGCTGCTGTCTTGATTACCCCATTACCTAAAAGACAGCGTCGACGACTTCTCTCGGGGACGGGAGTAACTGCCGCCGTCTGTTAACCCTTTCCCCCTGAAAATACAGCGTCGGCGACTTCTCTCGAGGACGGGAGAGACTGCTGCCGTCTGTTTCCTTTAACCCTTTCGTTCTAAGATTTTTTTTTTGCGATATAAAAAATCTTTTCTGCCGCGATAATTTTTTTTTTTTGTAGAAATCATACTAATTAAGGAATAAGATTTAATTTGTATTTAAATAAAAAGAAATATTTAAATTGACATTTAGAATCAATTTCGGTCTATCGAATTTTTATTTACAGTGCCTGCCCTCACAAAAATCAAAAAGTGAGCAAAGAACTCACATAGCGACGCTTTCGGAGCAAACAGCTGTAAGCCTCCGAAAGTGATACGTTACAAGACACGTAGAATATAGTATCGGAGGCATACAACATTCAGCAAATGGAAAGGAAAACAGGAGCTCTTCGAATACCCTACAACTTCCATTAAGCTAGAGCAACGGCAACTGCAGGGCCTGTGGAAAAGGCCCACCGAACTATCCTTTGCCCGGTTCGTAATGCACTGTACCCATCCATCATGCGCCCAAAAGTGCCAAGGAGCTTCAAATGGAGGTTATAGCCTGCTGTGGTTCACGTCCGCCGTTACCGGTGACGTACGATCCCTCACGACCGTCACATTGACCAAAGAGGATCTATCGTCAGCTCTGACTACTCCCCAGGTGCGGTTTTAGAGCCGGGCTGAGGTTGGATCAACTATGACCGCCTGAGTTAGAAAGTAGACCCGACTCTGGTCGCCAATGTAGACTCGACGATCAATTAACGTCGGGATGATAACATCGGCCCAAGGTTATCAAACTACGTTGCCCCAATGTTGGCTACCGATGTCCAGCCAACGTTGAATGGAAAATAGTAAGAAGCATATTTTTATAGAAAAATATTTTTATCGACCTGCGCGACTTTTATATGCTTTTTTTATCTTCGACACATTGGAATAGAGCTGCAACTTCTTCGGGTATCCGGATAACCCGGATTATCCGGATCCAACGGATCTAACGCTTCAGAACCGGATAGTTCGGGTATCCGGATAACCCGGATTATCCGGATCCAACGGATCTAACGCTTCAGAACCGGATAGTTCGGGTATCCGGATATCCGGATCCTCCCGAACTATCCGGGTATCCGGATACCCGGATTCACCCGAACTATCCGGGTATCCGGATACCCGGATCCACCCGAACTATCCGGGTATCCGGATACCCGGATCCACCCGAACTATCCGGGTATCCGGATATATCGAACGGTTCGTGGTTTGGTTCGCTAAGCTATTAATCGAATGGGATGAATCCAAGCCCGAACGCCAGAGATGTTCGAACCCCGCGAACTATTCGACCCGTCGAACTCGTCGAACGGGTGAACTGTTCAAACATTTAGAGAGGCTCTGTTCGAAGCTATTGAATGTTGTAATGTTAATTGTGTAGAATTGGTACACGAAGACTTCCTCGAGGTCTAGCTTAATGGAAGCGTTACCCTCGCAGTCTAGGTGTACCACGAAGACGTCCTCGAGGTCGAGGTTAACGAGAGTGTTTCTCTTGCGGTCTAGGTATACTGTGATGACTTCCTCGAGGTCCAGCTTGACTGGAGCGTCTCCGCCGCGATCTACGTGAACCGCAAAGTCTTCCTCGGGGTCGAGCTTACCGGAGCGTCTCTCTCGCGGTCCACGTGTATCGCGAAGACTTCCTCGAGGTCTAGCTCAACGAGAGCGTTACCTTCGCAGTTTAGGTGTACCCCAAAGACTTTCTCGAGGTCTTGCTTCACCGAAGCTTTAATCCCGCAAACTAGGTATACTACGAAGACATTCCTCGTGGTCTTACTTCAACAATGCGTTTATCCCGCGAGCTTAACAGGAATGTTTCGCGATCTCGGCGTACGAATGGAGTGTTTGACTCTCGATCTACGTGTACCACGAAAACTTCCGCAAGGTCTAGCTTAACGGTAACGTTTCTCTCGCGGTCTATAATTCTACCTCGACGACGTTCTCGAGGTCTAACTTAACAGAAGCATTTCTAGGTCTAGGTATACGAAAAGACTTTCTCGAGGTCGAGGTTGACCGGAGAGTCTCGGTCGCAGTCCATGTGTATCGTAACATCTTCCTTGAGGTCAGTTTGAGGACAGAACATCTCTAAAGATGGTAGGGTGGCATAGCCCCCGATCGGTTATCCACCGATGAATATCCCCGAAAAGAGTAACCCCCGAAACGCATATCCCCCGAAAAAGTAGCCCCCAAAACGCATATCCCCTGAAAAATTGACCCCCAAAACGTCACTTTATTCAAAAATTGCGAAGCCTATCGTGAGTGCATTCCGTTGAGTGCTGACGATAGGTGGTGTTTGTTCAATTAACTGAGTTAACGTTGGCCACGGTATAAAGAACAGCACATTGGCAATCATACATTAATCTGGGCTCTGATGTACAATGGATCGATATTATCGTCAGATGAAGCCTTCGCTCACAGAAACCAGAATCGTCGAAAATATATTTTTGCCGGACGGGCTCTTTAATGTGAATGATGCGTAGAATGGAACGGCGACTAACGTGGTCAATCAATTCCGGCATGCTTTATTATTAAATTCTTATTAATTGACATTCATTCTTTTTAGATCCTCCGAGCGAGGACAAATTCGGTCGTAAAAATTATAGGTCATCGATTGGAGTATCCCGATTGCGCCGTAGCGAAAAAATTATAATCATACGCACCATAAAATATATTTTTTGTTAAAAAAATATGTGTATGGAAAGAATTGTAAGAAAAATCGAAAAAAAATAAAATCACATGAGCCAAGTTGTGATAAACAGCAAATAGATTTGCTATACTAAATATACAGATACAAATCTGTATATTTAGTACAGTAATTATGTAGTCAAAAAATAACGAAAATTTAAACCACTTTTTTCTATATTTAACTCAAAAATACAATACGAATCAAACCAAGTTTTAATTTTGTTCTTGTATTTTTGAGTTAAATAGAAAAAGAAAAGAATGGTTACATTTTTTTCCATTTTGCTTCCTCATAGAGGAAGCTTTGTGATGGTGAAAAAAAAAATTTCTAGATTTTAATGAAAACGTGTTCAGAATGTTCCAAAACATCGAAAAAAGACATTTAGAAAAAATGTCTGGATGTGTGCGTGCGTGCGTGCGTGCGTGCGTGTTTCTCAGACCCCAAAAATTGAAATTATTATAACTTAACAACGGCTTAAACTATCAGGTTGCAATTTCTAAGGTAAGTAGAAGGGTCAATCCCCAATATGTGGTTAAATTTTCGGCCAAATATTTTCAGTTACAAAAATGTTATGCCTTTTTGAACTTTATTAGAAATGTCTGTACGCACGCTAGCGGTTCCAATTTTGTATCGATCCGGCTGAAAAATTGTACACAAATAGACTATTACCGACCGATGATCCCTATTTAATTTGACGAGGATCGATCGAACCGTTTAAATTTTATGAGAATTTGAATTTTTTGAATTTTACGAAAAATTAGTATTTTCTTTCTGACGCGAGTTTTCGTATCAAATATTGAGCTAAGACTAAAATAAGGTGCAGTTTTGTGATCAGTGGTCAAAATCAGTAAAATATAGTCCCTGAGCGATGATACGAGAAAAAACTTTTTCGCGAATTTTTATAACCAATATAGCAAAAATGCGTGATTTTGCGTATTGTCAAACAATTCTTTCCTTCTTGATGGCATCGCGGAAAAATTTAGGTTTTTATCATGTTCTACGACAAGAAATACACAAGATGTATGTAACGGGGTTGAAAAAGCTAGATAAAGAGGTACCATTTGCATTTATTTATTTATTTATTTATTTATTTATAAATAAATGAATAAGTTGAAAATTGAAATTTTTATATGGCTTTCTCATAATGTTCCTTTATTCGCGAAGCTTCCTCTATGAGGAAGCCAAAAATATAGAAAATGCTTTCTCATAGATGAAGCTTTGCGAATAAAGGAACATTAGGAGAAAGCCATATGAAAATTTCAATTTTCAACTTTTATTTTTGATTACATAATTGCTACACTAAATATATATAGATCTATACCAATCTGTTAACAACTACTTAGCTCATGTGATTTTATTTATTTTCGATTTTTTATTCATTTTTTTTTTAGATTGCTTCGATATTCATATTTTTTTGGAACAGATACAAAATTTTAAATACGCGGCGTACCATTTTTATTTGAAAATATATATTTTTTAATTTTTTTTTATTAATGTTCCGTTCCAGGTATACCCCTTAGGGGTTTTTACCTTAGCTCCCCCCTAGCCTAACCGTGTACCTATTCTAACACTTTCCTACCCGCACTTCGCTAACCTACTCTAATTCCGTGCGTCCGCAGCCGACTTACTTCCCCCTAACTGTACCGCATTCGCCGAGGACACAGGGAAACTGCGGAAAACCCATGTCGGTACAGCTGGCGATATTCTACTGATCCTCCGGTATTTCTGCACTTGAGTAAAGTGCAAAAACACCTAAGTTTCAGAAGAAATCGCCTCCCGCTCACCGGTCGATGCGCCAGCTAGCGCACGGCTAAGCGGTCACCCATCCAAGCACTGACCGCGAACGATTGTGCTTGACTTGGGAGACCACCGGAACCGTGCGCCGACCGCTCATCCACTGCTGTCGGTTTTGAAAATATGTATATATACTTATATATTTTTGAGAATGTATTGTTCTAATTTTATCAGTACAACGCAGTCGGGATGCTCCAATCGACAACCCATTATTTTTACGACCAAATTTGTTATCATTTACACAAGCCAAATCGACTATTATAATTGCCTTATATTTTTTGGGTGTACGGATGGTCCGAAATGAATCAACGTCAATTAATAAGAATTTAATACTGAAGCATGCTGGAATTGAGTCGACGTTTCATTCTACGCATCATTCGTATTAAAAAGCCCGTGCTGTAAAAATATATTTTCAACGATTCTAGTTTCTCCGAGCGAAAGCCTCATCTTATGATAATATCGATCCATTGTACATCAGATCCCAGATTAATCGCAGTATGATCGCCAATGTGCTGTTCTTTATACAGTCGCCAACGTTCGCTCAGTTAATTGAACAAACACCACCTATCGTCAGCACCTAACGAAATGCACTCACGCAGATAGGCTTCGCAATATTTTAATACAGTGACGTTTTGGGGGTTAATTTTTCGGAGGATATGCGTATTGGGGGTTAATTTTGCCACTCTACCCTAAAGATCTAGCTTGGCGAGAGAGATGCTCTTGTCAAGCTAGACCTCGAGGAAGTCATCACCTAGACCGCGAGTGAAACACTCCTGTTAAACTAGACCTCGATGAAGTCTTCAGGGTAGACCTAGATTGTGAGAGAAACGCTCCTGTCAAAGTAGACCTCGAGGAAGTCTTCGCGATACATGTGGACCGCGAGAGAGACGCTCCAATCAAGCTAGACCTCGAGAAAGTCTTCGCGATACACGTGGACTGCGAGAGAGACGTCCCGATGAAGCTAGAACTCACGGAAGTCATCGCGATGCACGTAGACCGTGAGAGAAACGCTCCTGTTAAGCTAAATCTCTTATTATCCGATTAGATCCGGATTATCCGGATAGTTCGGGTATCCGGATATCCGTGTACTCAGATAATCCGACTCACCGGATATCCGGATCGCCGGATAATTTGGGTATCTGGATATCCGGATATCCGGATAATTCGGGTATCCGGATATCCGGATTTGAATCATCGGATTCGTCAGATCCGGATAGTTCGGGTACCCGGATATCCGGCTAACCCGGATACAAGTGGCAGCCCTACATTGGAAGCATAATAATAACATTTTAGTCGGTAATGGATCCTCGAACCCGTGACCGCGAGACTACTAGGCGACGCTCTTACGCATTCAGCTATGCACACCTTAAATATTTTTATTTCGAATCTTATATAAAAGTTGTCTACTGCACCTCTATCTAATATTAACTTACCAAATGCTTCAACTTTGTCTAAGTGATATTATTTAATTTTTTTATTCACATTTTAATCAATAATGTTGATGAAACTTAGGCTGTCTACATTACAGTACAATAGATAAAACTATAACAAAGGTATAACACAGTTTCTCTTGGAGCGCAGCGCCAGACAGACGTGTTTACGGTCGCGCCCTGCCTGTGCTATAATATACTGTAACGAAACAGGGATCAGCCCTGAAGGAAAAGCATGAAACGGCACCATCGCCATGACCGTTACCAGCCCGCGACCGAGCTCGACTTCGGGTCACCGCGGAAGCGCAAGCTCCGCCCAGCCGAACGCGAAACGCGAGTAGTGAGTCGAATTAAGACGGAGGAGTTGAGGTGTCCGCTCGAATTCGAACTTTAGGAGATTTGGTCGTTGCACCGACGTCATCGATCGTACGATCTATGACGCGAGTAACGGGACTTCGCCGGCCTATATAAGCCAAAGCAACCGTGCCGTGGTACTTATTCCGTGACTAACTATTAAGGGATAGCCCAAATCGAAATAAAAAATCGCGCATTGAAATACGGGTCTCTTGAGCCAGCACAACTCCGGCCAAACCATAGCCCAAGGCTTGGACGTCGTAGGAAAGTCGGAAAAATAAAAATTATCGGGGACGAATTTGCCGAGCAAATTAAATCGTGCGTCGCGTCGCCACGCGTAAGTCCAGGCTTCCCAACATCCGGAACACGATAGTCAGGGCCGAACACCGGAAGCTCTCGTAGTGAAAGCGCAGAATATAAAATATACCTTCCTCAAAAAAAATAAAATCGAAATCGAAGCCGAGCTCGTCGTTCCCCGCGCATCGCCGACGCTGAACGACGAGATATTTAGGTTTTGTGTGTTTTCGTCACCCGAGCATTGCTGCCGCTGGAGAGAACAAAGAAAATTTGTATCAGTAGAATCCTTGAGCAAGGACAGCTCCTTGCTAAGCATCGTGCGAGGTAATTGAATCTTTTGTTAGTCGAGTCAAGTAAATCCAGAACTTGTTCTGTTTGATCGAGGCGAATCGATTCGAATTCGCGACGCTGCTATGCAGCGTCTTAGAAAATCGTCGTGGGCTCGTGCTATCCAGCAGTGACGAGACACGATAGATTTGTTAAGGAAGCGCATTAGGCGTCAAATCTAATTGATAACCGCGACTCCAGACATAATTCCCATAGGCTCCCCAGAAACCGAACACACCTGTAAACGACCTCCATAATTTCACACCCATATTCATCCCGGAAGCTTGTGATGAGAAATTCACCGTCTTCGGACGCTGTACGTGAAGGAATCTGAAGCTTTCTCCGAATCCTAACCTTCACATAATTAACGCCTCACCTTGCAGACTGCCCAGAGCACGAAAACACGTGCGATTAAACATCACTAGGAACGTAGGATAGAGTATTCGCGAGTTCCGTCTAACGACGGTAACACGATAAAATTACAGTATACCGTGCGAACTGTCAAGTATGATTACGACGAGTGAAATAAAAGCGCTACTGTGACAACACAAAGAAGAGTTTAGAGAAGAACTAAAAAGAGACATCTCGCAACAATTAGTGGAAGTGATCAACGCAACAATAAAATTGGAGCTTGCTCCGATTATACCTCAGGTTAAGAACAACACAGAGAGTATCGAAGAACTCAAGAGTGAAAACCAAAAGCTCAAAGCGGAAGTGCAAAGCAGGCAAGACAAAACGAAATAAATTCGAAGAAAAATAACCTTGTAATCTCGGGAATACACAAAGAAGATAAGGGAAGATAAAAGAACCACGGGAAAATCTCAAAGAGAAAATAAGATCACTATTCGTAAACAAGCTTGGAATTAATCTCTCAGTGGAAACGATACACTATACACGTCGCCTCGGACAGTATAGCAAAAAAAAAACACGTCCTATACTGCTTGCTCTACACTCAGGCGAGGCAAAGGCGAGTGCCGTAGTCCGCCGCAGACAACTGAAAGGAACTAATGTATATATTGTGACGTGGTACGTCACAAGCCTTTCCCCAAAATCGGCTCGAGTCCGCCGCTCACCCAACGTTAGACCCGGATAATTTTACGTATTTTTTCTAGTATATATTTTGTGTAAGATAGCGTTTAAATTCCCGTTTTTTCCCTCCCGTTACCCCCTGTGTGAATGTGCGCGACTCGAGGACAATATCGATAGCCCCCCCCCCCCCCCTCGACGGCCCACGATCAAGGAACAGCAAAGGAACGAGAGCCGACGTGCTGACGCCGAGGAAGGTAGAAGGATCGTGGACGAGGAAAAAAAGCCGCCAACAAGACAGTCCGAAAAGCCTCGAAAAGCCGCCGCCGCCCGGCTGCCGCCCGCTGGGATCGCCGACGCACGGCATCGATCGACGATCCAGCGGGGCCTCTGTCGCCACCTCCCGTAGACCGGAAGAAAAACGCCCGTCCATGACTTCGATTACCGACCGACGCTGACGCACAGGTGCTCTCGTCCCCCACCACCATCAGCGCCAACGCCGACGAAGAAGAAGACTCCACCATGTCCCTTACTCTCCGAGCCGAGCCGCGTGGCGTGTGGACGTGTGCGAGATCGGGTGTCCGTAGTTTAAGATTATTTGTAAAATATTGTAAAGAGTGACAGTCGAGAGCGAGTGTGCAATCTGTTACGAATTTATAAGACGACCCGGCTGTACACTGTGGAACCCCGACTCCGTTGCGGAGAGAATAACCAGCCCTTAAGACGAATCAGAGATAGCCCAGGGACGCGATTTGGACCGACACGCGAAATTATATAACGACTGAGGCGGTCCACTGATTCGAGAAAAGTTTGTAATCGAGACCCATGTGTGCTGAGTGAGTGAGCTCTCCGATCGTAAGTTTTTGCCCAAATTTTTCCCGACCCGATTGACCCACTTTCCTTCCCCGAAGACCCAGTATCATCGTAGAAATTGTGTTGAAAAGACTTTGCCTCGTGGTCGACACGTGGTCGACATTTTTGTTACACGAGCAACGAGGCATAGATCGCGCGCGTGGTGAGCGGCGTTAAATTAGCTATTAGTGAAACAGTTTTATTTCCCATCGATCCCATTAAGATTTTGAGACATTTTTTGTGTAAGTGATTAGGACCGAGGTAATATTGTAAGAAGCCGTCGATTCGTGTACCCTCCCCCTGAGCCCTCTCCCCTCTCCCGAGCTAGCTGGACTGTCCATTGCGACAGAGATATTTTTCAAGTTTTGAGTTTCGGTTTTGAGTAAAGTTTGTTTTGAGAGTAGATCCGTGCCGTTTGCACGATCTGTTACGGTGCTACACCGTGAAAGTAGCTGGCGCCCATCTGAGTTCATAGTTAGTGTATTATTGGATTTTCGTGCAACATTTGTCTGAAGAGGTCTCCCGTTAGTCCCCCTTAAAATCCTCCTAACTCCGCCAAATTCATTCCGAATATTTTCCCCTTTTGCGTCCCCCTTTAGTATTGTTTTTTGAATAATTTGAACCCATTGCATTTTTGTTTTTCTCCGAGATTATTGTTCAGAATTAAGTATTTGCGATCTGGTCCCCCCCTTTTTTGCGATTATATTCAGTTTATCCCTTACCGTTTTTTCACTATTATTTAACCCCCGATTTATTATTATTATTATTATTATCTAACCTTCCCGCGACCTTGTTATTATTTCTTCGCCCTCCAAGTCATTATTATCGCTAGTCCCATATTATTGGTAAACTCTCCCCAGTATTATTTTCATTTTTTCGTTTTCTTTCTTCAACGTACCCGTACCGGCGTTGAAGCGACTGTTATTTTCGACTTTTGTTATTTACCGTTTTTTTTCCTGTATTTCATCACCGATTTATTATTATTGTTATCGAGCATTCCAGCAACTTTATTATTATTTCTTAGTTCCTCAAGTTTCTATTTTTGTTATTATTTCGGAATATTAAAACGACTGTCATTATTGTTCCCGACGAGTACCCTTATTTTGCTTGACCCCTCCCCACCCCGTTGCACGATTTTAGTCCCATTTTTTAGTTTGGCATTTCCAAGTGATTTTTTCCCTCCCCACGGGGGAAAATAATAATATTACAAAATGGCGCCCAACGTGGGGCTCGAATAATCTTGAAAAAATTAATTAAATTTTTTTTTTCTCGTGAGTAAGAGCTCACCTCGGTATCCCTGTCCCCTTTTGCCCCCGCCCCTACCCATAGTACCTCCCTCGCTATAGGGCAGTTTAGGAATAACGCCGCCACCCGCGCTGCGTACGTTATTTATTTGATTTATTCGATACTGATAATTATTTGCTAGTGGATACTTTGTTTCGGCGTGTACTCGCACTGGCATCTATTATATATTTGTTGCATTTTGACATTCCCCGTGTGAAATTACAGCCCTTAAAAAACCCTTTTTTAAATTTTCGTTCCCTTGTTACGTCCTGATCAGCATTTTCCTGCATCTACGGTAAAGGAGATTTCTCTCCCTATTACACGTTTATCGCATGTGACGCTTTATCAGGACAGTGCCCCTTTTGAATCTAACCTTTCGGAAAATTATTCAGGGATGGGCTGAGAATGCATGTCGAAAAGAATATAAGAGAATTATTAGCGCGCGGTGTTTACTACGTCGAACGATTATGATACTCCGCGTGGCCCTGACATACCGTAGTAGCGTAGTGAAATAAGACTCCTGGTGGCTCGCGGTGCACTGCGCGACACTGAGTCAAGGCTAACGTTATCTCTGACCGTCGGGTTCGTCACTCTACCTTGGACGTCCTTGGAGAAAAATCAATCGACTCGGCTCTTAATTTTAAAGCTATCTCTCGTTAATTTAATCAAAATCCCGGATTGAATATTATTTATCTTTGGATTATTAAAATAGTTAATTAAAATTTGATGAACAAACAAAATAAAATATTCGTTGAATCAGAGATGAAAACGAAATGAATGAATAAAAATTTAAAAGTTTCAATGACTTACGATGATTCAAAAATAAATTACTCGTCCCAATATGTTGGAATGGTCAAAAATTAATTTGTTGGTTTCGGAATTCCTCGTCCTTCCTCCTTCCTTCCTTGGTTGTTTCAGAAGAGATAATGATGGAATGGATGACCAGAATCAATGATGAAGATGATAATAATTGATAACTCCGAATTGTTTCAATTATGGATATGAACAATTTATTTATTGATGATTAATAGTTAATCTTCAGATATTATTTTAATCGTATACTTCAAGACTTCCAAATATTGAGAGGTTTTCAAAACAATCTAAGTTCTTTTTAAATGATCTGGGAATAATGACTTCTCGACAATTAGAAGTTTCGCGAGGAGCTGACGTTCCGCCCTTGAGGACCTTCTTTTATCGTTTCGATCGGGGGGGCGCCCGCGCCACCAAGCTCCCCGTCGCATCCGCTGATGTCCAGTAAGCTACCGGCTGATCGGCTGGTCCCCTTCCTCGGTCATTATCGATCGGTCTTGACATCTTACATTGCTTATTTCAATAATTTTACCATTTTTAACTTTTACAATAATTTCCCGATTTAACAACTGACTCTCTTATTTTTCGTTTTAGATTAGAAGAACTTAGAAATTTAAACGAAATTTCTATGTTGTTTCTATCGAAACTTATTCCCTTGATTAATTTAATTTGTTTACATTTTCCTTATAAATTCCGGATTTCAACGAATAATTATTTAACTTCTCTTAAATTACAATAAAACCCTAAAAATTCATCTCGAATGATATTAATTAATTCTCCACTATTAACTACTCTTTTATCTATTCCCCTGACAATAAAAATATTGTTTTAATATATAAAGTAATTTTCCCGATTATAATATTAACGATTCTCCCTTTGTTTATAATAATTGATATCGACGATTTGACCCAAATGATTCATCAATCTTGATTTTACTGAATTAATATTTAATTATTGAATGACTGGTCTTTCTCCACAAATATTCAACTCAAATGAGCCTATTGTTAATAATTTATTATTGTTAGTGAACGCCCGAATGCACTCACTCGTTGCACTGACTCAGGATTCCCAGGATGTTGGAGAACGTGCATGAGCAGGGACAATAACTTTTGATAGCACGAACTCGGCGGTACTTTACTTGACTGAATGTATATTTAATCCAATGTGTAACGGTTCGTTGTTTTAGTATTATAAAGTTTTAACAAATGCACCCGTAGCTTACAC
The DNA here is from genome assembly GCA_917499995.1 of Ichneumon xanthorius. Classification (NCBI taxonomy): domain Eukaryota; kingdom Metazoa; phylum Arthropoda; class Insecta; order Hymenoptera; family Ichneumonidae; genus Ichneumon; species Ichneumon xanthorius. Next base: position 985,134 of record CAKJTD010000081.1, on the reverse strand, counting down.
AGTACCGCTAACTCACTATAGCGTAGGCACGCACATGCGGCATTTTGGCTGGCCGCGTGGTCTTTCTTATATGGCGAGAGACGGGGATAACAGACCGTACTCTCGCGCTCCGAAGAGCTCACTGACTCGTACATATTGTGGAGAGGGGATCGTCCAGTTTCGTCACGAGGCGATCACGTGTCCTTTTTGTTTTGAGGGTTTGACCCTGTTGGGTATCGCAACTCGAGAGATTCTCAAACATACCGCCCGCCTCGTTCGGAGACTGGACGAACGATAAATTGATGCGCTTAAGTGACGTAATTGCAGCGTTTATAGCAAACGTAACTATCTATATCTACGTGCTTACAGGGAGCTTGCACAGTTGAGCGATCGGACGTTTATAAGTGCTCTTAGCGGTTTTAATGGTAACGACGCGCGTGAGATTATCGGAGCCCGGATGACACTCTACTACTCTCCCTAAGTCCCACTTGCAAGGGGGAAGATTATGGTTACGGAGTAAGACAAAGTCGCCGGGCAGAATGTTGGCGCGATTTACCTTCCATTTTGAGCGTTGTTGCAGTGAATTTAAGTAGTCACTGGACCATACTTTCCAGAAGCGTTCGGCTAGCTGCTGCACTGCTTGCCAGCGTGACAATCGGTTCTCGTTTACGTCGAGTAGACTCGGGGAGGGTACCGATTTTAGATGTGACCCGACCAGCAGATGGCCAGGGGTGAGTGCGTCAAAGTTTTCCGGATCGTCGTGCAAAGGAGCGATCGGACGTGAGTTTAAACAACACTCGATTTTACAAAGCAGAGTAGTTAATTCTTCGAATGTCGGCGTAAAGGAGCCGATGACCCGTCGCAAATGATGTTTAACACTCTTTACCCCCGCCTCCCAGATTCCACCGAAGTGGGGGGCGGCAGGTGGGATAAAATTCCACGCAATGCCGTCGGAGGCGAGGTGATTTCGGACATCCGGATTGTTCATTACTGATTTGAATTGTCGGGTGAGTTCCCGGTCTGCGCCCTGAAAATTCGTGCCGTTATCGCTATAAACCGTTAAAGGTAATCCGCGCCGTGATATAAAGCGGTCGAAGGCGGCCAGGAAGCCTTCGGTAGTATAATCTGAAACGAGTTCGATGTGAATCGCGCGAGTCGCGAGGCAGATAAACAGAGCTATGTAGCATTTGTGAGCACGGTAACCGCGTCCCGATGCTATGCGAACCGATAGCGGCCCGGCATAGTCTACACCAGTATGCGTAAACGGACGAGCGCGAACTACGCGTGCGGAAGGTAGATCGCCCATCATTTGCGTAGGGATAACAGCTCTTTCGCGAACACACTTAACACAAGATCTGATACATGCTTTGACTGCGTCTCGAGCTCGGAGCACCCAGTAATCTTGTCGTAGAGTTCTTAACATTAGTTGTAACCCACCATGCAACGTTTGGTGGTGTATTTGCTCGATAAGTAGATCCGTAAGCCGGTGCTTAGGTAAAATGGCTGGGAATCTCTCTGCGTATGGGAGAGCGGAATGTCTCAGCCGCCCGCCTAGGCGTATAATGTTATCCTTGTCGAGAAAAGGGTTGAGCTTGACGAGTGGGCTTTTCAAAGAGACCGTTTTCTCATTTTGTAGGTCTGTAAATTCTTGTGAAAAATGTTCCTTTTGAACTGATCTAATCCAGAAGTTACGCGCGGAAGTGATTTCTTCGACGGAGAGAGAGATTCCCTCCGTTTTATTGAGCGTATGGCGTGCATTATTAATAAAGCGAAGTACGTACGCGGTTCTACGCAAAAGGCGAGGCCATGATGAGATCTCGTATGGGAGACGCCAATTTTGCATCAGGTCGCCTACGTGGGTGTGCGCTCCCGAGCGCAGCTCGGCCTTAGTTTCTTTCTCTTTAACAACTATTGAATTCGGCCAAGCCGGGGGGCCATTGCGCAGCCAGGGCGGCCCTTGCCACCATAACTGGTTTGCGATCAATTCCTCAGCAGAGATTCCCCGTGACGCGCAGTCTGCGGGGTTGGAAATGCCGGGTACGTGCTTCCATTGCGCGGTAGGAACTAGGGTCGTGATTTCAGAGACTCGGTTTGCTACAAAGGTCTTCCATTTGGATGGGTGACAGCTTAACCAAGAGAGTACTACAGAGGAGTCGGACCAACAGAAAATCGGGATTTTTAAGAGCTGCATGGTCGTTTGCGTAAATTGTATGAGCCGAGACAACAGCACTGCTGCACACAATTTTAATCGAGGGATGCTTTGAACTTTAAGGGGGGCGACCTTAGTCTTCGCGAGCAAGAGAGAAACCCTAACGGTACCGTCAAGCGATTCGACTCGCAAATAGACTACTGCCGCGTAGGCCGCGTTAGACGCGTCTGCAAACCCGTGAATTTGATACTGCTGGGGCGCGTCATGTTGGCCGGTCCAACGAGGGATCGCGATTTTTTGCAGCAGGGGTAGTTGAGACTGGTACGAAAGGCATTTTTGCGCTAAGTCCGCCGGCAGTTTCTCATCCCAATTTATTTTTCGTATCCAGAGTATTTGGAGGATTATTTTGGCCGTGATCGTAAAGGGAGAAGCCCATCCCTGCGGATCAAAAATACGTGATATTAATGAGAGAAACAGTCTTTTAGTAAACTCGGGATATCCTCCAATATCCACAGAGAATCGAAACGCGTCCGTGCGGGGATTCCACATGGTGCCGAGCACCTTTAAACCTTCATTTGCAGTTAACGATTTATCGGTTGCTAATCCGTGATTCTCGGCGGGGATATCATCAAGTAAGGAGGCGGTATTACTAGCCCATTTCCGTGGGTTAAATCCGCCCGCCTTCGCAACTGGGTCAGCTGATTTCTTATTTGCTTCGCGAGCACGATGTCTTCGGCACCGAACATAATATCATCTACATAAGTGCAATTTTCTAGTACGGGGACGGCGAGGGGAAACTCATCGCCGACATCTTTCGCGAGTTGTTTGAGCACGCGGTTTGCTAGAAACGGGGCACACGCGGTGCCGTATGTAACGGTCAGGAGTCGGTAGGACGAGAGTTCGTCGTTGGGATCTGGCCTCCAAACAATTCTTTGATAATCCGCGTCGGCAGGGTGGATTTTAATTTGGCGAAACATTTTTTCTATATCCGCCGTGTATACGTAGGGATAGGCCCGCCAACGTAGAATTAATGCGAACAAATCTGCCTGTAACTTTGGACCGACATGTAAAAAATCGTTTAACGAAGATCCATTAGAAGTCGCGCAGGAGGCGTTAAAGACTACTCTAAGTTTAGTCGTCTGGCTAGTTTCGCGAATTACCGGGTGATGCGGGAAATATAGGACCTGATCGGAGAGACCGGAAGCGGGCTCGTGATCTACTTTCTCCATATGATGCAGTGTTTCGTATTCGTCCATAAACTCGCGATATTGTAGCGCCAGTTCGGGTTGTTTCTGCAGTTTAGCTTCATTGCGAGCGAAAATGCGTGAGGCAATCGCCTTGGACTCACCTATATGAATAGGAGGTCCCGTTTTGAAGGGCAAGCGAACGACGTATCGACCGTCCAATTCTCTGCCATGAGTTTGTTTAAAATGCGTCTCGCACGCGGATTCCCCTTCAGTGAGGATAGACTTTGTGGGGATTTCTTCTAATTCCCAAAAGTTGCGAAGAGACTCGTCTAAGAACTCATCCATAGGCTGAAAATGAGCAACTAGTGAGAGTGAAATCGATTCTAAAGAGCTGGCTACAGGGCCAGAAACCACCCAGCCAAATAGCGTTAGCTGAGCGGTAGGGGATCCGTCGGGTCCGTGTTTCACTCCGCTTAAAAGAATTCGTCCATAGAGATCCGCTCCGATTAGTAGCTCAATGGGAGCGGAACTAGAAAGATGGGGATCGGCTAGCTTCAAATTCGCTAAATGAGGCCAGGAACAGTCCACCTGACTGAGCTTTGGTATATAGGAGGTGAGCTTAGGAAGCACCAGCGCACGGATTGGAATACCCGGCTTGTCTTGGTCGCAGGACTCCAAAGTAACCGCTGCCGCGCTCCGCGCGCACCCCACGGAGGCACCGCCGATGCCTGTTACAGAGACGGACAAGCGAGCGCGTCTCGCTTTGAGATGTTGCGCGATGGATTCGGATATAAAGGTCGATTGTGACCCTTGATCTAATAACGCTCTTACTTTTATCGACCGTCCAGAGTCCGACCGGAGCAAAACAAACGCCGTCGGAAGTAATATGGTTGACACGTCGGTGTGTTCAACGCTTTCTGGATTGTTATCGTGTTTGGTAAAGTGAGAATTAATTTCACTAGTATTTTCCGAACTGCTCGAGTTGTTGTGCTCCGGTGGCTCGTTCCCGCTAGCTCTAGCGGGGTTCGTGCCGTCTTTATGAAGCAACGAATGATGTTTTCCCTTACAAACTTTACATACATGTTTACTATAGCACGTAGACGGGAAATGTCCGCTGTTTAAGCAATTGAAGCAGCGCTTATGCGTCTTCAGAAAGTCGTAACGCTGCTCGATAGATTTATCTTTGAAGTCTTTACATTGATAAAGAAAATGATTCTGCTTACACAAAGTGCATTTCTGCGAATCGGAATTAGTTTGATGTGCGTTCACTTCCTTGGTTTTCGTTGACTTATTTTTATCCGTTTTAGAACTTGTGCTCGAGCCTGTGTCGGCAGGTGAAACGGCTTCTAATGCGCGAATATGTGCGCTTAAAAATGAATCTAAATCTTTGAACGTTGGATTCGTGGTTTGATCCCCTAGCTTGAATTCCCACTCCTTTCGGGTGAGCTTGTCCAGTTTTTTAACGAGAATATATACGATTACGTCGTCCCACTGGTCAACTGGACGCTTTATGTTTTTTAAGGCAGTTAACGCGTCGTTGGTTTTGTCTCGCAAGCTCCGCAGCTCCTTCACAGAGCTGGAATTCATGCTAGGTAAATCAATGAAACTTTGTAAGTGCGCATTAATTATAATTCGTTGGTTATCATAACGCTGTTTTAACAGCTCCCAAGCGGAGTTGTAATTCGCTTCCGTGACGCTAACGTTTTTCAAAATCAATTTAGCATCGTCCACCAGACTCGCCTTCAAATAATGTAAGCGCTGAACATTACTCAATGTTTCGTTATTCACTACAAGCGACTCGAATATATCTTTAAAGTTTTCCCAATCGGTATAATTTCCGGAAAATTTAGGTAACATGATACGCGGCAGTTGGATAGCCATATGCGGCTGTTCCGTGGTGGAACCTTCGCGCTGGTTTTCTATGATAGCAAGAGGTTTAGTCAACTTATCTATCCATGACGCTATGTAGTCAGTCGCGGCGACGAAGTTGTCTTCTGCTTCTAGGAATAGGGTGTTGACGAAGTACTCGTGTGTTTCCTGTTCCGCCTTGGTGGCGGCTGCTTCGATCTGCGCGTTCAGTCGTAGGCAGTCCTTCCAGTAATCCTTGAGGATGATCATACGATTCTTCAAGATCGCTGCGGTGTAGTTGTTTTTACCGAGCTTTTTAACGTTGTCGAGGAAGCGAGTAATCGTTCCGATGACGGACCTCTGTTCGATCCACAAAGGCTCCATAGTTGGCCAAGTCCGACAAGTGTGTGTATGTATGATCGATTGGTGTGTACAGGTGTCTCAACTGCTATGACCAAAGTACACACACGCGCATACACGTGTATTCGATGTTTGTAAGCACCGCGTTGTCTGGACGAGAGCACAGTTTTCGCTTCTCGCGCAAATCACGAAAGTCAGCACGGTGTACACGTTCAACACAAGGTTCCTATATACGCGCGTGGCACAGACAGTTTTCCAGTAAGGACGATTTCGTGCCTGTACACAAGATAGTTCTTATTGTACCGATCGTTTCAACGTCGCCGTGTCTTATACGACCGAGAGCCTGTTTGTCCGAGTTGCTCGACTCGCGACGGACTGTTGACAGTTTTTTTTTTTTTGTATAAGTCGCCAGTAACGGATAGTTACCAAACGACGGTTCGGCACTTCGTCTCGAACGAAAACTTTTATAAATTTCTACCTGCTCATGCCCTGGTATCCGGCTCGAAGGACCAATTTTTTATGTTAGTGAACGCCCGAATGCACTCACTCGTTGCACTGACTCAGGATTCCCAGGATGTTGGAGAACGTGCATGAGCAGGGACAATAACTTTTGATAGCACGAACTCGGCGGTACTTTACTTGACTGAATGTATATTTAATCCAATGTGTAACGGTTCGTTGTTTTAGTATTATAAAGTTTTAACAAATGCACCCGTAGCTTACACAGTACCGCTAACTCACTATAGCGTAGGCACGCACATGCGGCATTTTGGCTGGCCGCGTGGTCTTTCTTATATGGCGAGAGACGGGGATAACAGACCGTACTCTCGCGCTCCGAAGAGCTCACTGACTCGTACATATTGTGGAGAGGCGATCGTCCAGTTTCGTCACGAGGCGATCACGTGTCCTTTTTGTTTTGAGGGTTTGACCCTGTTGGGTATCGCAACTCGAGAGATTCTCAAACAATTATTATTTGTCTTTACATTAATTTAATTAATTATCCTCTGACAAGGAAACATTCCCAAGTGTCCGACCCCGATTTCGATAATTTTGATATATGTTGTAGAACTCGGAAATTTAAGGGACACGTATTTTTTTTTATCATCCCTCGTTGATATATAAGGGGTGAAACACCCCCCAAAGTTTGGCAGAAAAACAATAATTTTTTTTTTTTCATAGAAGCACTTGACGATTATGAATGAAATTTGGTATACATATATCTCGAGCCATCAGGACTCAGAAATGGTAGTGTGCATCACGGACGCACCCCTTTAAGGGGGTAAACTACCCCTATCTAAATCTTTTTTCTTTTTTTTTCGGCGAAAAAAGATCGAACTGGAATACAAATAGCATCGTTTTGAAGCTAAAATGATATTACAGGTTACGTGTTTTTGGTTTTTTCCGAAAAACCACTGTTTGACCAGGTATATATATTTCAAGGCTTTCAATATTTCCCATAGAAGCACCCGACGGATTTCAATAAAATTTGGCAAGCATATATTTCAGAGCAACAGAATTGAAAAATGATGCCGTCCGACACGCGTCCACCCCTTTGTGGGGGTGAACCACCTTGATCATTTATTTTTTTTCAGGATAAAAGAACCGAAAAAAATATAAATTGTATACAGCGGATGCTTGCATAAAAAAAACTCCCGTTTTTGCTTGGAGGGCAGTCAGAAGTTCAATGAGAGTTTACAGGATTTTATTTTCATATCAAGAACCATAATTTAGCACACGGCATATATTCGAAATATAGGTAATATGTGGATTTGATAATATAACATGAAACTACAGATGAAACTATTTGGATCGCAATTTTATTCATTTCATTAGAAACGAATAAAATTACAATAAAATAAAAAATATATATAAAAATAAATGCATTAGCATTTATTTTTATTCAGTTCACACATGTAAAGCTTATTCTACCGAATCTGCCTCACGGCAGATTCTACGATGCGGTAATCGTTTCATTATGAGTCTACTCATAATTCTGGAAAAATAAAGATAAGATTAGTTCTTCGACTTCATAAAATAAAAATAACCAAACACATATTTTTTTCATGCGTATTTTCGTGACGCCAAAAATATAAATGGATCTCGAAGTTTCCGGAAAACTTCGGGCGGCAGGCCTGTAAACAATTCGGAACGAAAATAGACAAATGTTATTCCAAGTAGTCGTGCGGCTCTTTATAAAGTCTGAGCGTGCATTACTCCTCATCATTCGGTGTTGAAAATTTCGCGTTCGGAGCCTGCCGTGTTATCAGTGCGTTCCGATATTTTAAACATGTTTGTGAATCCAATGAACGTGCTTAATTTATTACTTGCAACATTTCAAACAATGTATCTACCAACGACTGAAGTCAATCGGCAAGAAATCATTCTGAAAGAATCGATTCAAAAGATTCTTCTGGACAGTATATGGGACTTCAACACTTTAGAAGTATCTGAAGAATCTACATTTGGTTTCGTAGACGACTTTCCCGGAACAGACGCAGAATACGTCGAAGACGCCGAAGATTGGAGTGAGGAATGAGTGGCTGGACCTTCTTCATCTGTGTGCCCTAGTCCTGTGAACGATGAAATCCCATTTCATTACAAAAAAAGGGCAGTAGAGTACTGGCGGAGTGGAAAAAAAAGCTATCTCAAGTTTTCTACTGTACAAAAGTCATTTGCGAGACTTACTAATCCTCGTCAATTAACGAGATGGGCAAAGCAAGTGGACGAAGGAGGAACGCGGAAAGGAAAATTGATGCATATCGCCGAATTTACATTAAACAAATTACGAAACGCTATAGAAGCTGGATTAATAGTCCATGATTCGGACATCAAAAAATGGGCTCTGGAAGCATGGGGAGAGCAGGGGAGTGGCGATAGGCCTTTCGTGGCCTCTTCAAAATGGATATACAATTTCAAAAAAGCCCATCGGATCGTTTCAAGAAAAATCACAAAGTTTGTCTCAAGAAAGACGATAGAAGACAGTGCTAATTTGAAAAAATCAGCTGATGAGTTTGTTGCTTCTGTCAAGCCTTTTATAGCAGAATACGGGCCTGAAAACGTATATAATTCTGATCATAGTGGATTCCAGCTTGAAATACATTCAGGACGTACGTTGACGTATGCAGGAACGGAAAAAGTCGAGTGTTCTGCTCAATCCATATCATCTACAACTCATAGTTATACTATTCAGCCAATTGTCTCCTGTGATGGGCGACTACTATCTCCTCTATTGATAGTATTAAAAGAAGCAGGCGGTCGCTTTGGTCCTCTAGTAGAAAAAACATTAATCCGTCCTCCGAATGTATACCTCCTCCCTTCGTCATCTGGCAAAATGACAAAAGGTAATGATGTACTGCAATGATCATTTTCTTTTTATTACTGCAATGTGCATGAATATTACTGGTAGCAATGTTTTGCAATTACAGACCACTTCAAAACATGGCTAAAAGAGGTGTTCTTTCCTACCGTTGGAAGAAGAAGCCTACTTTTACTGGACTCCTGGAGCGGTCACTGCAGCAATATTATCGCAGAAACGAAGCCTGCAGATAAAGATGTTGTGTTGATGACTATACCAAAAGGAACTACCGGAAGAATTCAACCTTTAGACGTTTATGGTTATAGGGTGTGGAAAAACTTTGTGAAGCGTTTCTCTGACAATGCGATCCTACACAATTACGATGTCAATCTTCATTTACGGAACAATATTATAAAACTACAATCACTTGTACATAATCAACTATCTTCGCCTAGGTATCGATCCCTTTTTCAATATGCTTGGTATAAAAGTGGCTATGTAGACGACAGATTAGAATGTTTTCCAAATCCTGTCGAATTTGCTTTCGAAAAATCTTCCGTTATGAAATGTGCTGTTTGCGGTGCACTACCTATAATACGATGCTCATGGTGTAAGAAAGCATTCTGCTTCGAACACTTTTTCCACGATCATCACTACTGTCATGAATATGAGCCATAATTTTTTCTTACAAAAATTTTTGGTGAACATTATTTTTATCATATAGAATTTTCTGAAATTTTCAGTCCCAAGATTTTTTTGCTTTCCAGAATTAATATTCTTGGAGTATTCCCATATATCCCATATTCCATACATGTATTGGAACGAATAAATTTGGAATGAAAATAGTATCATCTGTAGAAATGTTATATTATCAAATTCACATATTACCTATGCTTCGAATATATATCCCGTGTGCTAAGTTATGGTTTTTGAAAGTAGAATAAAATCCTCTAAACTCTCATTGAGAGTTTACAGGATTTTAGGAATTCGCCCTCCAAGCGAAAACGGGAGTTTTTTTATGCAAGTATCGGCTGTATACGATTTATATTTTTTTCGGTTCTTTTATCCTGAAAAAAAATTATCAGGGTGGTTTACCCCCCCCCAAAGGGGTGGGCGCGTGTCGGACGGTATCATTTTTTAATTCTGTTGCTCTGAAATATATGCTTGCCAAATTTGATTGAAATCCGTCGGGTGCTTCTATGGGAAATATTGAAAGCCTTAAAATATATATACCTGGTCAAACAGTGGTTTTTCGGAAAAAACCAAAAACACGTAAACTGTAATATCATTTTAGCTTCAAAACGATGCTATTTGTATTCCAGTTCGATTATTTTTCGCCGAAAAAAAAGAAAAAAAGATTTAGATAGGGGTAGTTTACCCCCTTAAAGGGGTGCGTCCGTGATGCACACTACCATTTCTGAGTCCTGTTGGCTCGAGATATATGTATACCAAATTTCATTCATAATCGTCAAGTGCTTCTATGAAAAAAAAAAAAAATTATTGTTTTTCTGCCAAACTTTGAGGGGCTGTTTCACCCCTTATATATCAACGAGGGATGATAAAAAAATACGTGTCCCTTAAATTTCCGAGTTCTACAATATATATCAAAATTATCGAAATCGGGGTCGGACACTTGGGAATGTTTCCTTGTTAGTTCCAGATACCAACAACCACCGACCATGTAGGAACAACGAGTGTACCGCAATCAACTTCAAAACCAAAGGATAATCCTCCAAACCAATTTGAACAACAACCAGGAGCTTTACTTCTTCAGCAATCAACAATCAACGAATAATAATAAAAACACATATTTAAAATCGTTACACAACTTACACAAAAATGAAAATGTGTTAGAAAAACAAAAAGAACCAAATAACCTTTTCAAATTATATCGAGTCACACGTAACAAAATTCTGTCAAAAATCTGTAATATCCGATGCGGGGGCATCGTTTCGTCCCAGAGGGGGAGTGTAACGGCCGCAGCCTAACTATTTAACTTTTGACCTTTAATATTTATTCGTGCGTATCGACGGAGCGTTTCCGTTCGATACGCTCTTCAAAGAAGCCTTAAGGCTATCGCGCATCCGGACCGCCGTGAGCGACCACTTATCTAGCTTAGTCTAAACACCGGCGACTCTTTATTCCTTTGTAACAGCGAGGGCGAAGCCCTCAGCTTCACGCCTGATTCAATCAGTTCAGCTCTGACCGCCGACCAGTGCGGTACACCTCCAATTATGCTCTATTTGCTTCGACTAATAAATCCAGTTACATTACACTCAATCCGACTTATTCAATACTCTGCTTGACCAATCGGCCTTCTGTAACACCAGCGTGTCAAATAGCCCAATTCTCTTTTCTCAATTCTTCTCAAACTTTCTTTTGCCTATCCTCCAGGCCTGTTTCATCATCACTTTTGCTTTCTTCGCTCTGTCCCTTATGTGCGCTTCCTGTCCTCCATTCTTCTTGAATACGTACCCCAGGTACTTGAATTCTTTGACCTCCTCTATCTTCTGCCTCTCCATCTCCAGTCAACGTCCTTACTCCTCCCTCCCCCTCTCCTGAATCTTTGTCTTCCCTACATTTAACTCCAGCTTTTTATTTTCAAAATATTTTTCAGTCTTCTTATCATGCTCTTCATTTCCTCTTAATTCTTTGCCAGCACCTCCACGTCGTCCGCGAACGTCAGCGAGCATATTCTTCTCTCTCTTACGTTCACTCCACTCCACCTTCCTTTGCCCAGTTCCTCCTCCGTATCGATCGTTATTAGGTTGAACAGGATTGGGCTCATTGGGCAACCCTGTCTGACCCCTTTTCCTGTCCAAAAGCTTTCACCTACCTCCGCCCCGACTTTCACAATGCTACTCGTCTCTCTGTAGACCTCCTCCACTCTTTCTCTGAGTCCTCTCCTTACTCCTCTTGTCTCTCGTGCCTCCATCATTTTCCTTCTGTCCACCGAGTCGAACGCCGCCTTCAGATCTATGAACAGTGCTATGACCTTGCCCTTCCGTCACCTCTCCATACCCTCGTACATATTTTCCAGGCGACCTCTAGCGCCTTGTCTCGTCTATCGCCTTGCTCACTTCCATGCCTCGTTCGGTATCTCGTCTATTCTCATCGCTATTTCTTCTTTCAATTTTTTCACCGTCTTCTGGATTTCTTCTCCGCTTATCTCTTCTTCTTCTTCTCTTCTTGCCTCCTCCGTTCTCATTCTTAGTCTCCTCTCCACTCCTCCTATCAAACTCATGAAATATCTTTTCCATTCCTGTTTTTGTATTCCTTCTCCTATTTTCTTTCTGTCCTTCCTTCCTTTCTTTATTACCTCCCATACCTTGTTTTCCGTTTTCACTTCCGCTATTTCCATTACCAACCTCTCCTGCTCCTTTTTTTTCTTCCTCTCACTCAACCTCTGGTATTCTCTCTATCTTTCTCTGTATGCTTCCTTCGTTCCTTCATTCTTTCTCCATCTCCTTCGCTTCTTTGTTGCTTCCGCCTTTTTCTCTCGACACTCTTCATCCCACTATCCTCTTTTGCTTCCTTTCTCTCCCTCCTTTTTCTTCACTTCTGCCAATTTCTTCCTTTATCTTCACCTCCATTTCTCTTACGGCTTTCTGTCTTCCACCTCTCTCTACTCTCATTTCTTTTATGCCCTTTGCATATTCTTCTTTCAGTTTCTCAGACCATTTGCCTCCTCCGGCTCTTCTTTCCTTTCCTCTTTTCTCCTTCCTCCCTTTCTCTTCCTTTTTTCACTGCGACCACTAGCGGGTGATGATCCGACTCCACTCTGTCTGTTATTTCCAGTCTTTCCATCTCCTTCCTTGCATTTTCATCTCCCATCCCATAGTCTATTAGCGTCTCTCCTCTTCCGCCTGTGTACGTGAAGTCACCTTCTTCATATCCCTCCATATTTCGATGTACGATATACGAGATTAATATCTTTATTAAGATTACAAGCGGAGGGTCCATCAGACGTACTGCTCTGTATTGCGGGATTTCGTTGTGGGACGGAAATAAAGGTAAACACCCAGTCCGGGCAAGCGCGTTTATTCGACTGACTGACACAGGTCTCGTGTCGTTGCTCTCCCCACTCTACATCGACTCTCACATGCATCACACGTATAACTAGTTTGATGGATGAAACTAGAATAAACAAAAAGTTATCACCAGCAAAACAAAAGTACTATTCAAACGGTACTTTATAACGGGGTATGACTATTCGAATTCCAACAGTACGGATTACCGGTTACACAGGGTATCATGGTCAGTCCCCCGTCGCCCCAGCAACCCGATTTTGTTATGTTTTGCGATGTTTCACGATTTTATTACGGCCCTTTGTATATAGTTTACGATGTTTTATGTTATGATTATTTATGCGATTTTGTTATGATTTATGATGTATGATTTTGTTACGGTCGGGGTGTGATTGTGGATACGGTTCTTTTCTTCGTATATATTTTGTACGATGCTGATGTAGATGCCGCGCGGCCTGTGTGTGTGCATCAGAGGTCCTAGAGGACCTCTGGTCCTACCGCATAATAAACATCATTCATTAATTAATTCATTCAACCCTTCTTTGGGGTTGCCCAGGGTATCATGGCCATTCCCCTCTGTTCCCAGCGCCCCCTTCTTGGGATTGCCGGTAGCCAGGGTATCATTACATAGTCCCCCGTCCGCCAGTATCTCTATCTGTAGTCAAGCTAGGGAAACATGGTCGGTCTCCTCAGAGCCCCAGGTGGAGGCAAGGCTCAAAGTATTCTAGGATAGTCGCTTGGTATACCTAGAAGCATCGTTATGACGCACCATACCTCGGTGCCATGGAGCCCGAACACGATAGCTTACACTCTGGCCAGGGATAGCTATTGCGGAGCGTCGAGTCTGATACACGCAGACTCGACATTGCGGGCGATGGGTACGCTACGTCCCCTACATCGGTTTAATAATAATAATAATAATAAGCAAGGGTGAGCGTGGCCGAGTGATCTTGGCGCGCGCTTCACACGCAGTAGGCCCGGGTTCGATTCCCGGCAAGCACCAAGAATTTTCTGTGGTGTTTTTATCTGCGAAAAAGTGGTTCGGAACCCACTATAATAGTAGGTCCAGAGGAAAGGACCAGCGCCTCGGTATGGGAAACCGAAAGACTGGGAAAAGGTGTCGCGGGTTCGATTCCCGAGACTGAAGGCCCGTAGGTGAAAGGAAAACGGACGGGGACATAGCTCCGGAGATAGGACGTACGAACTACGACTATATCCGTATGTCCGGGACTACTGACACCTGACGCGGCGCGACGAAGCTCCGGGCCCAAGAATCGAACCGGCGACCGCGGATAAGGAAGGAGGAGGAAGAAAGTGAAGGAGCCCGTAACCCTTAGGGGATCGGTGTAACACACAATACCCAATAATAATAATAATAATAATAATAATAATAATAATAATAATAATAATAATAATAATAATAATAATAATAATAATAATAATAATAATAATAATAATAATAATAATAATAATAATAATAATAATAATAATAATAATAATAATAATAATAATAATAATAATAATAATAATAATAATAATAATAATAATAATAATAATAATAATAATAATAATAATAATAATAATAATAATAATAATAATAATAATAATAATAATAATAATAATAATAATAATCCCCGCAGGTGGCGGGAGGGCGGGAACCCCCTCTCGCTCGGGATGTGACGACCCCGGGGATACCGAGTAAGTTGAGGGGGACTGAAGTCAGCTCGTGTCTGGCGGATGACCCCTAAGGCGACCTCAGGGACCGTTGCTACTTTCCGGCACGGTACGGGGAGTCGCGCCCCCGAGAGACCCTTAGCAGAAAGGAACATACAACAATGAAATGCACGGACAAAAACAGGTAATACCTCAGGTGGTAACCCCAACACAAGGGCAATCCACCCTGGGCGACGGTCGGGTTGAAGCCCTGGCGGCCCATGGCAGCGGCATGGATTCTGAGGGCCGCAGAAAGTGCACTGATTTGGCGATGAACACGGCGACGACGAGGACGGACGCGAAAAACGGAAAAAAGACAGGACAACACAGAGTCTGCTGAGACGCGGCAGGACAGCTAGTGTTTCGAGCACAGGAAGCGTGGCAAGCGGCGTCTCCGCGACCGACAGCGACAGAAACATAAAACGGAACACCACGTCACCACAACAAGACCAACGAGACCTGACAGAGCTACTGCAGCTCATACACAGAACGCAACGAGAATGGCCGAGGCAGCGGCAGTACAGAAAAACATGAACATGGCGGTCAAGAACGGGATTAAGACAATCCTCGAGGCCGCCGACGACGCACTGAGCAAGTGCCCCAGGACAGCCCCGAGAAGACGCATAACGGAGTACGACACGACAGAGACAGAAACGGAGACGAGAGAACAAGAGATGCCACGGACGAAACGCAAACGGGAGGCGACCGGGACCACTCCGGAGGCCTTGCAAAAAAGGACTCCGAGACCGGAAGCGGCCGCACCCTGGCAAACCGTGACAAAAAAGAAGACAAGAACGACGGAACGGAAAAACAAAGCGAACGAGGCCGAACGGAAAAACAAGGCAAACGAGACGAACGCCAACACTCAGGCTGACAGGCGCAAGCCGGCTCCCAAACACCGGGGGACGACTGTGACAGTCAAGCCTGAGAACGGCAAAACGTACTCAGACATGGTACGAAAAATACGGACGGAGGTTGACCCAAAGAAAAGTCACGTGCAGGTGATGGATCTGAGGAAGACCAAGGAAGGGCTGTGTCTTCTGAAGATACAGTCCAACCCGAAAGGACGAGAGGACTTCCGACGCGCACTCCAGGAGGCGATCGGGGAAGAGGGCAGCGTCAGGGCCAGAACCTCCAAGATTCAATTGGAGATCATGGACCTGGACTGCGTTACGACAGAGGACGACGTGAAGCGGGCACTGGAACGAGAGACAGGACGAGACGCGGACTTTGGTGTCCATATCTTCGGTCCGAACCGGGCGGAGCAGTACATGGCGGTGTGCGACCTCGAATCGCACGAAGCCAAGGTGCTGCTCGGCCGGGGACGGATAGGGATAGGATGGGTGCGATGCCGCGTCCGAGAACGACTGACAGAGACGAGGTGCTACAGATGCCTGGGCTATGGACACAAAAGCGGACTGCGCGAACAAGGACCGGACAAAGAGCTGCAGGAAATGCGGTGAAACGGGACATTACGCTACGGACTGTACGAACCCACCGCTCTGCCCTCTGTGCACCGACGCGGGACACACGGACGTGGGGCACTTCGCGGGATCTGGGAAGTGCGCCGTGTTCCGGGTTGCGCTGGAGGAGTGCAGGAAGCGAGCCGGAAGACGGACAGAATAATCCAGGGAAACCTGAACCGAAGTAGGACAGCAGACATGCTACTACCACAGATAGCAGACGAACACGACGCTGACATACTGATTCTGTGCGAACCGTACAGGACGCGGCCAACACAGAATTGGATTACGAACGAAACCGAGACAACCGCTATCTGCGTGAGGGGTGCTGCCCAATCTCGGATAACCGATCGCGGCGTGGGGGACGACTACGTCTGGGCCAAGGTCGGCGCTGTCACTTACGTCAGCGTCTACCTGACCCCAAACTGCACCGCGGCGGAGCTCGAGAGGAAGGTGGCGCTCCTCGAAGACGGAATCAGGGATCTGCCCGGAGACGTTGTGGTCGCGGAAGACTTCAACGCGAGGGCGATCGAGTGGGGCATGACAAGAACGAACAAACGGGGACGGCTGCTACTGGAGATGGCCGCAAGGCTAGACCTAGTGGTAGCAAACACGGGAAATACACCGACGTACAGACGACCAGGATTCGGAGATTCCATCCCAGACGTAACGATGACGTCAGACAGAATCCTGCCACTGGTGGGGCGATGGCGGGTGGTCGAGGACTACACGGCCAGCGATCATCAGTACATCGCCTTCGAAGTGGCAGGGCGGACAGCGACAGCACGGACGAGGATTCGGCACCTCCCGCGGTGGAACACGAAAAAACTCGACATACAGAAGTTTTCGGAGGAACTGGCGGCAGCGCCGGCCCCGATTACAAACGTCCCCCCGGAGCTGACAGGCCGGCGAAGGGCGGAAAGACTGGCAGACGAGACGGCCAAACTGACGGAGCGGCTGTGTGCAACAGCACAATGCCGAAACGACATTACAGACGCAACAAACAGTCACAATACTGGTGGACGGACGAGATAGCCGAACTGCGGAAGAACTGCCTGGCAATCCGAAGACGGGTCACAAGGGCCGGCGGTAGGCCAGAAAGGGAAGCCCTTCAGGCCGTATACAAAACAGAACGGAAAAGACTGACGAACGCAATAAGAGACAGCAAGGCGCGATGCTGGAAGAAGCTCTGCGAGGAGGTGGACCGGGACCCGTGGGGAACTGGCTACAAGATCGTAACCGGTAAACTGGGGGCCCGAGCCCCACCGGAACTCAAAGACGCCGAAACCACACGACGGATTGTTGACGGGCTCTTTCCGACACACCCGACACGCACGAACGCAACGGACGACAACGAGACAGCGGCGGTGCCTGCCTTCACCGCTGAGGAGCTCACCAGAGCATCCAACGCGATGAGGACGGGTAAAGCACCAGGACCGGATGGAGTACCGGGAGAGATTATCCGGCTGATGGTTAATCTAAAGCCAGAGATATTTCTTGACCTGTACAATACGTGCCTGAGGACAGGGACCTTCAGCGACCGCTGGAAGGCGGCGAGGCTGGTCCTTATCCCAAAGGGTAAGGGTGATCCCAGCGCGCCGTCGGCCTACCGGCCGCTGAGCTTACTAGACACGACAGGGAAACTTTACGAACAGTTACTGAGACCAAGACTCACAGACGCAATACAGACCGGAGGTGGCCTCTCCGATCAACAGTACGGCTTCAGGAGGGGTCGATCAACGATCGGAGCAATCCAGAAGGTGGTTGACTCTTTCCGAGACACAGACAGGCACTGCCACGCAGCGCGACCAGTCGTGCTGCTGGCGACACTTGACGTCAGGAACGCCTTCAACTCGGCTAGGTGGGTGGACATCCTGGAGGCGCTCAGAAACGGCTTCAGGGCGCCACCGTACTTGGTTCGGGTGGTGGAGGATTACCTACGAAACAGACGAATAAACTATGAGACAATCGAAGGACAGGCGACAAGACAAATCACCGCGGGGGTCGCCCAAGGATCCATACTTGGACCAGACTTCTGGAACGGAGTCTACGACAGCCTGCTCAGACTGGAGCTCCCGCTCGGCGTTCTCCTCGTCGCATACGCCGATGACGTGGCGGCGGTGATCACCGAGCGGTCTCCGGAACTGGCGCAGCTTAAACTGAATCAGACGATGAGACGGCTCGGACGATGGATGACTGACCACGGATTACAACTCGCAACAGAAAAGACAGAACTGATGTTCCTCACGAGGAAACGCATAGAGACAAGACTAACCATGACGGTCGGGACAGACGAGATCGAGACCGGAGGGGACGTCAAGTACCTGGGGGTGACCCTAGATACAAAGATGACCTTCTGGCCTCATATACAAAGGACAGCCCGGAAGGCGGCTGTAAGGATAACATCCCTAAGCCGCCTGATGGCAAATACGATCGGACCGAGACCGGGGAAACGACGTCTACTAATGTCGACGGCCCACTCGATCCTCCTATACGGCGCTGAGATCTGGGCGGATGCCCTGAAGACGAAGAAATACTGCCACGCAATGACGACAGTACAAAGACAGAGCGCGCTGCGGATCGCTTGCTCCTACCGGACTGTCTCTGCACAGGCCGTTCTCGTGGTGGCGGGCGTGATCCCCATAGACCTCCTTGCTTTCGAGCGCAAGAGGATTTATGAAAGGAACGCAGACACGAGACGACAGGACGCGGCAACGACAGAAAGAGACAGTACGATACAGACCTGGCAACAACGCTGGACAGAAGAAACAACAGGCAACTGGACGAGACGACTGATAAACCTGAGACCGTGGCTTGAAAGGGAGTTCGGGGATGTAAATTTTTACGTCACCCAGCTTCTGACAGGACACGGTTACTTTAGACGGTACCAAGGGTGAGCGTGGCCGAGTGGATCGGAGCGCGACTCACACGCAGTAGGCCCGGGTTCGATTCCCGGCAAGCACCAAGAATTTTCTGTGGTGTTTTTTCTGCGAAACAGTGGTTCGGATCCCACTTAAATCAGTAGGTCTATGGAAGGGGACAGCGCCCTGGTCTGGCAAAACCAAAAAGACTGTCAAATCTCTCGGGTTCGACTCCCGGGTCCGAAGTCTCGCTGGTGATCGCCAAGGAGCAGTGACGTAGCTCCAGATATAGGACGTACGAACTACGACTATAGCTGTATGCCTCGATGCTGACACCTGGCCGTGTTGTGCAAAGGGCCGTTGACGTAGCTCCAGATATAGGACGTACGAACTACGACTATAGCTGTATGCTCGTGGTAAAAAACACCTGACGGGGCGCGACTAGCTCCGGATCCGGGCCGAAAAACTGGAGAGAGGATTGAGAAGTATAAGAGGAAAGAAGGAGAGTTGCCATGTAATACCGAAAGGTGAACATTAACACACACATACACATACACATACTTTAGACGGTACCTCTACAGGATGAACAGAGTACAGACGCCGGACTGCAAATACTGCGGACACGAACAGGACGACGCGGAACACACGTTCTTCGTAAGTGACCGCTGGACAACACACAGACGGAGACTGGAGACGACCGTTGGTCCCATCACCCCAGACAATATTGTCGAGGTGATGCTCCATACAACAGAATGGTGGCAACTTGTTGCCACCTACACAGAGACGATACTGAGACGAAAAAACGCAGACGGCTGCCTCGAATGACAGAGCAGACAAACTGACGTGAGACGAAACGAATAGACAGAACGAACAGACGTACACAGACAGCCCCCCCAACCAGAAGTAATATTAACATAGTTCCTGGTTGGGGGAGGACCGAAAGGAGAGGGCGGTTTAGTGGGTAGGCTACGGGAGTCCCACATATCCACCAGCTGGGCTGATGGAATCCGTAACGTGGATTCCGCAAATTCCGTTTTTCTTTACGGAACTCTTAGGGATTCCGTAAAGAAAAAAAATAATAATAATAATAATAATAATAAAAGTCAGGAGACGTCTCCGGCCAAATGCTTTTCAAGTGCACCTATCAAGTCCGTATGTGACACGGCCGGAGGCGTCTCTCGACTTTTATTATTATTATTATTATTATTATTATTATTATTATTACAAATTCTCCTTCCAATCGTACAGTCTGGAGTGAGAATGTTCGAGATTTTTGGAGCGATGTAGGAAGAACACACGAGCGAGGAGGAAAAATAATAATTCGTGATAACGAGAAATCGCTTATTTATATTATCTCAACTAGCTCACAGCAGGTGGGGAAATAAACTTTATTCTTTGATACAAAACTCAGTCTTCTCGACTATAAAGGAACTATTGCTCAAGAGAGCACGTGAGATCACACCGCTCGGTTTGAGCTCTCGGCGGAGGAGGTGTCGAGCGGGATACCTCTTCGCGCGAACGCCTCGATGGTTGGCTGGTCTCGGTCGGCCAATCCGCGCTCTTCTTTCTTTTGTCGCCGATCTTCTCGCTTCTCGCGACTCGACGATTCTAAAGGCGAATCCGCCTCAACCTACTTCAACAATTATTATTATTATAACAGAAAATATCGATGGACAAAAAAAAAGTAAAAGGAGCTTCCGTGAAAATTTTATCGTTAATTATTACAATCTTTTTTAAAAAATTTTTAAATCATTTTATTTTTCCTACTTTTTTATACAATTTTTTAGTAAGTCCTTTTTATTTTTGTATGTACTTTTTATCATTAAATCATTTCCCACAGTCGGGAGTTGTCTAAAAAAAATTTTTTTTCATCACTGGGTGCAGGAATGGCCACTTTTCCGCTCGCTTCGCGTGCGTAAAATCGCCATTTTCGCACCTTGTGATGAACAATTTCGTACATCCCTCGTGCGGAACACTTTTTCGTCCTCGTGGAGTAATGTACTATTTTTAATGTCCCGTTCCATTCCGATGCACATAAAAAATTTTATCGAAGAAGAAAGACACAGAAAATTATATCACTGACATATATCACTTTGCGAATATGTCGTTGCACTACAGCGATCGAGTTAGGACTATATAATTAATTTCGATAAAAAAAGTAAATAAATTTGGTTAAATGCGTAACTTATGATCCTTTTCCTTCCTGATAGAAGAAGCTATGTTTTCATAAAAAAAAAAATTCGAGATTTCAATGTCGGCGTACTAGAAATGGTCGAAAACGTGGAGAAATGTGATTTTTAGCTGGCGTCCGGATGTATATGTGTGTGAGTGTATGTGTAGGTGTGTGACAGCGTGCATCGCTTAGAATGACTATAACTCGAAAACGGCTTGAGATAGCGGGTTGAAATTTTCTACACTAGTAGGGTAGTCACCTCTCTTCCCTCGGTATAATTTTCATGAAGTTTGAGGCCCGTTTCGAAATTTTACGCGACTTCAAAATTTTTGAAAAAATGGCACATGGCGATAGCTCTAAATTTCGTACCTTTTGAGCTATCGCCCTAAAACTGCTCACGAATATAATACTTTGATCAAAGACCTTTGGTATTGAATTTGGCCGAAATCTACCGAAGGGATCACATTTTATGGAATTTAGATTTTTTTTTATAAATTACTAAAAACGGTCTAATTTGAGTAAACGGAGAGGTATCGAGCTTACACTTGATACAGGAATGAAATAACACAGTATAATATTTCGTATTAAATTTGGCAAAAATTGATTCAATGGTTTAAATTTTATAGGATTTTGAAGATTTTGAATTTGGTCACTTTTTTTTGCGCCTGACAAGAGTTTCTCAATCAAATATCAAGCAATGAGTATAATGAGTTATAGTTTCGTATCAGCGCTGAAGAATAGATAAAAAAATTGCCTTCAAACGACGCAATTCGCTAATTAAAGTTTGCTATTTCCTATAATAAATTCTCGTGTAAATTTTGACTGTTGTAATTTTATGAGAAGTAGACATTTTTTATGTTACGAAAAAAGGTCCAAAGTAATTTGCACATCGTTTTTCTATACTTAACTCAAAAATGCAATTAAAAAAGAATTGGAAATTCAAATTTTAACATCGCTTTCTCATAATGTTCTTTTATTTTCATTTGATGTGAAAATTGTATTTTCATTATAGCTTCCTCTATGAGGAACAGGGTTGCCAGATTTGGCGACTTATCGCCAAATTGGCGACTCTGGACGACCATTTGGCGACGAAAAATTTCGATTGGCGACTTGGCGACATTTTCCCGACTTCATTCCTCCAACCGCGCGATTTTTAGCGATTTTCCGATCTCTATTTGTTTTTTTTTTATTTTCGCCTGTAAGCCAGAACTGCCAAGCGCAGGAATTTTTCACATACGCCTGAATCAATATAATGAAGTAACCTAAAAAAATACTGAATATCTGTGAAGAAAAAGGATATTTGTCAAAGTAGCAGGTTAATCGATTGATTTTTCGTTTATGACCATGTAAAACATCTCCGTCCCCGTTCATCCCGGGGTCAGTCGGTATCAAAAACTGTAATTAACTTTTCTCACGGGTTCTCGAGTATACGATCAAAAGAAATGTCTCTTTTGACCGATGAGCTTTCTTTTGTCCGTCCATGCCACAAGCCGTGAAAAAAGTTGATTACAGTTTTTATTTCCGACCGTGGTATTGAACATGCTCTTAACTTCACTTCATCATTGTAGACCCTTCGGCAGGTTGACGAATGCCAATGAGATTATGCGCGTAACGCGCAGTGGAGACGTGCGGAGATCTTTTTCGAGTTAAGACATGATGGTAAGTTAGACCGTGAACGACTGAACAAGCATGAACAAACCACGCTTGAACCACATAACCAAAGCTTGTCAGCTTTGGTTATGTGGTTCATGATTCAACGTTTCTTGTCTCATTGTAAACAACAGATTTAAATCGTTGCATTGTACACTGCTGTTCATGAATGCCTGGATTTCCTTGCGTCTTCCTGGATGTCCTCCCGGATGTCTTCCCAGATGTCTTCCCGGATGTCTTCCTGGATATCTTCCTTGGTATCTTCGACCCCATGAAGACAGAGCAAGATATCCAGGAAGATAAAAAATCAGAAAAACCAGGCATTCATGAACAGCAGTGTACAAAGTAAGAAGCTGCTGCAAAGACAAAGATATTCAGGCATATTCGTATCGAATAATCGAATATTGTATGATGCAGAATGGGCGAACACGAGAAAGATAAAAGAAAATATCCCACCGATTCGGAATCCACTGAATGGGCCAAAGGTTAGCATAAAACTTATTCGTGTTTCGTGTCCGAAATTCATCATTTTCCTGAAATGCGAAAATCAATTTCGGGTTTTATAGGTGTATTTGTTTTCAATCTTGCGCACCGTCTCTAAAATTTCGAGATCAAAATCTTTTAGGCTGGCTGCAACATAGCGATTCGGCGAAGCCCAAAAATCCGAATGATTTAAACGAAGCATATTGTAAAATCTGCGACAAGACTTTGAGAAGTGACGTTACGGATCTTCAAAAATATGCACGTTCGAAGAACCACCAGGAGAACGCTGCAGTTCTCAACAAATCAAAATATAAATCGTTGGTGCAACACGGTGAGTAAAAGTTGTTAAATTTGTTTGCTCTACCATCATTAGATTTTTCTCGTTAGAAATACTGCAATAGTACTGTGACAAAATTACAATAGAAAGTTTTCTTGACCTGTCCCCGCCATTTTGAAAAAAATCAGTTTTCTGCAAGTAGACTGTAAACAGATATTGAATGTTTTTTCCCATAACTTTTAAAAAGACTTCTCACCCAATAATATACAGTAGAACCCATCACAGCGTACATAATGCGGAGATAATGTACGCTATGTTATGCCGCAGAAACTCAGGTAGCTAATCTGAGGTCTGTGCGCGAGCCGTTAGCTCGGAAGGTTGGGGATGTGCTCAGTAAAGGGTTGGAACCCAAGTGAAGTACAAATATAGATTTATTCAATTAACAATATTTATGTAACAATTTATATCGGTGAAACTGGATATTTAGATAGTTAATTTGTTTAGTAAGGCATTGTTATATTTGCTATATAACAATGCTTATCAGGAACCTTTGATTGAGGTTCCCTTCTTTTGCCCGCACTACGTTCAACTCGACGTAGACTTATTTCTTGGTTACAGCTCTCTCGGAGCTGCCTTATGTTATCCAACAATGCTCCATTAATTTATCTTTCGATGTTTGATTATTAATGTTTGATTATTCCATCGTTTGGATATTGCTGTTTATATGTTATGCATTGTTACTTTCGTTCGTTGGTTAAAGCTCTAGTTATGCTTACGTATGTCCTTTGAATTACCAACCGCTGATACACTCTGTACGCTGATACACCTTCTAGATTAACGACACTCCGGCGTTAATCTTTCACGATAGGGGTTTACAATGACCCGACCCACTTATCGTGTTTGAGCTGTGCTCGAGGTGTATCCCTATAGTCAACCGTAAGAATCAGGAGTTCCGAAGAGACTGATGAGTGTCTGCTCTCGATCCCTTATATACGAATAAGAGAGCAGGCACGTCAGCTTAATATTGTTTAGATGTTTATGGTTTACTTTATTTCTGTAAACGATTATCTTTCCAAATCCTCGCTTCTTCGAGAACGGGATTTGGAGCATGTTTTTATTTCGACATAAGTGACTCGGTGATTCTCGAGTCGATGCTCTAATTACCGAGTCGCCCGTGATTGCTTAACGGCTGACTCAGGTTTTTGGTGGATTTCGTTGCAGCGACGCGCGCTCGTCGCGTGCCGCTGCATACCTCGATATTGTGCAACCGGAGTTGCTCCACTTTTCGGACACCGCTGTCCGAACTGGAATGTATACTACAATACTACAATATACGACGGTATATTATTACGAATATAATATACGACGGTATATTATTATGAATATAATATACGACGGTATATTATTACAATACTATAATATACGACGGTGTATTATTACGACTATTTTATAATATTATACTATTATACGAATATAGTATAATATTATGTTGTTGCCCGAGAACGTATAATAATGTTTAATGTTAATGTTTAATATTACTACATTATTATATTAATTAAATTAAGAATATATTAATGACGTATTAATATATTACTTAATTTATGTTGTATTACAAATAGGGTGCTACTACCCTATCCGGGGTACAACACTATAAGAGGTACAAATCACGTGCCAGAACCGGCCGTAGTCGGCCGATTACTGGTCTACCATTCCTCATCTACCACACTCGCGCCGTGCCGTGATTACGGATCGCATCGCTATTCGCCGACCTCGTACGCTATGAGGGGTTCCACTGTAGATTGTAGCTCAATGCATGTATACATGTATCTGATTATTTTTTAATTGTTTAAAGGGTATCAGGCTCCGATCACAACTGAGAAGAAAGTCACCGACATTAAGCTGGCATTGTACATCACAATGCATGCCTTGGTTCGCTCGGTAGACCATCTGTGTGAACTTCTGTCGACGTTAGGAAAAGGAAGCCAGCTGGAGAAACTCCGTTTACATCGAACAAAATGCTGTAACGTAATCATACACATAATTAAACACAAATCGCACCGGTTCTCCTGACTAATATGGTTTAAAGCCATTGGCGATAAAGCGTTTTTGATTATCATCGACGAAAGTACTGATGTATCGGTAACAAAAAATACCTCTGCATGTGTATCAAATATATTGTGTGACGAGCCCGCGCACCGGAGAAATTCGGAGTTAACCGGTGGCGGACCGCGTACAACCTATGGGCCCGCTGTATCTGTCCTCCACTCCCCACTCTGCTCGTTGGGCGCCAGGCAATCAAAAAAGCCCCCGATTGCCAGGGGGTGCGACCTTCTTCTTCTCTTTCGCTTCCTTCTGCTAGCGATACAAGGGAGGGGAGGGTACAGCTCACATTCGAATGTGAAATAAACTTTGAACTACAAAATTCGATTATTTAAAAGCCGCTTGCTCTAAGGCGCAGCAAAGCAATTATTTATTATTATTTGGCAAGAAAGGTTTGTTGGTAGGGTCGGGAAGCGACGACTCGAGTCTCCGGTTTACCGGTTTGCCTGGCTCCTGTGCCCGGAAGTAACCGAGTTTCTCGGTTACTACACAATGATGTGAACAAAATGACTCGAGTCCGACAAAACCGCGTTCCTCATACCATTGCATTCATACTCGTGTACTATCCACACTCATACGTCCGGGGAAGCCGGGTACGCTCGGGAAATTTCTCGACCAGTGGCGTCGATGCCAGGCAGATATGTGCACCACGTGCGCCTACCTCGTGTCGCCGATTCTCCTTGTCGTCCCTCTGAAACCGGATGCTGCCCGCTCGTGGTTCTCTTCCCGTAATCCTCTGTCCGCTCGCACTCTCTCAACAGAAAAATTGGCTCGAGCCTCGCTCGTCTCACTCACTCGTCTCTCACACCCTCTCACTCTCCTACTTGAATTGCTAGACGACCTCTCTCGCTACCTATCCTAGCCTAACTAGCTCCCCATCGCTTCGCGGCCCTTCGATTGCCCACGGCACGCGCCTCGTGGGACCGTGGTGGGAGGTTCCGGCTCGGAGATTCGCCGGATCTTTTCACGCTCATCGGTTAAGACGTTGGCGACTTCTGCTCTCCCTCGCCCCCCCCCCCCCCTCGCCACCTTGCCTGCCTTCGGGCGTCCGAGAGAGCCTGTAAACAAAAACCTCTCCGGTAGTGAACCGTTCTTACTTGCGGCTATGTCCGGGGAACGGAGGGGAACGACTTGGCAACGTTGCGAGTCCTATCCACGGTAATTCCTCGGGGCCGAAACCAGCCGCGGGTCTGCGAGCGTATTCTAACGCCTCGTCACAATTGATACCGCAGAAAACCGCATGGTGACCGATTTCTTGGGTATATTGGAAGTCGAAAAAGCAATGGCCGACAACCTATACATTAGTATTGTAGAATACTTTCAGCAAATCGGGATACCCTTAAAAAACATGACAGTCTTAGGCACAGACGGAGCAAGCAATCTGTGCGGGTGCAATCATTTGGTTTACACACTGCTAAAAACAGACATTGCTATAACTTGCAGCTTATGAAATGCACATGTCATGCTCATCAAAAGCGAGTGAAGAACTTCCCAGTTCTCTCGACTTTCTTGCCAGAGAGGTATATAATTGGTTTAACGTGAGTGCGTCCCGCAGGATCAATTATAAAAAGACGTTCGATAAGATTAACTCTGGTTTCGATGGCCAGAAATATCGACAAATGATAGAACTTTCGAAAACGAGATGGCTGGCCTTTCAAGATGTTGTAAAACGTTTAATTTAACAGTGGACCGAGCTCAAAACGCTCTTCCGCATTGCGCGCGATGCTGAAATATACTTCTCTGCATGAATGATCCGAGACATGCTGGAAGATGACTGCAACAGACTGTACCTCGTCTTTTTAAAGCCGATTTTAGCCGAAGTTCAGCATTTGAACATATCGTTCCAAAGTGACAAAGTCTATGTTGGCAGCTTGTAACGTCGATATGTCTCTCGTTTTTTTTGTCACTGGCTGGACGTATCTTGCAGCCGATTTTCATGAGAGTCGTGCCTGGAAAATCACTCATTAAACAAGTCATTGAAGCCGTCGGCAATCTCCTATCTTTCTTGCCCGTTGCAGAAACGGATTTTGGAACTGACTTCGCGACAGACATCGACGATTCTCAGATTTGAGCTGAAACTAAGAATCAAATAAAGCACCGGTGCTTCCTTTTTGAAAAGACTCTTGATGGAAATGGCACACAGGCTACCGTCAAACTTCGAAACTTTTAAGAAAACCAAGCTCTTAAGCCCGAGCAGTTGCGTTTCTCAAGTTCGAAGCCGATTCGAAGAGTTGCCTTCGCAAGATTTTCTCGAAACCCGCTGCGACATCTCACTCTACAAAAGCCAGTGGGAAAAAATGGGAGGGAGGGAGGGAGGGAGGGAGGGAGAGAGAGAGGGAGGGAGGGAGGGAGGGAGGGAGGGAGGGAGGGGAGGGAGGGAGGGAGGGAGGGAGGGAGAGGGAGGGAGGGAGAGGGAGGGAGGGAGAGGGAGGGAGGGAGGGAGAGAGAGGGTGAGAGAGGGAGAGAGAGGGTGAGAGAGGGAGAGAGAGGGAGAGAGAGGGAGAGAGAGGGAGAGAGAGGGAGAGAGGGAGGGAGAGAGAGGGAGAGAGAGGGAGAGAGGGGGAGAGAGGGAGGGAGAGGGAGGGAGAGGGAGAGGGAGGGAGAGGGAGGGAGAGGGAGGGAGAGAGAGAGAGAGGGAGGGAGAGGGGAGGGAGAGGGAGAGGGAGAGGGAGGGAGAGGGAGGAGAGGAGCGAGAGGGAGGGAGAGGGAGGGAGAGGGAGGGAGAGGGAGGGAGAGGGAGGGAGAGGGAGGGAGAGGGAGGGAGAGGGAGGGAGAGGGAGGGAGAGGGAGGGAGAGAGAGGGAGAGAGGGAGAGAGGAGAGAGGGAGAGAGGGAGAGAGGAGAGAGAGAGAGAGAGAGAGAGAGAGAGAGAGAGAGAGAGAGAGAGAGAGAGAGAGAGAGAGAGAGAGAGAGAGAGAGAGAGAGAGAGAGAGAGAGAGGGGGGGAGGGGAGAGAGGGGGGAGAGAGGGAGAGAGGGAGAGAGAGAGAGAGAGAGAGAGAGAGAGAGAGAGAGAGAGAGAGAGAGAGAGAGAGAGAATTGGATTGGGATCCACCGCCGACCTGCTACATAATCAATGAGACTCCGAAGAGCGAGCAAAGCTCTGTACGACGACACTCTGTACGATAGCCCTGCGAGGCTAAGTCTTCGGACATCGACATAGTCTCGTCGATTAATCTACGAGAACCTGTGCCTCATCTGGCTTCGAGAAAATAAAATATAATTTCTGTGAGTACTAAACAGAATCATCGAGTCTACATTTGTTCTGCATGCTCTACCACGTGCGAGGGACTAAGAAGTCTCAAGTATCCTCTCAACGCATCGCTCATATACAAGGCAGTGTAAGGCGAGGTCTCCGTCCCTGATGTAAAGGGCCAACGCCTTGACTCGAAAGAGAGACCGCCGTTGCGTTTCCTTCAGCGCGAACTCACCGAGAGCTCGACGGGACATAACACAATAAAAATTTGGTGTCAGAAGTGGCATTTTGAACGCTCTCACTGCCATGAGAAATGAAGCATGACGCTTGATAGGACGCCACAGAAAGGCACCGGAGAAGAGACACCTGACCCACCTGATAATCCACGCATGAGCACTACTCACGTAACTCGAGGAAATACTAGTACAGGTAACGTAGCAGATGCAAGAGACGGGGATAACTCAAATCAAGAACAGGCAGAAGTTCGACCATTGCTGGCTCTAGATAATTCAATTTTAAACGATCTGAACGATCTGAATAATCTAAACGATCCGAACAATCTGAACAATCAAGTAAATTTTGGTCAACAAGTATTACGGGAAATACAAGCGTTGCAAGTAGGTATCAACAACTTGAGGGATGTGAGGAGGCTCAGCAGATGTTGCCCCAAGAGGCACAGGCGAACCTCGCACTCATACTAAGGAACAAGCTAAAGGGAGAAGCACGCCGAGCAGTGCACGGAGTAACGCTAAACACTGTCCCAGCATTCATGGACTTCCTGAAAACACTCTATCTACCCGCCTGTCTGTATAGCAGCTGCAGGGAGAATTGGTAAGAATATTCCAGCACGATGACGGAGCAGTTTTCACCTATTCTAACCGGGTAAAGGACATCGGGAATAGAATAAGCGATGCTTATAAACAGAGCCACGACGGTATAGTTGATGACGCTTTCAAACAAAGCCTCGATGTCGATCTAGTCGAATGCTTTAACAGAGGACTCAAACCAGAGATTGAAAACAAAATAACCAGAGATAGATCATTCAGCGAGACGATGAAAGAAGCAATAGATATTGAAAGGAAGGAGCAAGCGAAAAGTGTATTACGAAATTCACGGTCTTCGAAATTGAATAATTACAATCAATTCTCAACCCGCAGAGACAAAATTCCCCACATCGAAGAAAGCAAACAGTGCTCAAGCTGTGGTAAATATGGGCGCAGGAGCGAAAATTGTCGATCCAATTTGCGAAGTTCGCAATCACCGGAAAGGGGTGGCAACCGCGATTCACGCAACAGTTTTCAAAGACAGCAAAATAATAATAATAATTATCGTCGCTATCAGGACCCCAGAGGTACAGAACGAAATGACGGTTTCGCTTACAATTCAAACTCGAGACAAAGAATAACATGCCCTTTTCGCAAAAATGTTGGACACAGTATCAACGAGTGTCGCAAACTGGAGTACTGGTCTAACCAGAAAAATCGCGGAAATACTTCCTCAAATAATCAAGTAAGTGAACCACGAGAGAATTCGCAACAACGCTCTGTAAAACACCCACGATCTGAAGAAGATACTAATCAAGCGACAAGGGTAGCTACAGCGCTACTAAACCGCGGAAGTAATGTGCCAGTCGTGAAGGTGGACTCAAAGGACTTTTTGGAACCAACATTGCTAATGATTGACACAGGATCTTCTCTGAATTTAATTCAAAGTAAACACATAGCTCCTCACGTGGAAGTAGTGTGGGAGGAAATTCGAGCTTTCCCCGCTCACACCCTTCCGTTTGCCAAAAGAAATCCTTCTCCTTTTTATTCTCCCTTTCGGGATGGGCGCCAGGCGTATAAAACGCCGGAGAAGATTTCGGACACGGATCTAATTTTTCCCGACCAGCCGCAGCTGCCTAATTCGGAGAGGGGCTGGGTTCAAATACAGAATCAAGTTGGCAAACCAAAAATTACGGAAACCAAATAAACTAATTCTTTATTTAAAAAAACAAATATCTGCCTCGAAGGAGGGAAAAACCGGAGTACCCGGGGTAAAACCTCCGTCCCGTAATTAACAAGTCTTTGGCACAATTTACGCAGTAATAATTACACATATCTCCCGACGATCGCGACTCGCTCGCTCACATACACACGCACACAATGACGGTACTCGAGCCCGCGGAACGGTCGGACGGGACTGTATGGCTCACAAACAATTTCTCAAACTCTCACACATCGTTTCAAACGCTCCAAATACAAATTCAAATCGATCCCTTCGCGAACAACATACAAAATCGGCGGTTCCAATTTACCAACCCCGATACCAATAAAACCCCGAGCGAGCTCGGCCGAATCCACACACACACAGAGCCTAACACGCACAAATCCCGACCGCCCACGAACGACGACACGACTTGGCTCCTTCCCATGGATCACTATCCCAAGGCGATTATTTAATTCTTAAAGAAACCCGAATTACGATAAAGCTCGCGCGGCTTCACATCATTCCCCTCGCGTTTCGATACGCCCTTGACGCGCGACACAACTCGCGTCCACCGGTCGACGTCGTTCGCGATCTCTCGGGAGTGGTCAAGGCGAAGCACGCCGACGAGTACTATATTCCCGGTAATCACTTGCATGACACACGGCAAACATAATTAACAATTAACGCGAAGCTACTACAATTATAAACCCGGGACGAGAAAGCTCACCGGCACAAGAGAAATGATTCCCGCGGCGATGGATGACGAAATGCTCACTCCGCAGACACATTGTCGCGAAATTCGGGAAAAATTCCCCCGCTGACCAGCTCGTTCGCGAACTCAACGGAAAGTGCCTAGAGCATCGATCCTCGATCGCTCTCGTTAACGCGTCCCTACCCCTGCCTAATCGCGCGATCTCACAGTCGTTCGTCTTCGGCCCTTTCCGGGATTTCGGCAATGCTCTCCCGCGACAGCGTAACGCTGATAGCCGCGCGGGAGAGACACAGGCGATTCCGTCTCACAGTGGTACTCAATCCCCACTATATCGAGACGCCGATAATATTAATAATCGCAGCTCGGGACTCCGGCAGCTGCACTCCCGACAGGATGAGGACTTTACATAAATATTGCAGGATGTTGACTCCCAAAGATCGCCTCGATAGCGACTCCGACAGCCGGGGTAGGCCGCTCGATCTTCCGTAGTTCTCCGGGATGAGAATCTCTGTTACAGCGAAGCACAGTCCAAGGACGACTCTTCCTCGTTCCCCCGATGATGAATTTCTCTCCTCGGCTCGCTCTCTCGCCCGAGGCGCGGAATACATGAAATATTTTAACAAAATAAAATGAAAGATAATTCGATCTTAATCAATTGGCCCTATGGAATCGCCTTGTGAGTCGACGAGCAAGCTGAAACGGTCGAATAAGTAACAGGCAAAATTTGCCACGTTACAGTAGATAAATCAGATATTGTTCAAATCAGTGGTATAACGAAAGACTACGTCAGTACTCTGGGGAGAACGGAGATACACATACACGATTCCGAAGTCACGTTCCATCTGGTAAAGGATGATTTCCCTATCGAGGACGATGGACTCATCGGCTCCGAGTTCTTCCGTACCTACCACGCTGACGTGTCATATTCTGATCGCTGCCTGAGATGGGGTATTAACTCCATCCCCTTTATGAAGCTCGAAACAATTATAGTTCCAGCGCGAACTAAAGGGCATTTCTACGTTCGGGTCGATAACCCAGCAGTAAAGGTTGGCTACGTACCTCGACAATTCATTTCAGAGGGAGTCTTCCTTGGCGAAGCCCTCGGCACAAACAACGATGGTAAAGCTCATCTATATTTAATTATAGATTGTGGTATATTTAAATATACCACGGACGAAGAAATCGAAGTCGCCGTACCGGTATTAAACATTGAACCCTACGAGGAATACACAATGAAAACGATGCTTCTACAACCGAAACAGATGTTACTGTAAACAAACCAGGGGCCACGCCAGCTCTACTTCACGCAGCAGCAGGGTCCAACCAGCTATTGCTTGTAGCCAAGGAGACACAAGCGCCTCAAGAAAAGGATAAGGCCGAAATACCGTGCGAAGATCACGAAGATCCTACATATAAATCATTCAACGATACGGAATTATATGCGATTCCAGATAACTCAAGCTCAGACGAAGCACAAAATGAACCCCACAACGTGGAAGAAATAAATAAAGGCAACGCAAAAACGACATACGTCCTACAGCAAAATGATCGAGTATCGCAAATCAAAAGCCTACTACGCCTGGATCATCTGAATCCAGAAGAAAAAGAAAGTATACAAATGCACCTTGAAGGATTTCAAGACAGGTACTACCTACCTGGCGAAAAACTAAAATCTACAAATGTCCTAAAGCATCGCATAATTACGACCGACGAGATCCCGATTAATTTTCGACAATACAGATTACCCTCCAACTCTAAAGGAGGAGATAAATCGTCAAGTATCGTTGACTTCTAGACGGTGGAATAATACAACCGTCGACATCTCCGTATAACTCGACCGTATGGATCGTCCCCAAAGAGGCCGACTCCAAAGGCAACAAGCGGTGGCGAATGCTACTTTACTACCGCGCCCTTAACGAAAAAACTATAAGTGACGCATATCCACTGCCACTTATAAACGAGATACTAGACCAACTGGGAGGAGCAGTCTATTTCTCGACTTTTGACCTCGCATCTGGTTTTCACCAGATCGAGATGCATCCGGAGGACAGGCACAAGACTGCCTTCTCCACACCGTACGGTCACTACGAATTTGTTCGAATGCCGTTCGGATTAAAACACGCTCCAGCTACTTTCCAACGACTTATGAACCAGGTACTTATGAGAGTTCAGGGCTCCGATGCATTTGTTTATCTGGACGATATCGTGATTTACGCTTCCACCTTGGAAGAACACGAATTAAAACTGGAAAGGCTAATGAAGCGATTGAGAGGAGCACAACTTAAGCTCCAGCCTGACAAGTGCGAATTTTTGCGCCGCGAAGTTGCCTACCTCGGCCACACTATAGGAAAGGACGGCGTTAAACCCGATCCAGCACAACTATCGGCAGTGAAATATTTTCCGCGTCCGAAGAATGCGAAAAATATACCTCAATATCTGGGACTGGCCGGCTACTACAGACGTTTTATAGATAACTTCTCTCAAATAGCTAGGCCGCTGACGATCCTCTTAAAAAGGATGCCGCGTTCAAGTGGCAAGAACAGCAGCAGGCCGCCTTCGAGACGCTACGGGATAAACTATGCGAGGAGCCAGTACTGCAATACCCCGACTTTACCCAACCGTTCATAGTGACAACGGACGCATCTGGTACAGCAGTCGGAGGAATATTGAGTCAAGGACCTCTGAGTAAGGATCGCCCTATAGCATATACCTCGCGTGTACTAAACAACATAGAGCAGAAGTATAGTACATCCGGACTTCTCATCGGGTACGGTGCGCGGTACGAGTCCACGTGGTGGAGCTCTTTCGTGATCGGACAACTCAACGGTGCGGCGTGCGCGTACACACATTTACGGTGATTTTTTGACCGCCACGGAGACAACGGGTGCGCCGCCGATCGTGACACCAGAGGTTACGGTGCTGTCCGTGCCGGCGAAGGAAACCGGCAGGCGGTCACCGAGGACACTCACGCTCACCAAGGAGTTTAACGTCCGGCTAGTGGCTCAGATGGAGCAACTCGACGTCATCCTCGATCTAGCCGAGACGGTGCCGACTGACCTGGCACAATGTACGCACGAGAGCTTGGGGGACAAGCTCCGCGCCATGGACGATCGGTACGAGACCTTCACGGAGATGCACAACGCCTTTCTGCGGGACTACGCATCCCTTCTCGAGGGTCACAGCTACCTGCAGGAGAGGGCATGCAGGAAGGAAAGTTGCGCGCACGCCACATTCCGGGAGAAGATTTTGAAAATCAAAGGCAAGCTCACCCCGCAACCACCACCCGTCGCAGCGACCCCGATGGCACCAGTGGGGCGACCGGACCGCTCACACCTGCCGAAGTTGAAACTATCGGAGTTTAAGGGGACGTACGTGGACTGGCCAGTTTTCTCCGGATTGTTCCGGAGTATCCTGGACAAGGAGGAGAAGCTCACTGACCTTGAGAGGTTTCACTACCGCAGGGTGAGTGTCAAGGACGAGGCCGCTGAGCTCATCGCAGACCTACTAATGGTGGAGGAGTGTTACGTGCTCCGTAATATATGTTTGTAGAACGAAAACATAGGCATATACATATAGGCTCTCCCGAGCAGCATCCCCACGCACCCGGATAGTGCGTCTTGAATGAATGAACCTCGTAGGCTCTCCCGAGCAGCATCCATGCGTCCCGCGCGGCGTACGCTAGCACAAACTTGCAAACGCATTTGCTCTAGCCACGCGTCTAGCCACTTAGCGGGCCCTCATAACTAACCGCCTATGCGCGACACTTGCCACCGCGGCACGCTTTTAACTTGCCGCAGCATTCCGGGCAGAGGCTCTAGTAGCCTAAATATTAATTACTCTATCAGCAGAGACTAGATGCACCACGCACGCTCCTTTATACAATAATATTTTTCGACCATAAGTTGTCGCCTACTCGTGACACTTATTACCACAGTATTAAGTGATATGCTCTAAATTCCTACCTTAAAAGGGGCAACGCTACCGAAAAATCTAATAATTCCTTCACACCATAGATACCGCTAAAAGCGCATCTATGCATTTTTCTTTTTTTTAAACTAATATTCAGACGTCACATTAACTCCACCACATTACACGTTCAACCATAGGGCCCAACCAGTATATAAGCTAAGCCTTTTTCGGCTTGAAATCAGTTATTCCACCAGCCTCAGAAGCTGCAACACCTCGACTGTACTCTACGGAGCGAGCAAAGCTCTGTTCGATGGAAGTCTCAGATAACCCTGCGTCGTTAAGTTTCGACGCTCGTCGGAATAGTCCTGCGCGGCTAAGTTTCGACGACGCTTTTGCGGAGTAAGAACTAATCGAGAAGTATTCGCAACAATTGTAACAACGCTCATTAACAATTAAATAAATATTTATCGTGAGTACTTAAACGATATTCTACACTCATTGTATACCCTTGCATGCTCTCCACCACGTGCTACTGGACTCTCAGTCCCGGGCACTGTACCAGCGCATCATATATCTCGGGCTGTAGCAGGCGAGGTCTCCGTCCCTGATGTAAAGGGCCAACGCCTTGACTCGAAAGTGAGACCGCCGTTACGTTTACCTAGCGCGAACTCAGAGTGAGCTCGCCCGGACGTAACACAAATAAATTTTTGGTGTCAGAAGTGGGATTTGAACGCCCTTACTGCCATGATAATGAATAATGACGCTTGATGGAACGCCACAGAAAGGCACTGGAGAAGAGACACCAGA
The DNA here is from genome assembly GCA_917499995.1 of Ichneumon xanthorius. Classification (NCBI taxonomy): domain Eukaryota; kingdom Metazoa; phylum Arthropoda; class Insecta; order Hymenoptera; family Ichneumonidae; genus Ichneumon; species Ichneumon xanthorius. Next base: position 948,979 of record CAKJTD010000081.1, on the reverse strand, counting down.
TACGAATAATCCACGCATGAGCACAGCTCACGAGACTCGAACATTAGATAATACTCCAAGTACAAGTAACGAGGAGAATAACTCAAATCAACAACAGGTAAACGATCGACTATTATTGGATTTGAATAATTCAATATTAAACGATCTAAACAACCCAAACGATCTAAACGATCAAGGAAATCTTGGTCAACAAGCAATATAACAAATCCAAGTATTACACGTAGGTATCAAGAATTTAGCTGCTAATATGGCTGCACCCGTACCGCCAGTGTCCGTCAAATACGCACTCGAAGCAGTTCCTATCTTCGACGGACACAACATTCCGTTGTCGCACTTTATCGAAGGATGCGAGGAGCCTCAACAGATGTTGCTCCCAGAGGCACAGGCGAACCTCGCACTAATACTAAGGAATAAACTGAGAGGAGAAGTACGCCGAGCGGTACATGGAGTGACACTTAACACAGTCCAAACTTTTATGAAATTTCTGAAAACACTTTATCTCCCCGCAAAATCGGTGTATCAACTTCCAGGAGAATTGGGAAGAATATACCAATACGACGACGAAGCAGTTCTCACGTATTCCAATCGAGTAAAGGACATCGGAAATCGGATCAGCGACGCGTATATATAGAACCACGATGGTGTATTGGACGACGCGTTCAAACGCGGCCTTGATACCGATCTTGTCGAATGCTTTAACAGAGGACTCAGACCAGAAATTGAAAACAAATTAACAAGGGACCAAACATTCAGCGATACCATGAAGGAGGCGATCGAGATCGAGAGGAAGGAACAAGCAAAAAATGTCTTGCGGAATTCACGTTCCTCCAAAACCAACACCTGGAACCAGCTTTCCCCGGATCGTTATACGCGTAAAGATAAAATTCACCACATCAAGGAGAATAAATATTGCACATACTGCAATAGACAAGGACACACGACCGATGAATGTCGTTCCCGTCCGAAAAACCTACAACCACAAGAAGCAGCCGATAACGATGACCCACGCACTGAGCGTAGTAACAGCCCGAGGCAACAGCAATATAATAATAACCGTCGTTATCAAAATACGAGAGGGAATCAAGGTTCGGGATACTCTTCAAACTCAAACCAACGGAAAACCTGCCGCTTTTGCACAGCAGCGTCCTGTGAGGTACACACGTCCAGAAGAAGCAAATAACCCAGCGACAAGGGTAGCTACAGCTCTGCTAAATCGCACGAGCAATGTACCAGTCGTCAAGGTAATATCTGAGGACTTTCTGCAACCAACATTGTTAATGATTGACACTGGATCATCCTTGAATTTAATCAAAAGTAAGCAAATAGCACCTCACGTGCAAGTCGATACTACAGATATTGTTCAGATCAGCGGTATTACAAAGGATTACGTCAGCACAATGGGAAGAACGGAAATGCATATACTCGATTCCCGAGTCACCTTCCACCTGGTAAGAGACGATTTTCCTATCGAGGACGACCCGCGTAGAAAAGATTAGTATTGCCGAGAATCTCACTGAGAGTCAAGCATGAGCGCCGAACCAAGATTCTCTCCGAGATTCTTTCCGAGATTCTCCAAAAAAAAAGTTCCGGGAATCCGTTGGAAATCTCTCCGAGATTCTTTCCGAGATTCTCCAAAAAAAAAAAAAAAGTTCCGGGAATCCGTTGGAAATCTCTCCGAGATTCTTTCCGAGATTCTCCAAAAAAAAAGTTCCGCGAATCCGTTGGAAATCTCTCCGAGATTCTTTCCGAGATTCTCAAAAAAGTTCCGGGAATTCGTTGGAAATCTCTCCGAGATTCTTTCCGAGATTCTCAAAAAAAAAAGTTCCGGGAATCCGTTGGAAATCTCTCCGAGATTCTTTCCGAGATTCTCCAAAAAAAAAACAAAGTTCCGGGAATCCGTTGGAAATCTCTCCGAGGTTCTTTCCGAGATTCACAAAAAAAAAAAAGTTCCGGTAATCCGTTGGAAATCTCTCCGAGATTCTTTCCGAGATTCTCCAAATAAAAACAAAGTTCCGGGAATCCGTTGGAAATCTCTCCGAGATTCTCAAAAAAAAAAAAAAAGTTTCGGAAATCCGTTGGAAATCTCTCCGAGATTCTTTAAAAAAAAGTTACGGGAAGAAAAAAGTTCCCCGAGAAAAACCGTATTGCAAGCGGTGTATAGACGCGCGATACTAGCTTGATCGCGCTTGCAACAAAGCAGCACTCAACGATGAAGTTACATCGAAATGTTATGACCCTATAAAGATATCTGCATGAGACTAAATTTCATCAAGTTATAACGACTGTGTTTTACATCGCACAAACTTCGCTCGGGGTATTTCACTTGAAAAATAAAATTCTACAAGCAATCTATTTTTCCCTCAATACCAGTGCATTGACACATATTTGCCAGCGATGAAATTTGATGCAGTCGAGATAACTTCAGGGACACGAAATTTGTACTATGGTTCGGATAATAGAAATTCGGATAAAGCAACTCGCAGTTTGGTTAAATGGAGGTTCGGGTAATCGAGGTTCTACTGTAAGCGCAAAGCAATAAAACAGCTGGTTGCTTTTTCGCTAAAAGTTACTGGAAGGCAACCTCAAAGTAATCGTTCAGTGAAACTCAGATTGCCAAACTGCCTCAGTCGAAAACAACCGGAAGTAAACGGATCACAGATAAATGTTCAAGCTGTGCGACCGTCTCCCCCCCCCCCCCCCCCCGGTGCGACTCAGGACCGATCATAAGTATTATCAGCGAGGGGAATCGACGATTGAGTCTCGGTGTCAGTGCAAGGTTTGGATGATCTCTTGGCGAGGCGACTATAGGTTTTTATTGTAGGATGCCAATTTATCATCCGCCTCTGTAGCGTACGTCGGTAACCATGAGCTCTATGATGGTAAAACAGACTTTTGGGCAAATGAGACGTCGGGTGAATGGACCTCGGGCAATAGATGTTTCGGTATTTTAAGCCGTCGGGATTATGACGAGTCGGCAAAATAATATTTCGGAATTTTGAACATTCGGTATTCTAGTCATTTGGGAGATTACAATTTCGGGCAAATGCTACATCGGATTATGAGATTTAGCACAAGTGACGGCAAGCCGGCTCCTCGTGCAATCCGATTTGCGACCTGTGTGTGGTCCACGGCAAAGGCATCCCGCTCAGCGAACTTCCTACCCGCCGGCTATTGTTTCGCCGGATCACGACGCCGGATCTGCGAAAACTTTTCAGAGAGAATAGCACGACATTCGGTGATAGCAGCGACAATGCTAAGTCCCTCGATGACGATTCAAGAAATTACAACATTGTCCTTCGCCATGTAGCTCGCCGATAAAACTCCCGTTGTCTGCTATGCACTAAACCGGGACGAGTTTTGAGTGGACTAACACGAACAACTTTCCAGAGGACGTTGAGACTCGCCGTATGGAAATCGTCGGGGGCAATTTATCGATAAATTCGGAATTAGATTTAATAGCATGTGCAATACCGGGGTCGGTAATAAAAACTGTAATCAACTTTTCTCACAGGTTCTCGTATGTACGCTCAAAAGAAAAGTCTCATGGGAAACGGATATCATCTCGGCTTCTGATGATACTTTTCTTTTGACCTTACTTTCCAGATTCCGTGAGAAAAGTAAGGGTATAGGGTCATAAAATTTCGATGTAACTTCATCGTTGAGTGCTGCTTTGTTGCAAGCGCGATCAAGCTAGTATCGCGCGTCTATACACCGCTTGCAATACGGTTTTTCTCGGGGAACTTTTTTCTTCCCGTAACTTTTTTTTAAAGAATCTCGGAGAGATTTCCAACGGATTTCCGAAACTTTTTTTTTTTTGAGAATCTCGGAAAGAATCTCGGAGAGATTTCTAACGGATTTCCGAAACTTTTTTTTTTGAGAATCTCGGAAAGAATCTCGGAGAGATTTCCAACGGATTCCCGGAACTTTTTTTTTTTGGAGAATCTCGGAAAGAATCTCGGAGAGATTTCTAACGGATTTCCGAAACTTTTTTTTTTGAGAATCTCGGAAAGAATCTCGGAGAGATTTCCAATGGATTCCCGGAACTTTGTTTTTTTTTTGGAGAATCTCGGAAAGAATCTCGGAGAGATTTCCAACGGATTCCCGGAACTTTTTTTTTTTTGGAGAATCTCGGAAAGAATCTCGGAGATTTCCAACGGATTCCCGGAACTTTTTTTTTTTTGGAGAATCTCGGAAAGAATCTCGGAGAGATTTCCAACGGATTCCCGGAACTTTTTTTTTGTTGAGAATCTCGGAAAGAATCTCGGAGAGATTTCCAACGGATTCCCGGAACTTTTTTTTTTGAGAATCTCGGAAAGAATCTCGGAGAGATTTCCAACGGATTCCCGGAACTTTTTTTTTTTTGGAGAATCTCGGAAAGAATCTCGGAGAGATTTCCAACGGATTCCCGGAACTTTTTTTTTGGAGAATCTCGGAAGAATCTTGGTTCGGCGCTCATGCTTGACTCTCACAAGGAAACATTCCGAAGTGTCCGACCCCGATTTCGATAATTTTGATATATGTTGTAGAACTCGGAAATTTAAGGGACACGTATTTTTTTTATCATCCCTCGTTGATATATGAGGGGTGAAACAGCCCCTCAAAGTTTGGCAGAAAAACAATAATTTTTTTTTTTTTTTTCATAGAAGCACTTGACGATTATGAATGAAATTTGGTATACTTATATCTCGAGCCATCAGGACTCAGAAATGGTAGTGTGCATCACGGACGCACCCCTTTAAGGGGGTAAACTACCCCTATCTAAATCTTTTTTTCTTTTTTTTTCGGCGAAAAATAATCGAACTGGAATACAAATAGCATCGTTTTGAAGCTAAAATGATATTACAGTTTACGTGTTTTTGGTTTTTTCCGAAAAACCACTGTTTGACCAGGTATATATATTTCAAGGCTTTCAATATTTCCCATAGAAGCACCCGACGGATTTCAATAAAATTTGGCAAGCATATATTTCAGAGCAACAGAATTGAAAAATGATGCCGTCCGACACGCGCCCACCCCTTTGTGGGGGTGAACCACCTTGATCATTTATTTTTTTTCAGGATAAAAGAACCGAAAAAAATATAAATTGTATACAGCGGATGCTTGCATAAAAAAAACTGCCGTTTTCGCTTGGAGGGCAGTCAGAAGTTCAATGGGAGTTTACAGGATTTTATTTTCATATCAAGAACCATAATTTAGCACACGGCATATATTCGAAATATAGGTAATATGTGGATTTGATAATATAACATGAAACTACAGATGAAACTATTTGGATCGCAATTTTATTCATTTCATTAGAAACGAATAAAATTACAAAAAAAAAAAAAATATACAAAAATAAATGCATTAGCATTTATTTTTATTCAGTTCACACATGTAAAGCTTATTCTACCGAATCTGCCTCACGGCAGATTCTACGATGCGGTAATCGTTTCATTATGAGTCTACTCATAATTCTGGAAAAATAAAGATAAGATTAGTTCTTCGACTTCATAAAATAAAAATAACCGATCACATATTTTTTTCATGCGTATTTTCGTGAACAGACGCAGAATACGTCGAAGACGCCGAAGATTGGAGTGAGGAAGGAGTGGCTGGACCTTCTTCATCTGTGTGCCCTAGTCCTGTGAACGATGAAATCCCATTTCATTACAAAAAAAAGGGCAGTAGAGTACTGGCGGAGTGAAAAAAAAGCGATCTCACGTTTTCTACTGTACAAAAGTCATTTGCGAGACTTACTAATCCTCGTCAATTAACGAGATGGGCAAAGCAAGTGGACGAAGGAGGAACGCGGAAAGTAAAATTGATGCATATCGCCGAATTTACATTAAACAAATTACGAAACGCTATAGAAGCTGGATTAATAGTCCATGATTCGGACATCAAAAAATGGGCTCTGGAAGCATGGGGAGAGCAGGGGAGTGGCGATAGGCCTTTCGTGGCCTCTTCAAAATGGATATACAATTTCAAAAAAGTACATCGGATCGTTTCAAGAAAAATCACAAAGTTTGTCTCAAGAAAGACGATAGAAGACAGTGCTAATTTGAAAAAATCAGCTGATGAGTTTGTTGCTTCTGTCAAGCCTTTTATAGCAGAATACGGGCCTGAAAACGTATATAATTCTGATCAAAGTGGATTCCAGCTTGAAATACATTCAGGACGTACGTTGACGTATGCAGGAACGGAAAAAGTCGAGTGTTCTGCTCAATCCATATCATCTACAACTCATAGTTATACTATTCAGCCAATTGTCTCCTGTGATGGGCGACTACTATCTCCTCTATTGATAGTATTAAAAGAAGCAGGCGGTCGCTTTGGTCCTCTAGTAGAAAAAACATTAATCCGTCCTCCGAATGTATACCTCCTCCCTTCGTCATCTGGCAAAATGACAAAAGGTAATGATGTACTGCAATGATAATTTTCTTTTTATTACTGCAATGTGCATGAATATTACTGGTAGCAATGTTTTGCAATTACAGACCACTTCGAAACATGGCTAAAAGAGGTGTTCTTTCCTAACGTTGGAAGAAGAAGCCTACTTTTACTGGACTCCTGGAGCGGTCACTGCAGCAATATTATCGCAGAAACGAAGCCTGCAGATAAAGATGTTGTGTTGATGACTATACCAAAAGGAACTACCGGAAGAATTCAACCTTTAGACGTTTATGGTTTTAGGGTGTGGAAAAACTTTGTGAAGCGTTTCTCTGACAATGCGATCCTACACAATTACGATGTCAATCTTCATTTACGGAACAATATTATAAAACTACAATCACTTGTACATAATCAACTATCTTCGCCTAGGTATCGATCCCTTTTTCAATATGCTTGGTATAAAAGTGGCTATGTAGACGACAGATTAGAATGTTTTCCAAATCCTGTCGAATTTGCTTTCGAAAAATCTTCCGTTATGAAATGTGCTGTTTGCGGTGCACTACCTATAATACGATGCTCATGGTGTAAGAAAGCATTCTGCTTCGAACACTTTTTCCACGATCATCACTACTGTCATGAATATGAGCCATAATTTTTTGTTACAAACATTTTTGGTGAACATTATTTTTATCATATAGAATTTTCTGAAATTTTCAGTCCCAAGATTTTTTTGCTTTCCAGAATTAATATTCTTGGAGTATTCCCATATATCCCATATTCCATACATGTATTGGAACGAATAAATTTGGAATGAAAATAGTATCATCTGTAGAAATGTTATATTATCAAATTCACATATTACCTATGCTTCGAATATATATCCCGTGTGCTAAATTATGGTTTTTGAAAGTAGAATAAAATCCTATAAACTCTCATTGAGGGTTTACAGGATTTTAGGAATTCGCCCTCCAAGCGAAAACGGGAGTTTTTTTATGCAAGTATCGGCTGTATACGATTTATATTTTTTTCGGTTCTTTTATCCTGAAAAAAAATTATCAGGGTGGTTTACCCCCCCCCCCAAAGGGGTGGGCGCGTGTCGGACGGTATCATTTTTTAATTCTGTTGCTCTGAAATATATGCTTGCCAAATTTGATTGAAATCCGTCGGGTGCTTCTATGGGAAATATTGAAAGCCTTGAAATATATATACCTGGTCAAACAGTGGTTTTTCGGAAAAAACCAAAAACACGTAAACTGTAATATCATTTTAGCTTCAAAACGATGCTATTTGTATTCCAGTTCGATTATTTTTCGCCGAAAAAAAAAGAAAAAAAGATTTAGATAGGGGTAGTTTACCCCCTTAAAGGGGTGCGTCCGTGATGCACACTACCATTTCTGAGTCCTGTTGGCTCGAGATATATGTATACCAAATTTCATTCATAATCGTCAAGTGCTTCTATGAAAAAAAAAAATTATTGTTTTTCTGCCAAACTTTGAGGGGCTGTTTCACCCCTTATATATCAACGAGGGATGATAAAAAAAATACGTGTCCCTTAAATTTCCGAGTTCTACAACATATATCAAAATTATCGAAATCGGGGTCGGACACTTGGGAATGTTTCCTTGTCAGTGAGATTCTCGCCGAGAATCTCGGCAATACTAATCTTTTCTACGCGGAGATGGATTGATCGGCACGGATTTCTTCCGTACATACCACGCCGACGTATCGTACTCAAATCGATGCCTGAGATGGGACATGACCTCAATTCCGTTCATGAAACTCGAAACAATAATAATTCCAGCCCGAACTAAGGGTCATTTCTACGTGCGAGTGGCCAATCCAGAAGTTAAGTTTGGATATATACCTCGCCAATTTATCTCAGAAGGAGTCTATCTCGGCGACGCACTCGTCGCAAATAATGATGGCAAAGCTCATCTATATCTCATTAATAGCACGGAAGAAGAAATTGAAGTAGCCGTGCCGGTTCTAAGCATAGAACCATACGAAGAATTAATCGACGACAACCTCCAAGAAGAAACAGATGCTACAAAAAATGAAACAGGCCACGCCAGCCCTACTTCACGCTGCAGCCGGGTCCAACCAGCTATTGCCTGAAGGCAACGGGACACAGACGCCTCAAGAAAAGGACAAAATAAATGCACCGTGCGGAGAGCACGACGTGCCCACATATAAATCATACAAGGTGTCGGAATTATATGCAATTCCAGACGATAAAGAAAATGAAAACGATGCAAGCTCACACGAAGCACTGAATGAATCCCGCAACGCGGACGAATTAATTAAAGGCAAAACAGAAACGGCAAGCACCGTACAAAAAGACGAACGAGTCTCGAAAATTAAAAGCCTATTGCGTCTGGATCACCTGAATCCGGAAGAACGAGAAAGCATACAAATGCATCTCGAAGAATTTCACGACAGGTATTATTTACCTGGAGAGAAATTAATGTCCACAAATGTCCTAAAGCATCGTATAATTACAACGGATGAAATTCCAATTAATTTCCGACAATACAGATATCCGCCGACTCTAAAAGAAGAAATAAATCGTCAAGTGAACGATCTGCTAAATGGAGGCATAATACAGCCATCCAACTCTCCGTATAATTCACCTGTATGGATCGGCAGCCCTTCTTTTCGGCACAATTCTTTTCACCACAGCACCGATCCAACACATTTGTTTCTGCACGAACTCTATAGCACACACGGCTTTTCCTGCACATTTTTAATCTTCACATGTGTTTTTCACGACATTTCGTTTGTACACAATTCGATTCTACACATTGCTTTCTACACAAACCGTTTGGACACGCTTAGTATACCGCGCAAACCAATACGCCACGGTCTCGAACCAACACATTTATTTCTCCACAAATCCCGTCGTTCACGCGGACTTTCCTTCACATTTTTAACGTGCACACGCGTTTTCCACGACATTTCGATACTACACATTTCGATTAAACACGTTGCTTGCCGCTCAAACCATTTGAATACACTAGTTTTACCGCGCAACTCGATACGCGACAGTCTCGAGTCAACACATTTATTTCTCCACAAACCTGATCGTACACACTGCAATTCCTACACATTTTTAATTATCACATGCGTTATCCAAGACATTTCGATTGTACACATTACGATTATGCGCACGACTTAGCGTACAAATCGTTTGAACGCACGAATTTTACCGCGCTTTTTATTTCAACGCAAATAAATTCCACACATTCTTCTCTACACCTACCCGTTACTACACACGCTCTTTACAACACAACCCTATAATGCACAACGGCGTTCCAGCGCATTTCGTTCCATCACATTCGATCCACCACAAAGTTTTCCAACACATTTCGTTTGTACACATTACCGTTGTCGGTATCGACTGACACGAATATCTCCCGTAGGTAAGGTAGAGCTCGGAGCGGTTCGGCTCGGAGACAGAGGTTCTCACGCGCTTCTATCAGTGTGGGCTACCCGGTTTTAATTTCGTTCTAACCGCACGTCCGAAGCTCGATTTGCAGATACTCTGATTATGACAAGAATTAGCACGAGCGCATCGTACTCTGGACTCTCGGCTACCAGAATTTTGGTACAGTAGTTTCTTGAATATTCGAGCCAACGCTATGGAGACGCAAAGTAAATACGAATTCAATGTGGGCATCGCTTCTGAACACGATTTATTAAAATAACGAGATTTTTTATTTATTAATTTTTTCATAAAAACAAAGCCTTCTCTATGAGGAAGCAAAACAATGTTTAAGGTAAAGTGAAAGTCCCGTGACGGAGCCAGGAGTATGAGAGAGATAGCGGCATTGGTCTTACGGTGGAGCGAGGGAGAGAAGTAACGGAGAACGTGCTTCACTTCACATATAAATGTTCATACATATAGCCGAGATTTCACCATGAGAACCGAACGTCCGCATTGGATTTTCAATACGATGTTTTACAAATAAAATAAAAAATATATAAAACACGAATTGAATGTGATGGTGTCAGTCGCTGATGGTTACTCGGCAGATAGGGTGAAATAAACAGAAAAAATTCCGTGAACGCCGGGTAGATATTTACAATAATAAACGAATACATCTCTATGAATTCCTTTAATTGAAAGAACAGTATTTTTTATAATTCTTACAATCACATGTTTGTCATTGAATATCGAAACTATTCGTACTTTGTACTTTGCAAAAGTACTTTAGTACATAGAGTACGTACTTTAAGTACCGAATAAGTACCGAGATACTTAAACTACTGCCCTACTCTGATAAAAATTAATTAAATATTAGTAGTAGTATTGGGTATTGGTATTGGGTATTGTGAGTATCACCGATCCCCTAAGGGTTACGGGCTCCTTCACTTTCTTCCTCCTTCTTCCTTATCCGCGGTCGCCGGTTCGATTCTTGGGCCCGGAGCTTTGTCGCGCCCCGTCAGGTGTCAGTAGTCCCGGACATACGGATATAGTCGTAGTTCGTACGTCCTATCTCCGGAGCTATGTCCCCGTCCGTTTTCCTTTCACCTACGGGCCTTCAGTCTCGGGAATCGAACCCGCGACACTTTTCCCAGTCTTTCGGTTTCCCATACCGAGGCGCTGGTCCTTTTCCTCTGGACCTACTATTATAGTGGGTTCCGAACCACTTTTTCGCAGATAAAAACACCACAGAAAATTCTTGGTGCTTGCCGGGAATCGAACCCGGGCCTACTGCGTGTGAAGCGCGCGCCGAGACCACTCGGCCACGCTCACCCCCCATATTAGTAGTAGTAGTAAAATGGTATTTATTAACAATACATAATTGATCGATACATCGATTCGTAGCTATATGTTGCATTTGTTAGCACTGCCAATAGGCCATCGACCGGTGTCCTTCAGCCCAATTAAATATTATTTTATCAAAAATATTATTTTATCTGTGTTCGGTGACTCACAATGTTGTGTTTTTGTTTTTGTTTTGTACGAACAACCACATTTAAGTTATTAGAGTTAACTAGCTTTCCTGTATATTGGGGGCTTAAAGTCACTCATCATCTCACCTCTAGGCAAGATACGCTCTGTGCATGGATAGCCGCGCTCGATCGAGTCCCGTCGGCATCGACGCCATGACTGGCGGATGAAGGAGCGAGCGCTTGCGAGGAAAAGGAGTTTATCGACGTCGCTCGGGCGACGCACGTCGGGCATACGCGTTTCCGAAAGGCCCGAGGCCCGATCCGGGTTTTTTCCAACCCAAATAACAAGGCGATTCCAGCCAGCGGGCTGCCGAGACGATCTCAACTCAACGGAGTTGACGATATATACATTCAACCCGACGGGGTTGACGAAAATCTGCGGTGTCAGGAGCGTGTGAGAACGGCAACAGCTCTAGATTCTCCACCTCAAGGCAACCAACCTCCTGCCACAAGGATACGACATAGCTCAAAGACCTCACAGCACGGGGGTTTGTCGTCCAAGACGAACCCTCGGTTGAAAGAGGCGGCTACGGCAAAAAGATCCTGTGGTACGGGGGTTGATAAAAAACGAACGCGATGTAAATTTTTGTAACGGAAATTGTAAAAACATTAACATCGTCGTGGGTTTTTATGCCGCAAGGCTTTTCCCACATGAGCCAATAAAGATTGATTTGATTGGATGGCTCAAAATTCGCGAGTGTTTCTGAATTTATTTGATGAACCGTTCCCCAAATAAAATATATATCCGAAACGACGAAGCGACTTCAAATAGAAGGAGCTTCGACAATACAAAATGGTGTCAGAAGTGGGATTCGAACCCACGCCCACAAAAAGTGGACTGCGAATTAACGAGTGTGTGCGTCACATCGAGAAAAGGAACTCTCTGCAACCGACCGTTGTCGCCTTCAGACTCGCCAATCCCAGTTCGCCGTCGAAGGGAGATGATGATCTTCAAAAAGTTAAGTATTCAACAAGTCATAATTTTGATACCACGTTATTATTGGCTTTATAAGCTTCTTTCATTGTTCGTAACGATCGACATAGTCACTCAATACACGTCTCAACCCAACATATACGCCTTGTGCGATAGTATAACGTGTATACAGAACACACGAACGGTAAAACAAAAAAAAACCCATAGATCACAGCTCGTCTAACCGTCGCGCTTTCCGGGCGTTCAAGGATACTCGATACATTGTGGATTGTTTATCTTATGCGGGCCGCGCTCGACCTCTAGAGGTATTAGGCTTCGCTGGGTGCGAGTTCGTGCGCGTGTTGTGGGAATCAAGCGCCAGAGTATCGCGCGCTCGGTCAACCAAGTTAGTTTTCGTTTCGACTATGAGTGTCACGCATCTGCTCTTAGTTCGAGGTGCCACTGTGCACAGGTCAGTCTTTGTCTTCACCGGATTATTTCGTGAACGTTCAGTGTGACTTGAACTCAGTCAAAATGACTTCTCGCGTGAAATATATTATTCAAAAACGCACAACGTTAAAATCACAAATAACAAAACTAGAAAAAATCGCGGCCGGGCCGGATTTAGACCTCGCGAATATAAAAATGCGCTTAGATCGCGTAAAAGAACAATTTCGTGCATACGAAGAGTTACACGACGAGCTCGCGCTGTTGGTCGAACCCGAGACTGAATCACTCGACGAGTTCGATGAAATACAAAATCGATATTACGCGATCGTGATAAAAATCGAAGCAATCTTTCCACCGGTAACCTCGCCACCTGATAGCGGATTGAATGTGACCTCTCTGCCAATCGATGACACACGTCGTCTCAAGCTACCTGTCGCCGATCTCCCGAAGTTCAACGGTGACCTCGACAAGTGGCTGTCGTTCAAGAATACGTTTCTTACGATGATTGGTTCTCGCAAAGACATAACGAAACTGCAAAAGTTTATATATTTGAAAAACTGCCTCGAAGGTGACGCGTTAAACAAAATCTTGATTTACAACGTAAGCGAGGAAAATTACGAAACGGCTTGGAAGTTGCTTTTGGAATCATACGATAAAATCCGCATTCTAATCGTCAAACATCTCGACGCGATTCTCGAACTGCCGGTTCAATTGAAGGCCACGCACAATGGATTGACGAGACTCGTCGACGATATGCGCCAACACGTAAATATGCTCGCGTCCATGAACGTGAAACCAGAGGAGCATTTATTGGTGCGGATAATCGAACGGGCGTTACCCAGTGACATTCGGGCTAAATGGGAGGAAACCCTCAGTTTGGACATCTCGCCAACGCTCGATCAAATCTACAAGTTCGTTTCGGAGACAGCGTTTCGCTTGCTCACGCTTGAACACGACGCATCGCGCTCGAAGCAGGAGACGAGCAATAAGCGATCGTTTTTCGGTAAGGAATCGGGTGGATCGAAGACGCGAAAGGGGGAGGACGGTGCGCGTGCATATATGACCGGCGCATATCTCGATTGCGTGGTGTGCAAAAAGGAGAACCATCGCCTGCATCAGTGTCAGGAGTTTCGAGACATGACGGTACAGCAGCGATGGAATGTCGTAAAAAACTCGTCCCTGTGCAAGAATTGTTTGCGCGCACACAGCGGCAAGTGCAACTCATCGCACTGCAAAATCTGCCCGAAATTTCACAACACTCTTCTGCACAGCGAGCCTGCTACGGCCAGCACGACTCACGATACGACAACATCGGGTAGCGCGAGCGATTCTATATCAAAGGTAAATTCGGAAGTACTAGACGTAGTCGCACACAGCTTTACATCGCGAGCCCTACAATCGTAGCTAATGCTGAGCGCTCAAATACGCATCAAAGACGCGAGCGGTCAATTCATAAAATGTCGCGCATTATTAGACACGTGTGCCACGGCACATTTTATCACAGAAGATCTCGTCAAAAAATTAAAATTACCGGTACGCGCATGTTCGCTCTCGGTAGAAATGATCGACGATACGAGCACGATTTGCAAGGGCGCGGTCGAGTGTACGTTTTATTCGATTCACAATAATTTCAACAAAACTCTAATTTTTTTGATTATCCCGAAGATCGCCGATAATGTGCCGAACGAAATTTTTCCTCGTGAATTGATTAACATACCGAACAATATAAAACTAGCCGATCCGCAATTTCATTTGCCTCAAAAAATCGATGTTCTCGTCGGGTCAGGAGCGACGCTATCATTGTTGTCGATCGGACAATGCGACCTATCTCGCGATGGCTGTGATCTTTTTCTTCAGAAGACTCAGCTCGGTTGGACAGTCGCTGGCGGAAAAACGGACGCGAAAGCCGGGAACCGCGTAGTATGCCAGCTGACCGAATTGAAAGAACAAATCGCAAAATTTTGGTTGTTGGACGACGCAACCGCGAGTCAAATAAAATTATCAGAAAATACAGATTGCGAGACTCATTTCAATCGAAACGTTACTCGCGAACTCTCGGGACGATACACCGTTCGCTTGCCATTTCGTAGCGCTTCGCGAGATCTGGGGGATTCACGATCGATAGCCTTGCGACGATTCGTCGGACTACGAAAAAGACTAAACGCGGATCCGAGTCTGAAACAAGAATATCATCGCGTCATGACCGAATATATCGACCTAGGCCATATGTCACTGGCCACCGACGAATCGCAACCAGGGTATTATCTCCCGCACCACATGGTTGTAAAATCGACAAGCGCGACGACTAAAATGCGAGTAGTTTTTGACGCCTCGGCAAAAACAAGCAAGGGAACATCCCTAAACGACTCGTTGATGGTGGGCCCAACTATTCAATTGAAATTGTTCGAACACCTTTTGCGGTTCCGTAGTTATAAATACGTAATTACCGCTGACATCGCTAAAATGTATCGACAGGTTTGGATTCATCCCGAAGACCGGCGCTATCAACGATTATTTTGGGTCCATAACGATAAAACGCGAGTATTCGAACTTAACACGGTGACGTTCGGCGTGTCATCGGCGCCGTTTCTCGCCATACGAACCGTACAAAGACTCGCCAGTGACGAGTACGCGGATTTTCCAGTCGGCGCGGAATCCTTAACACGCAACTTATACGTTGATGATTTATTATCGGGAGCAGATACCCTCGAGGAAATCTTACAAATCCGAGACGAGGTCATCGAGATATTGAAGCGCGGCGGGTTCGATATACGTCAATGGGCGTCAAATCACCCACGAGCGTTAGATAATTTGGTCGAGAAAACCGCGAACGTAGAATTTCTCACGGACGAAAATCCAGTGCACAAGACACTGGGCATTTCATGGAGCGCGCAACACGACGAGTTGCTGTATACCGTTAAACGTATTGAGCCTTCCGAAAGAGTCACTAAGCGGTACATTTTATCAGAAATCGCTAAAATTTTCGACCCCCTCGGGTTGCTGGGTCCGGTCATGCTCGTGTCGAAGGTGCTTATGCAGAAATGCTGGAAGGCGAAGACAACCTGGGACGAATCCGTGCCCAGCGCGTTGGATTCCGCGTGGCGATCGTTCGCGGAACAACTTTCGTTAATCGATAATTTGAAAATCGATCGATACGTATCGATAAGTGATTCAATCGATATTCAAATCCACGGGTTTTGCGACGCGAGTAAGACGGGTTATGGAGCGTGTCTATACGTGCGCTCTCGCAGTCAGTGGGGCGAAATTCGCGTTCGATTATTTTGTTCAAAGGGACGCGTCGCTCCATTGAAGGAACAAACAATTCCTCGACTCGAACTCTGCGGTGCGTTGACGCTCGCGCGTTTGTATCATGAAGTCTGCGAAGTGTTGACGTTTCGTGTTTGTAAAACTGTTTTTTGGTCTGACTCGACGATAGTTTTGCAATGGCTGAAAAAACACCCAAGCGAGCTAAAGGTATTCGAAGCCAACCGCGTCGCGGAGATACAAGAAATTAGTAAGCACGCAGAATGGCGACATATCCGAACTGACCAAAACCCAGCTGACGCGCTATCGAGAGGCCAACTCCCTCAGGAATTTTTGAACAACGACTCTTGGTTCCGGGGTCCTTCGTGGTTGGCCCAGCCCGAATCCGCATGGCCTCGAGTTGTTGAAATACCTCAGGTCGACTTACCCGGAATTAAGAAGCTGTTTTGCATGACTGTGCAATTACAATCAGAAGTAATTTTCGAAAGATTTTCATCGTATACGAGATTAATTCGCGTCGTCGCGTATTGTTTACGTTTCTCGCGTGCAAACAAAGTCAAAGGCACTTTAACAATACATGAAATCGACGAAGCGGAGCGTCGCGTTATCCGGTTAATACAACAATCGTATTTTCAAGACGAAATCGATCGTCTCTCGACCAAGGGAAGGGTAAAATGCGCGAAACTCGGATCTCTGAATCCGTTAATCGATGAAGAGGGCTTACTTCGTGTCGGCGGTCGAATAAGCAAGGCCGACATTCTGCCGGATCAGAAGAACCCAATACTTCTTCCGTCGCGTCATCTGGTAACGGACCTTTTAATTCGACACGTACACGAAAGATTCTATCACACCGGAATTCAATCGACTCTTTATAACATTCGGCAACGATTTTGGATATTAGATGGCAGAAATCAAGTGCGCAAGATAGTTCGGCGTTGCGTGAGATGTATACGGTTTCGGCCCGTGCCAGCGGCGTATAAAATGGCCGATTTGCCTAAGTCTAGAGTTGACAACGCGCCGGCGTTTTATCACACGGGCGTCGATTATTTCGGTCCTATGCTCGTTAAGGAGAAAAAACATCGCAATCGCGGTAGCGTGAAGGTTTACGGCTGCGTATTCATCTGCATGTCAACTAAAGCTCTACATCTTGAAATCGTGAGTGATCTGACGACAGACGCGTTTTTGGCGGCGTTGCGACGATTCATAGGCCGTCGAGGTATTCCGGCTCATATCTATTCCGACAACGGGACCAATTTTGTCGGAGCGAACAGTCAGCTGCGCGAAGTTTACGTATTGAGAGAATCCAACGAGTTTCGCTCGCGACTGTACGAATTCACGTCATGTGAGAGAATAGAGTGGCATTTCAATCCACCTCTCTCGCCTCATTTCGGGGGTCTCTGGGAGGCGGCTGTGAAGTCGTGTAAACATCACCTCAAGCGCGTCATGCGCGATCATTTGTTCACATACGAGGAACTGAGTACTCTTGCAATCGAGATCGAGGCAATCCTAAATTCGCGCCCATTATGTCCTCTCAGTACCGATCCGAACGATCCGATCGCTTTAACACCCGCTCATTTTCTTGTCGGTAGACCCCTCACAATGCTGCCGGAAAATAATTTTTCGCATGTTCCAGACAACCGCTTGTCATCATGGCAATTGATAACGAAGACACGGCAAGAGTTTTGGCGTAGATGGCAACTCGAGTATCTAAGCGAGCTACAAAAACGTCAAAAATGGATCAAACCTACCGAGAATATTCAGGAAAACGCGGTGGTCCTCTTGATCGATAAGAATCAACCAAGCATGCAATGGCGACTGGGGCGAGTGGTCGAGCTACATCCTGGAGGCGACGGCGTGGTCAGAGTGGTCACCGTCAAAACAACCCAAGGACTCTACAAGCGAAATACGACATCGATTTGCCCATTACCCGTGAACGTTTAAAAAAAAAAAAAATACGAGTATTACAATCATTAAGCGACATATGATACTCGACATGAAAAAAAATGTAGTTTGATTCGACTTGATTGCGTTAACATTGTTTAAGCATCGTAACCTGCCGATGCGTATTCATTACCATTTTAATCACTCACGATCATTTAAATTATAATTTTCAAAATTGTCATGTTCAAATATATGAGATAACATACTACGTTTTAGATTTTTTTTGCTCGCGACCGCTCTCAACGGGGGGGAGGATGTTCGGTGACTCACAATGTTGTGTTTTTGTTTTTGTTTTGTACGAACAACCACATTTAAGTTATTAGAGTTAACTAGCTTTCCTGTATATTGGGGGCTTAAAGTCACTCATCATCTCACCTCTAGGCAAGATACGCTCTGTGCATGGATAGCCGCGCTCGATCGAGTCCCGTCGGCATCGACGCCATGACTGGCGGATGAAGGAGCGAGCGCTTGCGAGGAAAAGGAGTTTATCGACGTCGCTCGGGCGACGCACGTCGGGCATACGCGTTTCCGAAAGGCCCGAGGCCCGATCCGGGTTTTTTCCAACCCAAATAACAAGGCGATTCCAGCCAGCGGGCTGCCGAGACGATCTCAACTCAACGGAGTTGACGATATATACATTCAACCCGACGGGGTTGACGAAAATCTGCGGTGTCAGGAGCGTGTGAGAACGGCAACAGCTCTAGATTCTCCACCTCAAGGCAACCAACCTCCTGCCACAAGGATACGACGTAGCTCAAAGACCTCACAGCACGGGGGTTTGTCGTCCAAGACGAACCCTCGGTTGAAAGAGGCGGCTACGGCAAAAAGATCCTGTGGTACGGGGGTTGATAAAAAACGAACGCGATGTAAATTTTTGTAACGGAAATTGTAAAAACATTAACATCGTCGTGGGTTTTTATGCCGCAAGGCTTTTCCCACATGAGCCAATAAAGATTGATTTGATTGGATGGCTCAAAATTCGCGAGTGTTTCTGAATTTATTTGATGAACCGTTCCCCAAATAAAATATATATCCGAAACGACGAAGCGACTTCAAATAGAAGGAGCTTCGACAATACAATCTGTAATTTTTCCCGCGAAGTACACGATCTACGCAAAATATGTTTTAATGCGCTGCTGTATGTGTCCACGGCAGGCCGGGCACGTCGTCGAATACACTCGATGCAAGTCATCGCAGCGAGAGCATACAACCAAATGCCCGCACCGCAAGTACATCACGTTCGGTCGACGGATCAAGCATATAGAGCATGCTCTGAGCGCAAGATCGGGCGCTTCCTCCTCGTCGGGATCGCCGATAACAATCGGAGGACGAGGCGCTGGAGCGACCGCCGCGACGGGCCCTTGCATCGGCTCGTGCTCGGCGATAGGTGCGGGTGGATCTTCGGGTACGACTGGCGCTTCAGGCTCGGCAAGCGCAGGCACGATCACCGGTACAACCGGTGGCTCGACGATTTCGACGACGGGCTCGAGGACTGAAAACAATAACGAAATTTCGTTGATTAAATATTCTTACGGGCATGGGCTCTTTATAAATGCGCAACAAACAAACCCAAATGAAAATCGTCATCCTCGTCATCGCTCGAGAGAATTATGTGGTCCTCAACGTCCGGAACATCGTCGTCGATATCATCGTCGTCTATGACAATAAGGCGTTGTTAGGCGCTATCGGAGGGTGATGAATGTCGTCATTATCTAGAAACATAAATTGTTCATAAGAATATCTTATCTGACCGAATTAACGCTGAAAAACGGTCAAATAGTGCGTTCCTACGACAAAATTCATAACTCTTTAGTGAAAAGAGAGATATCGACTTTAGTCCAGGCGTTTGTCGAAGGGCAAGGACCATGTTACTAGATAAAAAATCGGCATAGTTTTATAAGTGATACCTGAGAGGACACAGGTCGTACAAAACAGGTGAACATACTAATTTTCATTCGGTCTGTCCATCTTCAGGTATCACTTATAGAACTATGCCGATTTTTTATCTAGTAACATGGTCCTTGCCCTTCGACAAATGCCTGGATTCAACTCGATATCTCTCTTAACAGCTGAGTTACGAATTTTTCATAGGAATATCTTATCTGACCGAATCAACGCTGAACAACGGTCAAATAGTGCGTTCCTACGAAAAATTCATAACTCTTTAGTGAAAAGAGATATCGACTTTAGTCCAGGCGTTTGTCGAAGTCTAGGAATACATAAAAAAAAAAGAAAGAATTATGCTTCGATCAAATATGAAAATGTAGAAAGTTGCGAGTAAATAACTGTACAATTTCGATACGGTACAACGTTACAGGCGCGTGCCCAAGTACTCGCCACCCTTACCGAGTTCTACATGTTCGCCCGAGCCGATTTCGGCGGCCACGTTTATCGGTGCAACTCTCGGTGCTACGAGCGGTTCACGCTGATACTCATTCGCTGGATGCCGCTCCACTTCACGAACCCCGGGATTGTCTTGCGGAGGGAAGTTCGCACGTACAGGCAGTTCAACGAGATCCGGATCGTTACCCTGGGCTGAAAGTATTGACGCTTTGTAAAATTTGGTGTCGTCAAGGTCACGCTCGAAGTCAGTGTTCTTATATAATTTATAAGAATGGACATCATTAGTGCATTGCTTTTTTTATACACACCTTGAAGCATATAATCCACGGCCTCCATCGCGCGCCTGTGTCGAGGAACTACCGCCATGGTTAAAAATTCTTCGACGCTGATTCTATAAGAACAATAATTGAAATTTATAGTTGCAGTCATTTCCGCGTGAACGCAAAATCAAAATTATACTCTTTAAGGGGGGAGTCTCACTGCGCGCGGACTTCGCATAAGTTCGACAACAATAAGCGAAAATTGCAAGTACTTCTTGATGGTGTAAAAATCTGAAAAAAATCATGTACACTAAAGGTACTGAGAAGATTAATTTTGCATAATAATAATTGCAAAATGTTATTAACAAATTCATCAAAAAATTAATTGGTTAACAAATTACCCGGCAACAAAACTTTATTTTTTTATGAAAATGATTCGTTTATTTTTCTGAATACGTATGAATTTTTTCAGATTTTTAAGTAATCGTTAATTTTTATTTTTTGTTATAGAACAAAAATCAACGATTACTTAAAAATCTGAAAAAATTCATACGTATTCAGAAAAATAAACGGTTCATTTTCATTAAAAAAAAGTTTTATCGCCGGGTAATTTGTTAACCAATTAATTTTTTGAGGAATTTGTTAATAACATTTTGCAATTATTATTATGCAAAATTAATCTTCTCAGTACCTTTAGTTTACATGATTTTCTTCAGATTTTTACACAATCAAGAAGTACTTGCAATTTTCTCTTATTGTTGTCGAACTTTTAAAGAGAATAAAAAATGTACGGACCGTCCCGCGTCCAATTCCTCTTGCTGATACGCTAATCGGGCATCATCGTGGCGTTGGCGGGATCTACGTCCACGTCTGATCCGTTCGCCCTGCTGCACGCGTCGAAAATCTATATTTTGACCAGCAATCAGGGTGTGAAGCTTGCCTAAAACGTAAAAAAATATTTTCCGTTTAACAAATAACTCGACGAGTCTAATCAAGCTTAGAAAATTATACTTTCACGTTCTGTAACAATACGTACGAAGGAAAATCCATATATTCGGATGATTACCACCAAGCCTCCCACAAATATATTTATTAAACGTTTCACAAATATTATTTGTGCGGGCCGGTGCTCTTCCGACTGCGATTATATCGCCGAGAGGAATCCACTGACGGCGGAAGTAGTGGAGTACTTGTAAGATCCCCGGAAACTGCCCCGCCATTAAGTCTCCAGCGGCTTCGACGATCCCAATAGCTTCCGCTTGCCGCTCAACGGGCAAGAGTGGTATTCCCATTAGTTGCCAGAGAATGTCTTTTGGAGCTTCGCGACGGAGAAGGTTCCGCCATTTTTTGAACACCGCCTATATTCAATACGATAGATCAACACACGATTATTTAAAGGAACAATAGTAAAACTATTACTATTGTTCGTGGAAAATTCCATAACGTTTATGAATAATATAATAATAGCTTAAAATTCGAATCACGTGACACAGGCCGAGTAAGAAAAATCATATCGCGATTGAGCTGCCGAGAAGCTCATATATACTAAATCAATTATTGCAATGATAGTTTCGCTTAGGACTTTTATCTTACCTTACAGTAGTGGAACCAACATCCTCGAGGCCTCGCGTTTGGAAAGACATTTTGGACGGCAGTGAGGATGGCTCTTTCGTAGTCGCTGGTGACGATTCTCAAGCGTTGCGCTAAGTTGGGTGCCACGTTTGTCAAAAACCGAAATACCGCCTCGTACACAGCAGTCGTTCGCCTTTCGGTCAGAACAAACGCTACAGGAAAGCCCTGAAAAGACAAATGGTCAATGTATACAACAAACAATTCTTTTTTAAGAGGGTATTTGCCATATAGATATACGTACGACCCCCTTGTGTCTAACGTATACAACGAATAGCTGGCATGCCCCCGGTCTGCCCGGTACAACCTGTATGTGAAAAAAAAACATTGGAATGATATCAGATTA